>JASSKH010000014.1:10430562-10785600 GCA_031763025.1 Macrocystis pyrifera | reverse complement strand
GACTTTGCCGTAGTTCCTCGGTTCAAAAGGGATCACCGTCGGTGATGAAGTCTTGCACACCCCGGACAGATCATGTACAGATAGATCATGATCTAGATTATCTGAATCCTTACCTGCCGTTGTGAGAGGCTGTGCAGAATCTGCCTTATAGGGCAGATCCAAACCAGGAAACATGTGCTAGGTCACGCCGACCATGGGGATCCTGCCCGGCAACATGGGCTAGGCCATACAGGATCGGAAACATTTCTGCCTTGAAAGGTGCAGATCATCAATTGTGGGAATGATCTGAATGACCTGAATGATCCGTGTGATCTGTCCTAGGTGTGAAGCCGTGTGCCGACAATAAGTACCCCCCCTGCGGGGTGGCACAGTGCCGTGCTTCCCTATCGCGAGCAATCCCGACCTGGCGCTGCCCAACGTTACGCCGGCCTTTGCCCTCCACGGCACCAAGCATCGTCCAAATCAGAAACACCACCACCTTTATTGCCTATCGCCTACCAGGTACTGGATTACTTTACACATCGGGTAGATAATTATTACGGGGATCCATAGTTAATAGGACCTATGGTATACATAAAAACTCATATTTTTACCTATTTTTACTAACAAAATTTGGTGCCATTAACCATGGACCCCCGTAATAGATAGATAACATAGATCAGATAGATCTGATGGATCATTTACTGTACTTCCTCACCTGCCGCTGTAAGTGCCTTCATAGCGTACAGACGTACAGACCTAACCCAGGCAACTCGTCCTAGGTCATGCAGCGTCTTCCGCGAGCCAATGTGAGCCAGATCATTCAGGTCGGCAATATATCTTCCTTGAGGCTGTTTCCTATGCGGTTCGATTTTGAGCTTCAGATTTATATTTTTCGATCTCAAAAATGAATGACCCTGCATATGCAGTCCAAATATGTAAAATCCGACCGGAATTTTTTCGATTTGAGAATCCGATGACCCAAGTCGTCGTATTTTGGGTCATCAGATTTTCAAATAAAAAAAATGGCATGCTCTCTCAATTCAAGATGTTATCCACGACAGCAAATAGCAGTAGAACGGTCGATGAGGTGGATGGTGACACAGCTATATAGCGACGTTCCTTCGCGCCCGACGCGCGGTCGGCGGGCGGCGCGTCCCTCCGTGGCCAGACTACAGTCGGTTGGCGCGGGCTCGGGCCTAGAGACCACGACAAGCGCACTCGGCGCGCACTTCTCCATGGATACGTACTCGTAGGCTACACTGCTGTACAGAAGCAGCAGCAGTCAGACACATTTTAAAACGCAGAATACCAAGACAGGTTGACTCTAGCGCACGCGCTACGTCTCTTCGCCGCCAGACCATAGGCAGTCAGCCTTGGCTCGGACGCTTGGGTCCTACGCGCATGGCAGCGCACCCAGCGCGTCACTTCGCGGCGGCGTCAGACCACAACAAAAAAGCAATTGGCCTTTGGCGTTTGCTCGAATCTCTGAACGCACCATAAATCTGATTTTTCCGCATAAGGACGACCGTTTCGATTTGCCAAGTTACACATCTAAAAATGCGATCGGGTAAAAATCTGAAGCTCGAAAATCGAACCGCATAGGAAACGGCTTGAAGTATCTAGATCATCAGGTGGGACTCGATGATCTGTCGAGGTGCAGGTTGTTTCCTTATACTGGTACCAACCTCGCCGTCCGTGGGTTCGATCTTACCAGTGAATTAACTTTCTTGTTTTGTGTTATTAATAGTATACGTACATGGTCCTGCCCGGTTTTCCCTTTAGAAATTTGCGTTGGTCACAGAAAAAAAAAAAAAAACAGCAGCAGCAGCAGCAGCAGCGCCAAACTCCCATCCAACGCCTTCGTCGATTCCTTGCGCCAGGTGCACCATGTACCACATAGTACGGCGAGGTACATCACAAGTAAGCGGAAGAGCGTGAGAACACCTCCTACACGCAGGAGTTTCCACGACTTCCGCCCCGCTAGTACTCGTACGCCGAGTGAAAACCACCGAAATCGCTTCGGCCTCATCACAAAAATAAATACAAAAAACAGAGACACACAATCATCTGATGCGACGCATGCCCCCATGTAACGCACCGCCCATTGCACGAAAACAGATAGATGTCATTCGGACAAAGACAGATACTCCTGACGTCAAACATGTGCTCCGCTCAAAGAACCCGTTGTCACGCGCGCCCTCCCCTGGAACCAGCGGGAATGCCACGCGTCCCCGGGACGAGAGACAATAAGTTACCTCCTCGGACCAATCCAATAGAGCAAAGCGCGCCCTCCGGGCCGTTTCTTAAGAGAGGCTACCTACCTCTCAAAGCCAAACAGAACAGCACGCCCCCGCCCTGACGTGAAAACAGAATAAACACCGTCCACCCTGGGGACGATAATTTCCCCCCGATTTAAAAACGCGCCGACGTGGGCGCGGAATCTACCCCAGAAATAATTAAGAGCAAGTAACGCGTCGTCCGGAGAAAACGTTACACCAGAAAAAAAGAAAAGAGCAACACGCTTCCTGTGGACAAAGGGAACACTACCCAGCAGGCTAGGCCCTCCCCTCAAATAAAAAAACAGAAAAACACAACACCACGGATCCTCGGGACAATACGTTCGCCCTCGAATCAGGACAGAACAGCACGCGTGACTCCGGACAAAGAAGGCACTACCCACCAGGCAAGGCAAGGAAGGGCAGGCCAGGGCAGGCCAGGGCAGGGCGCGTCTGTCATTCTCTCTCATGCCACCATCCTCCCCAGCTGGGTGAACACCGCCGGCTCAAGGGTCTCCAGCGCTTCATTCCAGCCCGCCTCTCCCAAGACTGATCGTAAAGCGTCCATGCTGCCTCGCACCAGCACCCTCATGTCCGTGGTGACCGCTACGTCTGTTCGCAGTTCCTCTTGGAGCTTTGATTGAAGGAGGTAAGGTGGCGAGGAATTGGCGGCTGCATCGTCTGCCGAAGAAACAAAGCATAGGGAGTGAGTAATCGACGAGGGGGGGAGGGGGGGTCGGTGGTGATGGTCGTCGTGGTGGTGGTGGTCGTCGTGGGGTGGTGTTGTTATTGGTGGTGGTGGTGGCAGCGGTGGTGGTGGTGGTGGTGGTTGTGATGGTCGTGGTGGTGGTGGCGGTGGTGGTGGTGGTGGGGGTGGTGGTAATGATGGTCGTGGTGGTGGTGGTGGTGGTGGTGGGAATGATGGTCGTGGTGGTGGTGGTGGTGGTGGGTGGTCACGGAAGATTGTTAGGTCCCTGTGTAATGTGAAAGCATAATCCTATCGGTAGGGGGGTGTCCAAAGGTGGGCACGGTAAATGTGGAATGTACGACCATGAAATGTGAACATGCTTATTCAACGAATGAACCAAAACGAAAAAATCAAGAAAACAAAATAAACACGTAGGTACACAACTAGGCTACGTAGAATGAAATAAAAAATATTCGAAAAAAAAAACAACAAAAATAAATGTTTTTCTGCGGGGAGGCAGCTACGCCCTCGAAAAGCACACCGACAAGCCCACCAACACCACTGGGCCGAGAGGCGAGTCTGCACAGATTGTGCCTACTGTTTTTAATCGGCTTTCATGAGGTACCAATATGGACCAAAAAGAGTACCTGACGGCGGGATCTGGAACAGGCTGTCCTTGAGCTTCTTCCCTCCATCTTCCACCTCCTCGGTTAGCACGTCGACACAGATATTCACGATCTGCCGCATGTCATGTAGAAGAAAAAAAACGTGACGCAGAAAAAAAAACGCGAGGGTCAATGGCCAAGACCTACCTCGGCACTGAAGATGCTCACGATCTGCACCCGATAGAAGTAAAACCACAACACGAAATAGCACAAGAGTCAGCGGTCAGGTTCAACCTCGGCACTCAATCCTTTCTCGACCTGTAACCCTGCATGAGCAAAACCATAAATACAAAAACAGCACGAGGGTCAGTCAGTGGCCAAGTCCTCGCTCGGTAGTACTAAAGATGGTTTCTGCAAGAAAACAAACTCTTCGTACCACATGTCCGCAAAATTTGGAGAAGCCTGTCTATTTAATCTAGATATATGTTATCTACAATAGATAGATTACCTAGGAACAGATAAATTATCTAGCTTCTACACTTGCAGGAGACGTACCATACAGATGGATCTATGGTACCAGGTAGATAGACGATTTATATTCTAGCACTTGCAAGAGCTATACCGTACCAGATGATCTACTGTACCAGGTAGATAAATGATCTAGCTTCTACACTTGCAAGAGCTGTATCATGCAAATAATCTACTGTACAAGTTAGATAGGTTATCTAGATTCTACCGTTGCAAGAGCTGTACCACACAGATGATCTACTGTACCAGGTACATAAATGATATATGTTCCACAGATGAACAGAGTTGTAACGTACAGATGATCTACTGTACCAGGTAGAGAAATTATCTAGATTCCACAGTTGCAAAAGCTGTACCGTACAGGCCATCTACTGCAGATAAAAGGATCTAGATTCTACACTTGCCTCAGATGTACCATACAGATGATCTACCATACCACGTACAAAAATTATCAAGTTTCTACAGTTGCAACAGCTGTATGGTACACGTAGATAAACGACCTAAATTCTACAGTTGCAAGAGCTGCGCCATACGGGGTCCACCCAGCAAATACCAAAACACGATCTGGATTCTACACTCGCAAGAGCTGTGCGTCCTTTGGTACGAATCAAGGATCCATTCATCTCATCTGACCGGATGTGGGATCCCATTCATCAATATGTCCGATGTCTTGAGGGGAAACAAAAACAAAAAAAAAAAACAAAAAAAAAAAAAGGCCGCTTGCACAGAACGGGGCACCATTTTTTTTTTTCTTCCGCGAAAGTGTTCTTAAGAAGACTACCACTGCTGTATATACCCAACTTCGCTGCAACAGCATTGGTGTTTTACTGTTAACAGCAGCCTGTTATCTGATGTCGCAGCGGGAGCAATGTACGAGCTATAATAACACACGACACGAAATTGGAACGTGGGATTGAAGTGTGGCGAGCTCAAGCTTTATTTTTACCAATCAATCCCTACCCGCCGGAGGATAAAAAAAAAAGAAGAAAAAAACGGTATTTTACAGTAACATTAACCCTATCTGGCGCCGCACTGTTCTGTACATCTGCCCCAATTTTGAGTCCGATTCCTCCCAAGTTTTTGCCCCTTCCACTACTTCGTAAGGTCAAGTTTTGGGTGAGGCCTGAAACTCTCCGAGTACGAAGCCCGAGACCAAGGGACTGTGGTTCCACGCCTACCCGTACAATGTTTCAGAGTCAGGGCTTCCGGGACGAAGCAAACACCATGTACACCAAACACGGACAAAAATGTCAGGCGGATTCGCGAGCGATTTGCTGTGCGAAGGGGAGAGAGGGCACACTCCGAGCGCTGCGTGCATCTGCGGAAATATCTCGATGAGGTTTCTGCCCAGCGCCACCGTGTTCGTTGTGTGTGCGTGCGTGCGTGCGGTGCCCCTCCCCCGCTTGTTTCGGATTCGGAGAAAACTAGAAACGTACACGCCTCAGATTAACATTAGAAGCACCCGGGTCTCGGATTAAGCAACAACAAACGTTCCGGAGGGAGTTAGAAACTTCCACGCCTCGGCTTAAGATCGAGAGTAAGATTCGGAGTAAGATTGAAACTGAGACCAAGAATCAGAAAGAACTTGCACCTCCCTGAGGGAAAAGAAAGAACCTGTACGTACTGATAACAAGAACGTAAGGATCGCGACTTCGGGGGCGTTACGACATTTGAATTACAGTTGGGCTTCAGAACGCCCCTTGACAAGCCCATAAACATGGTATGGTCATTTCGTTTTTCCTCTCGTGACAAGCCGATTCACCTGGTATTATCTCCCGAAAAGCTTAAATAGGATGGATGGTCTTAAAAGCGGGTACGCAACTGTAATAAGCCGCGCTTAGCGGCGAGCGCCACACCAAATCGTACCCGCACAAACCTGTATATAGTAGGTCAAGGTCAAGGATGGGGCCCAGATTACAGTACGAGCAGGCGTTTTTTGTGGGCGGGCCCATGCTGTCTTCTGTCCCTGTTCGGTCTCTTAGCCTGTTCCATTTCATACCAATAGTGTAATACAGCAGTAGTGGTCCCTCAATAGTGCCTGTGAAATTGCTCGGCACTTGGCGCAGATGAGAATAATCAGTGCGGTAGTGTGCGGAGATAAATAGTGTCACCTCTACAGTGCCGGGGGTGTTGGCGGGCTCATACACTGCATACCGGCGCTATAAAGTGACCACTACTACTGCTGCACGGTACGAAGCTGTCCTGCACAGCAGTGTGCTGTAGAGAGATGCGAAACACACTTGAGCGAGACTGCTAACAAAAAAACAGTAACCATGAAAAAATAGAAAGATGACTCCGAACTTGTAGACTAGAACTAAAACACATCCCCATCGAGACTCCACACACAACTCAAAACGCACCAGTACTAGAGCAACACTATAACTCACTGCTATCAGAGAAACAAGCGACGCGCGCACGATCGAGGCTGTTGAGAAAAATCAAACATAAAATAATGGGATTAAGATCCACATACATACAGAGAGAAGCAAGTCACGTGATCGAGATTGTGGACGAAAAAAAACATACAAAACTTATGGAATTTCTCCCTGTTAATAACTACATGAACAAAAATCATGGAACATACTGGATAATGATACATCGTGAGGAGAAGAGTGGTAGACTTGGTCCAGGCTGTTGACGAAAAAACTCGGCATAAATCATGGAACTTGGTATAATGCCACACCATACAAAGGGGGAAGAATGGCACACCAGATCGAGACTCTTGCCAAAGACTCAATATAAAACATGGAGCTTTACTGCTATATCAGCACAAGTCAACGTCAATCATGAAACTCACTCCCGTATGCATCAACCTAAATCATGGAACTTACTGTAGTATATATAATATACGCCAAACAACGGGGAGAAGACTGCTGACAAGAACTACTGCTACACTGTTACATAATTTGTCAATAAAATTCCTACCCATTAATTACCTACACCCTTCTTGCTCCTGCTCCCCTCTATCACTAGTCGTGCCTCAGACCCGGGGTCACTGCCGCGAGTAGGCTCTTCTCTCTCCTCTCCACTACGGTACGTGCCTTCATTTTCATCGCGAGAAGAATCCTGGCCCTTCTTGCCTCGTCGACTCGCGTCTAATTGTGCCTACTCACTCCACAACAGACGTCCTCGACGGCTAGTGTCCTTAGAGAGTGACAACCTCATACATCAAGGGAAATCGTGAAACTTACTGCATTAACGGGGTAATTACTACACCATCGGGAGAGGAATGGCGCACCTGATCGAGACTGCTGACAATGCCGCCGTTAGCCGAGGGCAAGAGCTTGAGCAAGGCCATCGTCCACAGCCGTCGCCTCCATATCCCGGTAGAGCTGTAGCCTGCAGAGTCGAACAGCGAAGTCATTTGACCGACCTGCAGTACATCGCGACCGCGACATGCGGGAAGGGGAGGGGGGACACCGCAGGCGTTACGGACGGACCAAGCATGCACAAGCGCCCGAGGTATGGTAGCAGTCGCAGCAGGCGGTGCTGCTGCTGCTGCTGCTGCTGCTGCTGCTGCTGCTGAAGCGGGAGCGACGGGTTAGATCACCACACGACGCTTATCTTACAGCGAAAGTGCGGTGAGCCCAAGCCGAAAACAAGCAGTACAACACAAAACCAAACGAGCAAAAACAAAACAACAAGACAAAAAATTAAAAAAAAAAAAAAAAAAACGACAAACAATCCGACGGAGGACTGTTAATACATACCAGGCATACTTCGAGGTATATTATATACTTGCACATCGTTAGGTACCAACGCTAAGGATTAAGGATGTAATATTCTGGAGACGTGAGAGTGCAAAAATGATCATAAAAAGTGACCATAAAAGGTGACGGTTGCTGCGTCATCCAATGGTTGGTGCAGGGGGTGATCTAATGGTTGGTGCGGGAAGGGCTCCCCAAGTGAAAAGACAAAGAGGGCGTTTAGGGATGAAAACGAACACCTGAATCATATCACTGAGAAATAAAGACCACTCTGACTCCACGTATGTTGTCTCTCAGACGTGGATGGCGTTATTAAAGCCTCTTAGGGCTTGAGAGGGGAAAACTGACGATAACCACGCGTCATTTAGCAGCAACGGCCACCTCGTGACTTGAGGGGTGATACAAACCGTTGTTCCTGTTACGAGCTACATTGCAAGGAGTCGCACGGCAAGGAGGGAGCATGATTTTATCCCTCGTAGTTTTTCTAGGCGCTCACGCTGAAAGCTGATATCACCAAAACTGTCACTGGTGCGGTCGCTATCTCCAACTCTCAAAAAGATTAAGGACGACCAGTCAACGCCCAAGAGGAAGAAAACAAATGGGCGAGGTGTGCGTCTGGGGCGAAAACACGAGTTTCAAAAATGCTGAAAATTCCACATATCTAGTAACAAGTGTCGAATATCAAATATCGAATATCGAATATCAAATACCAGGTATCAAATATATATCAAATATCAAATACCTGGTACCAGTACCGAATATCAACTGTTTCCAACGCATTCGAATCTCAAAATCATAAAACCGAAAATTATCTACTAATACGATTAATAGCATCAAATATTGATCTAAAGCGACAAATCTTAAATCTCTAATACCACCGCATCAACGATCGAGCTGACGATAAGTCCATAGCATCACGACGCCAAAGTACTACACGGATACTGCTGTACACACACGCAATACAGGTGCAACCACGAAGTATCGCTAAGTAGCGCCGGAGCATCAACAGCAAAGCACAAACATTGTAGGCGATAAACCAGGGCATACACAGCAGAAAAAACACATACCAGTACACCACCAACAGTCCAATGCAAGCAAATTCACAACTGCACCAGTGACTTTCATGAACGAGTTGGTTACTGATACCGAGGACAATACCGCGGTAACTCCTCGTGAACAAAAACATATTCTCTACAACGGGTACCGCAGAAGCTAACATATTAAAATAGTTTAAAACCTCTAGTCTTTCATTCCAACTTTCATAGGCATCTTTCAGCAAAACTTTAGGGCGGTCCGTTGACTCACCGCCCACTCCGATACGTCACCATTATCACCTCATGACCTAAACAGGTCAGGGCACTTACCTGGTACCCTGGCATTAACCTAGAACCCTGGCATGTTCAGTCTGTACAATGATCTATTACGGGGGACCATAGTAAATAGGACCAAATATTGTTAGTAAAACAGAAAAAATGCATGGGTTTTTGTGTTACCGTAGGTCCTGTTTACTATCGTCCCTCGCAATAGCTCATAATGCCGTGTGGGCGCCATCTACTGTACGGTATGCAGTAGGGTTGTTGGATATGTACTATTAATACCTGTACAGATCCTGCAAAACATCTAAGAAAGGAGAGGTTACCATTCACGCGATCTATGGACCGCGATCTGTCCGACATGTGACCGTGAATACTGCAGTACATGGTGGCTGTGTAAGGCTTATCGGAGGAGGCGAATTTACCAGGTCAACCAGAAGCTTGTCGGGGCCGTCGGCCGTGCAGCTACCGGCTTCCCTGGCGGAAGCTGCAGAGGACGCGGCGACCTCATCGAGGACGGAAAACAAAATCTCGGGCGCTCCCAGAAGAACCCTGCACGATTGGAAGGGCGACGATCGATGGTGATTCGAAAAAAAACAAAAAACACGGGGAGGTCACACAGATACCTGGTGCACCAGTACAGGCCGACGAAGAAGAAATAATCTACCGCAACAGAAAACAACATAAGGCTTCCCTGTTTGGAGCACGCCAAGAAAATCGGATTCCTGAGAAATCGTGAACAGCAGCAGCGATCCTACCGGGTATATAGTGGGTGATGCTCAAGGGTGTTGAAGGATGGTGTCACACTCGACCCTACTCTATGGCAAACTCCAGTCCCCTGTGGGGGGACAAAGCAATCTCACTCCGCATAGTCTGTGCTCTAAACGGGACCGCGGTACCAACAGTACTAAAAGCGATACGGCTCTAAGTTGGCGGGATTGCTCAGATGGCGTCGTAGGCGTTTCTTGCTGGGGGGCCCATGCCTGTAGCGAAGAGAGTTGGGGATAACTAGTTAAAAAGAGAGCGACTCTTTTTTACACAGCACTGCGTCCACGGCTTGGGAGGGGGAAATAGTTGCCACCTCGGACAGTCGTACCAGATGGATCATCTACAGATAGATCATGATCTGCTACGGGGGACCATAGTAAACAGGACCAAATATTGTTCGTAAAAGTAGGCAAATAGATAGTTTTTTTGTGTGTACCGTAGGTCCTATTGACTATGGCCCCTCCTAATATATCATCTAGTCCCTACCCTGCCTTTGTTAAAGGTTTTGCGCAGGACCTGCATACCGCAATACAGATGCAGCCGCGGGAAACAAGGTTGTAGATCATGCAGGTTGGTTGCAAATGACACGAACTACCGCTGTAGCTACTGTCTTCAAGACCGGGAACAGACCCTATCTGCCTTGAACGACCTAGATCATGAACTGTGGGAATAATCTGTACACGATCTGCCTGTCGCAGGCGTGACATAGTTGGAACAAGAGCAGAAGAGTTATGTATGGCGCACATAAAAGGTGGGTTTCGACAAAATAATTATCAATCTCTCATGGCACTAAATCGCTTCATCACTGAGAAATAAAGGCAGCTCTGACTCCAAGCAGTTGGTCCCTCAAAACGTGGATGGCGTTTTCCAACTCTCTTGGGGCTTCAGAGGGGGGGGGGGGGGGGCAAGTCTGGTGGCTACAAGTTTCGAACTCAGCAACAGTCACTGCGCGGTTGGGGGACGCAACACAAAATTGGTGTCCGAGCTACAACGGTGGACAGCAGCGCAAGAAGCCGTACGGGGCAGAACATGATCCCACCCCTCCTACTGCTGCTGGGCGCTGACGCTACTCGTAGACGGTCGATGACACCAACGTTATCGTTGCTTAAGTCGCTATCCTCAAAAGGAGGGCTATCCGTCAAAGGGGGCGTACCCATTCAAAGCGGTTCCGAAGGGGTTATAAGCCTGGTACCTGGCACTAATAAACGCCAGTGTCTTCAGTCCACGAACATCTCAAATACGAAGTGCTATTAATAACACTTGAAGCACTCTTGAGTACGAACCGTAATCGATTCCAAGAGTGCTCGCAGTACAGCGGTGTGCCTGGCATAACGTTGGGGTCCCTGAAACTTTTTTTTTTCGTCCCCACCAAGCCCTCTCTTCTCCTCTCACCTGCATACGACGGTGAGGTGCTGCACGATCACGATGTCGGGCTCTCGCGCGCCACCCTCGCCCCCGCCGGCCGCACACGCCCGCACGACCTACCAGGTATGTAACGACAAGCAGCGAACGATTTCCGTCGCCAAAGAAAAGCGGCATGAAAAACCGGTAACACGTTTTCGTTCGACAAACGCGCACGGTGAATGTGCGATAGTGCGCAGTCGTACCGGTTGTTGTTTTTCTTGTGCTTTGTCCAGACTCTAGCCGCCTCCAATAGCAGGTACCACTCTGCCATGGCATCATGCGTAAGACCCATCCGGTTGATCATATCGATACCCAAACGCTCCCCCATCATATCGACCATTGCATGGCCATGCATGACATCGAGTGCACCCCACCCCCCTGCCTTGCCTCTATATACAGCCTTCACCGACGCGCGCCTTGCGACTTGTAAGATACCACCGTGTCCGGGAATATAAACACCTTTCGATTTATGGCAATAGCATAAATGGGTGATTATATTTCTGGCCAGCGTGGTGCTACTCCATCCGTGCAAAAACAAAGACCGTCCGGATACTACTAACAACAGAAATACCTAAACGTTGCCTATAATTCCGGACATATCACTACCACGATGGCCAGAAAATATAATAACCTACATATGTTGGTATCAGAGTCCGAAACGGTTTTATATTCCCGGACACAGTGGTATCACACAAGGGATAAGACGCGCGCGTCAAGGAAGGCTGTAGGAGCGAGGCAGGGGGTAAAAAAAAGCGAAATATCAAGGTCAGATAAATCGTGTCCCCTCTTGATAATCTAGTTTTTTCCTGGTCTGTACGATCTGCGAAAGCAAGACGTGACCAGGTGGAAGCCGTCTGAGTTGCATTATCTACCACGTGTTTTTCTCGGGTTGGAGCAGTATTTTACGGATCCTGCGCGGCATCTCAAAACAACAGGTCAGGATCTACTGTCGATGATTTATGTCGAGATTTGTCCCATGTGGGGGGTCTTTCAAGTCGTCAAGCTGTAAGATCAAGCTATCAAGCTTTGAGCTACAAATACCAAGCTGATCGAGCCTCTAAGCTATCACGGTATCAAGCTAAATCACGTAGAGCCTTGGTTTTCAACCTACCACGCTTTATAGTTCAGCAAAAACCGAAATGCGCAGGAAGCTACGGCAGTACTCTAAATGCTGCCGGTAGCAGGTATTCCGTGTGTTGGACTGTGATACTTCGATCGCGCGTACTATACGAATACGGCTTTTATAGGACCTAAGGCAGCATCTACATCCCATGCATGAGGTGGACACAATCTGAAGCTGCAGAATCCAGGGAAATTGTGTGTCAATATTGAGAAAAACAGAAATATATATATATATATATATAGGTTATCAATCAAGCTAGTACGGGGGGCCATAGTAAACGGGACCTACGGTACACACAAAAACCTATATATTGCCCTATTTTCACTAACATTTATTTGGTCCTATTTACTATGGACCCCCGTAACATCAACATTAGCATGCTGACACGGAGGGGCGAAGCATCTCAAAACACACTACGGAACCCAAGCAGAAAAGTACAGCAGTATATACATATCGCCTACGAGTATGTTCACAAACCATGTACGGTAGTTATTACAAAGGACCATAGTAAACAGGACCTACGGTACATACAAAAACCAATATATTTCCCTCTTCTTACTAACAAAATTTGGTCCTATTTACTATGGTCCCCCGTAAAGAGGGGCATGATGATTTTCAGCGCTCGATTCCTCAAAATCGAACATTGCATTTTCGAAAGGCTCTCTTCTCGACCAGATATATTCCTCCCGAAAGCACCTTAAGGTTGGTCGGTATTGGCAACGTTCCCGTTCTGAACGAAAATCGACCCGCCGAAACAACAGGGCCCTTCACGGGTCATGACCCGACCCGTTAATCACGTTCAGCAGGCAATCAAAATCTCGCGGGCCGGGTCGGGTCGGGTCGGGTCGGGTCGGGTCGGATCCAGTCAGGATGTTTTTATACCCTCACGGGTTGGGCCAGGTCACCCTGACCCGACCCGACCCGACCCGCGAGGTTTCACCTGGCCCGTCACCAGCCCTGTGCGAAGTCAACGCTCCGTAAGGTAAGGTACCTCCCCCAGACTGCAGCAGCATTACCGCTGTACTACATGTAGACAAGTTTGTTTTTGGTCGGTTTCCATCCCACTTGCTGTCTTCGCCCTTCCTTTCTCCCGCTCCCTTCTACAGTAGTTATTTTTTTACATATTCATGTGTTGTAGCCTCTTGCGAATTGTTTCGGTTTACAGCTCAAGGTGACCGCACCTAAGCCTAACCCCCCCTGACCCTAGCCTACGAAAGATATTCTGTGTGCCTCCGGTGACATAGCAGGCTCTTCTCCTCCCTTCCCACGACTACGGTACGTGCCCTGCTTCATTATCGCTGGAATGGTCATTTCGGTCTCTTCTTCCCTCGTCCACTCGCGTCCAATTACTGTGCTGCTCTCCAAAACGTTGCTTCACCTGACGAATCACCCCGCCTTCCGCCAGCATTCTTGAAGAATCCGCTGGGAATTTTCTGAGAAGGCTGTCCAAGGCACGAGAGACAAAGGCAGCTCCCTGCGGCTTCACCTATGATACGAGCATGATTGTACATGGAAAAGGATGATAAGAAACAGCAGTAGTTTGTACTACTTGGTCCGGGTTTCGGCAGAAACGAGATTATGATATATGGTGCACCCAATACTCTCGCGCACACCTTCAAGTAACATGCAAGTTGCATGCGAGCAAAGTGGCACGGACTTGCGCAAGTGCACGACCGCCAACACAACGAATACAACGAACGCAAAGCATACGAAAGCTACAACACATACAAATCATACAGATCATACAGATCATACAAATCAAACAAATCATGCAAATCATACAAATAATACACAGCACACAAAAATCATACAAATCATACACATCACAAAAAAAAAACACAAACCATGCAAAATCATGCACTCATACAAATTATATAAAGCCACCTGTCCGACGACTCGGTTAAAACAGACGCAGACGAGAGAGCCGTGGTCCTGCAGGAACACGGTGCCCCCGATCACCACATACGCCTCCATGATGAGCATCGCCTGCCAAAAACAAGAAACGCGCGCAGCAGAAACAAAGGCATCGATTCATCCAGGAACGCAGCAGTGCCCCCGCGCGCCCCCCCCCCGACCACCACAACATACGCCACGACAATAAGCATCGCCGGCCAACATGATATAACAAACACGCAAAGCACAGCACAAACAAGCAAGCAAAAGAAGAAACGAACAAACGAACAGCGAACCAATCAAACATAACAAACACACAAACAAACAAAACAAAACAAACACACAAAACAAACAAAAACACGACAAGCAAGCAAACAGACAAAACAAAACGCCACAAACGAACAAACAAGCGCGCCAATCACAACAACACCAGCAACATCAACAAAACATTGGCATCGAACCCACAAGCTTTGAGAGGTCTGAGGTCCTATTAATAGTCGAAATACATGCGGTAGCATCAGCGCACCCCTCCACAACAATAACGCCAACTCGAGAAAAAAAAACAACTAATAAAAGCATCGACAAACGGCATTGGGAAGGCATCACTACCAGTCCATACCAATGTCGTCGATTCCAGTCCATAGCGCCAAATATTAACAACATTCAAACAGCCCTTTCTTACGTCGGAATGCCATCATTTAGGCCGTCCAGTCGACAAAGACACCAACAAACCCCTGCGGCGTAGGATCGCGATCCCTGCGCCATCCAGTCGAGTCAAGAACACCTACAAAGCACCAACGAGACCCCTTTCAGATCAGTTCACTGCAGTACTTGTCCTTGCGACGTCGAGTTGAGTCGAGAAACGCCAACCGAAGCAGCAACAAAACCCCTGCTAATCGGACTCCTATCCTTACGCCATCGAGCCGAATAAACCCATATGCATCCTATTACGGGGGTCCACAGTAAATAGGACCAAATATTGTCAGTAAAAATAGGTAAATAGATAGTTTTTATGTATACCATAGGTCCTGTTAACTATGGACCCCCGCAATAGTAATGATAACCGAATGTGTGTGAACAGTAAACATTGAGCAATAGGGGGATACATGCCTGCTTGTTTCGGTTCATCGTGGGTTCTGATTACTATGTGTTATTACGTATCACTATGGCCTATATATGCCGTACTATTAATACAAGACCGCGGTTTGATCCCTTTCGGCAGACCGCCTCCTCCTACTCGAAAACCAGAATAGCAGCAATGACAACTAAATATGGGGGGTGAACATAGAGCAGTAGGGAGATACACACTCTTTGGGTCCATGGTGGGTTCAAATTACTGTGTATTACTATGCATTACTATGTTTTACTATGTATTACTATGTATTACTATGTAATACTATGCGTTACTATGTATTACTGTGTAATATTATGTATTTCCATATGATGCTGTGTATTACTATGTATTACTATGTATTACTATGGCCCCCCGTTGTGAAGGAGAGGTGCAGCATCACAAAGCCCAACACAGACGGGGCTAGGGCCGCGGCTGGCGTGGGAGCTCGGTCACTCCAAGATCGCCACCAAACCGATGATAAATTCGGCGTTATCAACATTCTTCAATACAGCAGCTATCGAGCACTGGTAGGATCACGTTGCGCCCCGTGCCCGTGCAACCCCTTGCTTCGTTTACTCGGACACCAAATGTATACTATTGGTATATCGCAATCGCGCAGTGGACGTTGCTGTCATCGTATACAGCCGTTTGGCGTCACCCCCTCCCCCCTCTCGAGCCCCAAAAGGGTAAAAAACGCCATCCACATTTAGAACCACAACAGTTCCGTTTTGGGGACAAAAGTACTCAGAATTTGAGTGGTTCACCCCCAAAACGGGACTGGAGTACGAAGAGGGATATTGTACAAAGTACCTGGAGTTAGACTTGCCCTTAGTGCTCGATGATATAGCGGTTTAAGGTCTACAACAAAGTAGCGGAGCTAAGAAAAAACAAAAAAGTGACCAGCGTAAGCCCTTGAAGGGCTTTTAAGGACATTCTAAAACCTCTCAGATAAGCTCGAATATCGTTCTTGCCATGTCCCTGCTGGGAACAACATAACACCGAAAATCAACTGCTCGAGGCATCTGACTCCGCGTCACCTGCTTGAGGTAGTCGAGGTCTGATCGGAGCATCTCCGCGATGCGCGGGAACAGCTTGTGCACCGTTTCGCCGTACTCTGACAAATGCCGCAGAAGCGCCAACCACAGCTCTAGACCCGCCTCCATTAGGTATATCTACAGGAGAAAACTTTGGGGGGGGGGGGGGGGGGGGGGGGGGGGGGGGGGGGGGTGAAGGGGCGGAAAAGGAGAAGGTGTCTTGTCGGACGGGCAGAGGGAAACAAAACACAAGCCAAGCCTTTACCCCAGCTCGCTGCGGCTAACGAAGGGGTGGAACTACCGACGGCACGTGCATGCGTTATATTCTACCGACAGCACGCATGCTACCGACGTTGGTGCCAGGTAGGGCGACTCGCGCATGAATACCCAGGTGCTTTCTTCTTCTTCATCTGGTTGATTTTGATAGTTTTTAATTGTTATGGCGAGGAGAATGTGGGTGTGCCAGGTGTCGTTTGCACAGCCTAACCTGCTACTGTAAAGTACTTTGTACTGTTCACTACCAGGTACTACACTGTTGTACAGTAAAACGAGTACTGTTTACCGCATACTTAAGACTCCTGCTTGCTCCACGGCAGCAGGATAGTCGCCAAGACAAAGCGGTACGCACGGATGGATTTATTTTCGGCGTCGCTATCTCGTGCCCCATCGGCTACCTTAGCCCTACTGCAACCCTTAACAGTGCTCTTTACCCTGGTACTGGTATGTGTTACTACAATACTGCACACTCTACTGCTAGCACGCCTGCACTCTATCGGCATGAGGTGAAAAAGCGCACGAGGCGAGGCGAGGCCAGAGGCGAGGGGCGAGAAACGTGGAATGGCGAGAAAAAAAAAACTCTCGACACAATCCAAAGCAGCCGCGGCTCACCGACTCGTCGCTGCCAACATTCGTCGCGACGTCAATCATGGTGAGGGCTGCTCGTTCCAAGTCCGGCCCCTTATTACTCCCCAGGGCACCCACCACGTGTGTCATCATCTGTCCATGCAGTGGTGGCCTATCGTTAGTATAACAGCACGTATCGAACAGAAGCACAAACCTCGGACAGACAAACCATGATCTATCTGAAATATCTGATATATCTGCAGTAGATGATCTAGCTCGTCACCTGCGGGTTGTGAGAGGTTGTGCGGGATCTGCGTAGTACAGATCTATCCCAGGGAACATGTGCTAGGACATGCAGACTGTCTGGGTCGCACCCGGCAACATGAGCTAGACCGTACAGATCATAAAGATGCAGTAATATATCTGCCCCGAACGATTTAGATCATGATCTGTATCATCTGTAGATGATCTATTCGAAGTGTGAAGCGTAGTGTTAGAGTAACAATATCAGCGTACAACAGCAGTGGTACCGTGCGGCATAATGCAACCGCTGGTACTGAACATACTGCTGTATAGCAGTACTACACACACATACTGCTGCAGAGCAGTACTACGTACACATACTGCTGCAAATAGTGCAGGACAGTACTACAGTCCAATACTACAGTAGAATGCCCTGCGATACCGGGGGTACTACTACGTAGCTACATGTCTTAACGGGAGCAACGTGAGGCCGGCTCGCAGTAGGAACGCTGTAGTAACAGTCTAGCAGCAGTAACGTTGGTTGATCCGTCACCTGTACACAGGCGCACCGCAGCAGTGACGGTTGATCGATATGTATATAGGATGTTTATAATGTTGGATCTGAATACTGGACATGGATACGTATTGGATACGGATAGGCTTCGCGGCGGGAATAGTGACAAACCAACAGCATTCACATCGGTGGTCCCGTCATCAATAGGCGGGCGCACCGCAGCAGTGACGGGGATGTGGACATTGGATGTGGATACGTAATGGATATGGATACGATTCACAGCGGGAATGTTAACAATCCATCAGCACTAACGTTGGTTGACCCGTCACCTGTAGGCAGGCCCACCGCAGCAGAGACGGTTGACTAATACGGTATGGGTAATGGATATGGATACTGCATACCGATAAAGGACAAGGACACGGCTCGCAGTATCAATAGCAGGGTATTAATACTTCCAACGGCATTGACTTCGGTTGAACCGTCACCTGCAGGCAGGCGCACCGCAGCGGCGTCTGCGACGCAGTGGCGAGCCACACTTTAGGAAGGCCTGCCACCGCGGCCTGGCAGTGCGGCGCTAGCAACTGCCCCGACCTCTCCATCAGCTCCGACATCACCGTCAAGACCTGACACACATGACACACCAACAAAAGACGGGGCAGTTAAGGTTGTTCTTGGTAATGCTGCTGCTGCTGGTAGTGGTAATGCTGCTGGTGGTGGTAGTGGTAATGCTGCTGCTGCTGCTGCTGCTGCTGGTGGATGGTGGTGAATCTAGGGGTGATGTTGGGGGTGTTGTTCGTATTGATGTTAAGCTTTTCGTCCTAATAGTCGTTGTTTTTGTTACAGTTGGGGTTGCTGTTGGTGTTGATGCGGCTGCTGATGTCGTTGTCGCTGCTGTTGTCAGCGGTACAAGCATGGCTTGAACACAGCAGCTTGTGGTACAGCACGAGAAAGCAGTATACACGAGAACCGCACCAGCTACAAAGAGTGCACCTTAAGCTCAAAACACACGAGAACGAGAACAGCACGAGCACTGACAAATACGAGCAAGGTACGGTTGCAAGCACGTATGATACGGCCAGCACAACAAAGCACGAGGGCAGCATGAGCGCAGCAATAGCAAAGTATGCGTACAGTGCGACTGGGGTACAACAAACACACAGTCCAAGTACAGCACCCGAGCAGCCCCACCTGCTGCCGACTGTCCATCTCCTTGACATCGTCGAACATGCCGTACAGGGCGGGGAGAAGCCAACCGAGCGCAGGCGCAAGGCACTGGGACACATCCAGGTCCCAGAGAGACAGCAAGCTATGAAGAGCGTTGAGGGCCGCCAATTGAACCACCACATCGGCCCCTTTAGCCTGAACAAGCAACACAGCCAGAGTCAGTCAAGGTTAAAAGCATACCAACAGCAGTAAACAGGAGGGGTGCCACCGCCTCAGCACGCGGCCGTAAACAAACCGATGCGGATAGGAAGGGTCATCAGCCTGTCTGCAAGCCCCCTATACACCTAAGGCATACCAGGTACCACGTAGCTCTGAAGCATCGACAAACGTACAAACCACCAGAGCCATTGTTAGGATCAAAATATAGTGAAGCACATCGCTCAAGAACAGAAGGGGATTGATTCAAAGTGGCGTCCGAGGGCTCGATTTTTATTTGTGTACCTAATTACGGGTGGGGTTGATATCTGTCCTTGGTATCCCCAGCAGAGATACGTCTGGTGGTGCTTGTACGAGAATCGCGAGCGATCAGCTGACATCAGTCCGTGTACTTACTCCAGGGCGATGGCGGTCACTAAGCTACTTCATAATATTAATAGTACGTATAGCTACGTGGTACCAGGTATACGGTATAAGTCTTAATACCTGCAGTACACAGCAGCACAAACGGTGGAATAGCGGGAATAGGAGGGGTATCACGACCACCGCACACGGCCGTAAAAACAAACCGGTGCGGATTCTGGCACGAGTCCTAAGTCGCGTCGGGCTGTCAACGAGCACGCTACACACCTACCAAATGCATAGCTCCGAAGCATCGGCCAATACGTGGGCAAGCAAGCACCCTACATCCCCAGGGCAGAGCACAGCCCTACATAAAATCCGGCAGAGGTTGTATTTACCGTACATGTGAGCCCCAGCTATTCATCGTCGAGGCGAGTCGACGAGGGAAGGAAGGGCTGCAGTCTTCTCGCGACAAAAGCGCCGTAATTGGCACGAACCGTAGTGCTGCAGTGCTGCAGTGCTGCAGTGGGGGTAAAGAGCCTACTATTATATGTGACCCCGAATCCGAGATACTACCACGGGGGGGCATAGTAAATAGGACCTACGGTACACACAAAAACCAAAATATGTATCCTATTTTCAATGACAGTAGTTTGTCCTATTTACTATGTGCCCCCCGTAATACTACAGTAGGGTGGAGAGAGAAAACGGAGAGAAGAAAATAAAAGGGACGGAAAAATAAAAGGAGAAAAAAGCAACTCAACCGAGAACCTACTGTACGTAGACTATACGAGTATGGTTGGTTCGTTTCTTGCGCAGCTCGGACAGATCGTCTGCAGATAGATCAGATAGATCAGATAGATCTAGCTCCTTTCCCGCCGTTATGTCATGCTGCGCAGGATCTGCATGGTACAGATCCAAGTCAGGAAACCAGCTCCACTGTAGATCATGCCTATTGTACGGATCCCACCCGACAACATCCACTACTACGGAGGATCATAGTAAATGGGACCAAACTTTGCTAGTCAAAATAGGGACCTATATAGGTTTTTATGTGTATCGTAGTAGGTGTTATTTACTATGGTCCTCCGTAATACTGCTGTACTGTAGTGTAGGTCATGGTCATACAAGCTCGGGAATAGGGGATTCCTTGAACGGGGGTCCATGGTAAATAGGACCAAATATTGTTAGTAAAAATAGATAAATATATAGGTTTTTGTGTGTACCGTAGGTCCTATCAACTATGGTCCTCTCGTAATAGCTGCCCGGGCCCCTTTAGTACCGCAGTCTCTTTAGGGCAGTTTTGGGGACAGACTACTTGGATTTAGAGTGGCTTGTACCCAAAACGGGACCGCGGTTCTAAGCCAAAAGGATTAACAGATCTTTCCACAGCGTTTTCTGGAAAAAATTTCCTCACTCTGCCCCTAAATTTTAGGATCGTTTGTACACTAATATTCAGACAACACGGCTGCTATATTCAGGTCCAGAGTTCCTAGATATTAGGACCGTTTCTACACTAACATTCAGACAAAACGGCTGTTGTACGAAATATCAGGATCGTCTGTACACTAACATTCAAACAAAACGGCTGTTATATTTAGGGACAGAGTGGTGGGGTTTTCATGAGGTATGGTGAGGGATATCACACCGGGGACATGTAAATCACGGGGTTCCAAATACCCACCGGAAATTAGGCCCTGCCAGTAGATTGGATAGGACGTACATAGTACCGTGTAAGGATATTGCGTATCGTACACACAAAACACGCGGCCAAAGGGGTGTGATAAGTTATCACCCGGGTGTCACCGCAACGACCGTTGGCTTCGCACAGGGGAGTGAGAGTGTCCTTCAGCGCTCGATTTTCATCCGGAACGGGAAGGTGTGCCAATTATGTCTCACCGGCACCGAACAAAGAAGCGTTTTAAGAAAAAGATCTGCTCGGGACAGAGAGCCTTCCGAAAAGAAAATGATCCACCTTTGTCGGCACAGCAGTGACCCTAAAATACGTGGTAAGCTACACCAGTACACATAACTCTAACACCACCGCTGTGTTACTAAACAAAAAGGATCGCTCGGACTAAATACGTACTACTAACAAGGGACAAAAAAATGTCTACTATGTTTCGGAACCGAGTGGTAATGTAACACCCCGCCACCATCACCGCCACCGTGCGGCCTACTCGCGCGTGTCGTGTCATCACAATTCCTTACATTGCAGTTCGGACACAACCCCCTGGGCGTAAACAAAAAGAGAAAACCCGCTTGGTATCTATCCATGTGAATATCCAAACGGTCCTCATGTTTCGTGGCATTTCCGCCCAAAGCTGCATCTGGTAAATCCCCCTATCTCCTATCCCTTGCCCCTGCTGCCCTCCAGCCGGAGCTTCTCCGTGTGGGCGGTGCTGCTATCGCCGCTCCCCACTCAGTCTCGACACCGATTCTCTCTCAACTCCCTAAGCATACACTTCGAAGTATGCCAATACTGATACTACTGTAAACATAGATAGATAGTCCACACGGCAGACAGATGGATCATGATTGAACCAGATTCTAGCACCACCGTTACGAGATGATGCAGTGCAGGATCTGCATATAGTACAGATCGAACCCAGGAAACCATATATTAATAGTACGGATCCAACCCAGGAAACCTCTTCTAGATCATCAAGATTTCACGGCTCCAACCCGGCGACACGAGCTAGATCATACAAATCAGGAACACAGAAAAATGCCCTTAAATATCTAGATAATGAAATGGGGTTACGATCTATCTGATCTATCTGATCTGTAGATGACCAGTCCGATGTATCCACATGTTCGTATCAGGCACTTATTCCAGTGAGATCCCAGCCCGAAGAGGGTGGCATTGGAATTGCGGAATGGAGTAGAGTCAAGGGTGAGGTGAGGTAAGGTAAGCAACCCCCTCCCACCTTGATGATGTTGCCGGTGGCTTGTACGATGTGCGGCCTCAGGGGTGGCGGGATTTGTTCCGCCCAGCAGCCAAGCAGCCACATCAACCGCCGCTGCAGAATCAGAGGAGGTGCCCCGCTCGCTTCCTAGTCAGACACACGTCACACGTCACACGTCACACGTCACACGTCACACGTAAGACGTCATACCGGTACGTAAGGTGATACACCTCATACAACGCACGTCACGCGTCACACGTCAAACATCACACTGGTGCGTCATATGGGATACACCTCATACCTCATACAGGACCATAAATACCACGACGATTGCGTCACACGGCTCACGTCATACACCACACATATTATACACCACACGTCATGCAATCCATCTCATGCGCCATGCATCACGAGCCACAAGTCACGTCACACGTCACACGTCACACGTCACACGTCATCCGGTGACTCAAGCTTCAGATAGCGTGTAGAACATTCGACAGCAGGAAGTTGACGCAAAGCACGGGCACGCATTTAAGCCAGATCGCAATGGTACAGCAGTAGGCACGCGTGGCAGTTACGGGCTCTTATCAATGTAGCAGGAGAAACAAAAAAAAAAAAACGCACGACGCACCTGGCGTTCCCTTGCTCGCATGGTTGCGTCGAGAGCCTCGAGAGCAGGGGCCAAGACCGCCTCGAACCAGCCCTGGAAGTCGAAGTGCTGTTTCACGGTGTATGCTCCCAGCCCGGCGCAGCGGTAGAGCGCATCGTAGGCCAACACCTGAGGACTGCACAAGGAATATCCATCAACGTATCATACATGAAAAGCAAGTGCGCACGTAAGTGCAAGGCACAGCAGTATGAACAGGATGATTGACAACTGCACTGCTTGCACGGACATACCCACATCAAAGACGAATCAACGCACGGTCGTACGGGTAGGGTCGCTACCGCTCCCCATGCTGGGACGTGAGAGGGGAGAGAAATATTGACGATAAAAATAGCTCATGGTTACGCTATGGCTAGCTCATGGTGAATTTAAGGGGAAAGTATGGAAATGTTACGGTGTTAACTTACGCGGACGCAGCCGACGCGGGGCGGGGGGGGGGGCGTCTCGAGCCCTAACGAGAAGAGTCGGCATCATTCACTAGTACAGGAAAACAGGAAATGGTTGATGTTACTAACATTTCTTAATCGTACTGATTTGATACTTGCCACCCCTGGTGCGTTCTTGCATACCAGGAAGCGCAAGAGACAACTATTTAAAACGTACGCAGAGAGTGTCAGGCGTTTCCAACCTCCTCCCTCGACACGAAACGGCGAGAATCTGCAAAAGCAGCACACCGCTTGTTACCACTCTGCGGGAGCAAAAGCAGGACATCACTGATGTACCACTATCATTCACACTGACCTTTCGAACACTAACGTGAATGAATGCTACGACGGCCCCGGAGTTCCAGACCAAAAACGATAGGCAGCAAGAAACGGGGATGCCGCGACACTGCATGTCACCTGATGGCTGTCTGTCTTGAAGCCTCGGTCTGGTCGGACGCCCCCTGCGACAGCATCTTTGCCACCGCCGCCGCGATCACGTCTCCCACGTTCCTGCCCCCAGCCTCAAGCAGGGCCATGTACAGCTGCTGCGCACTCACCTACCAGAAACGTGCGGCAGACACAAAACAAACACGCACACCGACACATATTTTTTTCTTTTGTGACAACGGGCTACATGAAGAGTCCAGGGAAAAAGGCCAACACTAACGATTGGAAATCCATACATACACCGGCGCACCCTCGCTCCGCGAGAATAGGGATCTAGCCAACAGCCTACACTGTAAGGCGTGTCTTACTGTCGCCAACTGTGTGCGTGGTGGGAGCGGGTGGTGAAAAAATCGACCCTTCCTCGGCCTGTTCGTTTTTTAAAGAGACTCCGGTCGTCGTCGGAGACTCCGGTCGTCGGCGAGGACACGG
This sequence comes from Macrocystis pyrifera, assembly GCA_031763025.1. Classification (NCBI taxonomy): domain Eukaryota; class Phaeophyceae; order Laminariales; family Laminariaceae; genus Macrocystis; species Macrocystis pyrifera. The sequence goes on along the minus strand of JASSKH010000014.1, from coordinate 10,760,966 downwards.
AGATTCGGGCACACGCGAGTCTGGAAAGAAGTCCCTGTATTTTTTACGCCGTCGGATTTCAGAAATGTTGCTTCGCCTCATGATTTAGAAACCTACTTCCATCGAAGTGAACGACAATTATTAATAGCATCTCTTTTGGAAGCGAGGTGCAATCACCAAAAACAGTGCAAAACACGGTCGCACCGAAGAGGTTGAGAAGTGCTGAACCAAAAAGCTCGCAAAAAAAAAAAAAAAAAAAAAAAAAAAAATGTTCAGAAATACCACTTTTCCGTGGCATGCAAAAGCGTTATGGACAGGTCTCAAGAGTGCCCACGCGAAGTTTAGGTGGATTCGCCTGTGGAGAAGAACAAAATTGACCTCTTTGTGTGAGTTATGCGATTTTTTTTTTCTTTTCTGCCAAACTCGTAGAAAACATCGAAACAATGTTGCTTGTTGGAAAGAAAACAAGCTACATATACCACTTTGCCCCTGCATCAGTATAACAGGGTACTTTGTATAGTAACATGTAACCCAGACGGTCCTTACACCCAGGTACACAGCGGCACTCACCAACCGTCTACGGTGAGCGATCAGCAGCGGTGCCGGCAGCGCCGCTACCCGTGTGCTGTGGAACTCCTTGCAGTGTAGGCCTGGACGTACTACAGTGGCACATGCGTACAGCAGTAAAAGTAGCATGCCCCTAACCAAGCAGCACCGGATTGCTACGTGGGCCGGTGCTGTACATAACTGTCATTTGTTTCGCTAAAGTCTTTTTTTCAGCTCCCCTTACCCTCCGCCCCCCCCCCCCCCCCCCCCCCCCCCCCCCCCCCCCCCCCCCCCCCCCCCCCCCCCTCCCCCCCCCCCCCCCCCCCCCCCCCCCCCCCCCCCCCCCCCCCCCCCCCCCCCCCCCCCCCCCCCCCCCCCCCCCCCCCCCCCCCCCCCCCCCCCCCCCCCCCCCCCCCCCCCCCCCCCCCCCCCCCCCCCCCCCCCCCCCCCCCCCCCCCCCTCCTTTCGATCCATCCATCCATCCATCCATCCCCCCCCCCCCCCCCTTGTCACCCTCCTCTTATCCTGTTCTCACAACTCCTTCCACCCTCCTCCCGCTCTCCCCCCCCCCCCTCCCTTCCTTATCTTGCCACCCTCCTCTCATCCTGCTCCCACAACCCCTCCCTCCCACCCCAGCCCCCCCCCCCCCTCTTTTATATCGAACACGCTCCTCACCCGTACACTCTCCCTCGCTTCCAAGCTCTCCTGCTCCAGGTAGTAACCTTCCGGGTCGTCCCTCCACTCCTCCACCTCCACGGTAGTCAAAGGCAGGAACCCATCCAGCAGGAGCTTCAACAGCCCCACCACCCTGACAAAAAAAACGCCGAATTATCAATAAAAACGTAATTTCTTACAGCAACAAAAAAAAACGAATTCAAACGTAACCGGGCACACCGTCCAGTATATAGCGGTTTCAATAGCCCCACCACCCTATTCTCTATCACACGAGTGATAAAGTTACACATCCCGTGCGTGGAATTTCCGAGCCGGTTTTCTGCGAACTAAGAGTGATGGCCTTGAGGATCTCGTCGACATTATTCTATATAGATGCATCGCTCGGCGCTTGCACTCTCCCCACCGTTGTGAGGGAACCGGCTTTGAAATTCCTCCGAGGGGGTGTGTTATCCTATCACCCTCGTGTGATAGTGCGATACGGTAGTGTTGTGTCTTATCACGCGGGTGATAGTGTCATACGGTAGTGTTGTATCTTATCACACGTGTCGCACTGAAGTGATATCTTATCCCACGGGTGATAAGGTAGTGTTATCTAATCACACGTGGTATACGGTAGTGTTGTCTCATCTTATCACACGGGTGATAGTGTTATACGTTAGTGTTATCTCATCTTATCACACGGGTGATAGTATTATACGGGTAGTATTTTCTCATCACGGGTGTCATACTGTAGTGTTATCTTCTATCACGCGTGTTGTACGGTAGTGTTGTATCTTATCACACGGGTGATAGTGTTATACAGCAGTGTTGTATCTTATCACACTTGTCATACTGTGGTTGTTATCTTACATCACACAGGTCATACGGTAGTGTTATATCTTATCAAACGGGTGATAGTGTCATACTATACGGTAGTGTTGTATCTTATCACACGGGTGATGGTGTCATACGGTAGTGTTATATCTTATCACACGGGTGATAGTGTCATATTATACGGTAGTGTTGTATCTTATCACACGGGTGATAGTGTCATACGGTAGTGCTATCCTATCACACGGGTGATAGTGTCATATTATACGGTAGTGTTGTATCTTATCACACGGGTGATAGTGTCATACGGTAGTGTTGTATCTTATCACACGGGTGATGATGTCATATTATACGGTAGTGTTGTATCTTATCACACGGGGGACCATAGTAAATGGGACCAAATATTGTTGGTAAAAAATGGTAATTATATAGGTTTTAGTGTCTACCGTAGGTCCTATTTACTATCGTCCTCCGTAATAGTAGACGGGTGATAGTGTTGTACGGTAGTGTTATCTTATCACACGTGTTACACGGTATACCCACCTATACGGCATACCGATACGCTATACTTCACTCATCCAGAACCACCGATTGTGAAGGAAAACGAGAACTTCGCCGAACACCGAATCAGACGACCGTCTTAAAACGAGGCAGAGTCAGTGACGGCGAGGAATAAAAAAAAAGAGGTACCATCGTCCTAAGCCCCTTCGGAATTGAACCCACGGTTGGGTGGGGGTGGGGGTGGGGTACCTGCACTCCTCGGATAGAACATCGCTTCCCGCAGTTCATGACCAAAACATTTTATGGTCATTTATCTATACCCCTGATCTGCGTGATCTGTATGATCTATACGATCTGCTGTAACACATGTTTGCCGCGTGGAAGCCGTATAATCTGCATGGTCTAGGAGAGGTTTCCTGGGTTGGATCTGTTCTGTTCGGGCTGTATATATCTTGCAAATACAGTATCTCAAACCAAGGATCTGGATGATCTGTGGTAGACAGATATATAGATCGTGACCTGTCCAGCTCGTGAAACAGTTGCGACCTCGTACAGCAAAAGCTTTTCGCAATATATGTGCATATGATACCCATCAGTAGTACATGCGATGAACACCCGCAGCAGTAAGTAGTGAGCACTGTAGTGTCACAGGCATTGCAATTGCACATGTCATGTGCTGCTGCCACATCCCACACTGCCACGCACTATAAAGAACTGCTTATAGATATTTCGATCTCTGAGCGTGCTCCGTTGGTACATCCCTGGCCTCTCAGAGCTCCCAGTTGGGAATCGCCTCCTTTTATTACTTGCCGGACGTTTCCAGCGGGTCTTTGTTTTCTCCATTTCTCTTGGCAATTTCAGTCCTTCTTTCCTTTTTTCTTCTTTCGTTTCTTGTGCGCGCGTGTACTCCGAGCACTTCACCGCGGGTGAGCGCGGGGCCGTCGCGGGTGTCGGCAGGTCGGTGGTGGCCGGTAGAGAGGGGATTGCAAGGAGCGTGGTCGCCGGTTTCGTGGCTAGGCGTCGCGTGTGCCTCGAGACACGAGGGAAGCATGAATGAGCTCTGTCTGGCCTCCGTTCGTGGTTTTTGATAGAGTATGTGCGAGGTTATAAGGGTCGTTCGGGATTTCAAGATAATATTCAAGCGGTGCTTATTTTTGCGACTGGTCTTGAAGCTCAAAGAGAAAAGTACGCTGTCTGAGCACCAACATTGTCGAGCTCGCGAACGACGGCCACGGTGAGCACCGGGCTTCATGCGAGGCGGGCGACGGGGCTCACTGTGACAGAGCGTGAGGAAAGCTTTACCCGGATCTGATCGGTGGCGAGGTAGTTGCGAGAGAGGCTGGCTGCGTACGAGGCTGAGAGAGAAGCTCTGCTGTTGGACTTTTCTGTTTTTTTACCAGTGCAAGGTGTTCCAATCAGGCAGAAAATTAATACATAAGAGGGGACGGAGATTTTTATATATTTTCGAAATTCCGGTTTCATTTTTATTGTTTTTGCGGTGCTGCTGTTGGGCCGTGCTGTGTTTTCTCTTTCGTGCATACAGCAGTTACTCACAATAAGAAAAAAAGCACCCTACGTGCCGGGGTATGTACGTACGTACGGCATGTGACCGAACCGCCCGCGACGCGAAGCGTATGTGCCTTCCGACCTGTTTTCTCCTGAAGCATGGCGGCGGGACTCTTGGCATTATCAAGCCGGCAGTGTGCAACTCTGTACAATCATTAAAAAAAAACTATATTCAATCATCGACCTCTGTCCGCTTCGCAAAATTATACGTAATTTTCCTTCGTGAGCGAGCGTAGCGGGTGGCGTAGGGCGTAGGCCGCCCGCGGAGCGAAGCGCCTTGTACTATATACAATGCTGTCACACGCCACTGCCACATGCCACTGCCATTGCAGTAGAACTTACGACAGTATTCGAAAAGATGGTTGACAAACACTGTATGTTCGAGACAACTAAACCATACCATATGGCCCATGGTTGATCGGGTCTGACTGGCTGAGGGCTAGGGTCATGGTTACTTCTATGTCGTCTCGTACACGGTGACCCTCAACCATGTTCTCGAACAAGTGCAAAGCTCCACACTCATGAATAGAATCTCAGGCAACATACATAAACCACTCTGCTCGGTAGTACAAGCTAACCCTGACCTTACCCATAAGTCGCGAAGAGTCATTCAGTCATCACCATCATCACTACGGCGATCGATGAATCAAGTAATAAGGATACTACTTTGCCCCGTTATTTATGTATCATGGCCCACACGGGAAACATATCAAGGCCACCCACCTCTCGGCACTGAAGAAGTCAACCATCGTAGAAGAGATCTCGTGCGCCGTCTCTGCCAGACAACGACATTCAAGTTTCAAAGGATTCCGGGGCATTTTGCGGGGCGGTTTAGGGCGGGCGGTTATTTAGATGACGTTTCGGGATAATGACTTAGGCCAAAGCGGTCTAATTTAATGAAAATAAACTTCGTATTTAAAAAATAGTATCTGTAGGAACGACGAGAGTGCGTGACGGCGATATCTTCTGGATATATGACAGCCCCATGTTCTGTGTACGAAACCAAACCGTTGCCGAAACACACCACGTCGGCGTTAAGCAGTTGATGCTATAATTCAGCAACAACCAATACCTGGTATATCACTATATCCTAAAACAGTATCATGTAGGGGGGGGAGGACAATGCTATGTCCCCTAAAAGAATGCCTTCCATGAAAAGGGAAACCCAATAGAAGTTGACGCTTATTTTAGTATACTGTAAATGCCACCAGGTGCACTATTTGATACACCACCGTACCCGGTAACTTTCTCATGTCGATAGCACACCAAAACACAAGCACAAAAAGTTGTGCAGTTCGGGTGCGGGACCGAATACAATCACGTTTCGGCATCGACCGAGTAGAATCGGCTTTCGGCAGCGACCGAGTCTGACCGAATCGAACAGATTTTGGCGCCCCATCGACCGCACGCAAAAATCGAACCGGTTTTTCATCTTACACCAGAATCGAATTCACGTCGGGCACCGACCGAACCCGATGGGATCGGATCGGACCACACTCGTCGTCATCAATCAACCGAATAATGCAATCGTGCATCGCTTTAGGCATCGACCGAAATCAAATTGCAATACGCAAAAAGCAAAATCGGCACCTGGCGTAATGGTGGCGTCCCCCTTTCCGGTGATGAGCCTCCCCACGAGGCGAGGGGGGGCGCTGCCAGCCTCTCGCGGCGCCGATGCACTCGCCGACATTGCAGCCTTCATATTTACACGCACGCACCAAGCGGCAGTTTTCAATTCCGACAAATTGCCCAGGCAGTCGGGGTCAGGGTCAGGGCTACAGGGTTTCAAGGGTGTTGCGAACATTTCATCCAACCCGAACCAAGTAGAAAACGCCTCCTGCACGGCTTCTATACACCGCCATCCGCCCATGAAAAACCCTGGAAAATACCAGGGCTGCCCAAGGGTAGGGTCAAACATTGCGGGCCGGGCCGAGTCGGGTCGGGTCGGGGCGGGTCACCGAAGCCGACCCCCGACCCGGCTAGTGAGAAGTCGACGGCCTCCTGACCCGCGAAAAACCCTGAAAATTCCTGATAATAACGTCTATCGGGTCGGCAGGATTTTTTTTTTTTTTCCCGCTTATGTCACCTTTCGGAGAACCTCCTCCCGGTAGCTGGAGCAGCCGACGACATTCCCCACGAAAGCCATGCCTTGGATGCAAAACGGTCCCAGTCGATCCAACCTCCCCCCAGGCGTCGCCCCTGCAGCACCACCACCTCCCCCGGCCCCCATCCTATTTGCCCCCGCCCCACCAGCAGCTGCAGAGGCAGAGGCAGCGGCAGAGGCAGAGGCAGCGGCAGCAGCAGCAGCGAAAGCGTTTGGCCGAACGCTCGCCGCGAGCAGCTGCTCGCAAAAGAAGGACAGGTAGGCCGACAGGTACCTGTTGGGGCGGGTAAGCAGGGGCCGACAGGAGTCAGGGCAACAGCCGGAGGGACAGAGTCGAGGCAACAGCTGGAGCAGTTGGCCTGAGTAGCAGGCCGGGGGAGCAGCCGGAGCAATATCCGGGATAGTAGTCGGGGCAGCAGCCGGGGCAGTAGCAGGGGCAGGAGCTGGGGCAATACCAGGAGCCGGGAAGGTGACGGGGGCAATACCCAAGGCAACAGCCAAGGCAGTAGCCGCGGCAGCAATCGGGGAACTAGTCACGACAGGGGCGACGCAACAGCCGGGGCAGTAGCATGGTTAATTGCCGGAGCAATGCTCGGGTTAGTAACCGGCACCAAAAGGAGCAGCAGCCGGAAGTGATAGCCGGAGACTAGCCGAGGCAGCAGCTGGGGCAGGCGCCAGGGCAATAGCCAGGGCATTAACGAGGGCAATAAGCAGGACGATAGCCGGGGCAGTGACAAATGGCAACAACCAGGAGCAATAGCCTTGGCAATATGCGGCAAGAGCAGTATGTGGTCGGGTCACTATAGAAGTGAGACAAATTGGGCGAGGACACCTTTGTTGCCAAGCGCAGGTACTGCCAGTACAAACGCTAAACTAGTAGGTGGGGGCGTTGGCGGGCTGACGGGGGGTGCAGAGGCGCAATATTCTCAAAACAACCATATTTGATACCCGGGTACCCAATTAGACGCAAGTCGCCGAGGGAAGAAAGGGCTGAACTATTTCTCCCCGTGAAAATTGCAAGGCATGGGCCCCAGTGAGGATAAAAGCGTGCTAAGTGACCCGGGACCTGAGTCACGGCTACCAGGAGGAGTGAGAGAGCAAAGAAGGGCGAACACAATAAATGGGATGGCAAAAAAAATATATATATATACCTGGTAGTCCTATCAGCGCAAGATACTAAAACACCCCCCCCCCATATATATATATGCCTCCTCCAACTCGTACGAAGCACTCCGTGTATCGATCAAACTCAAAATGCGCTTCGACGTATCCCCAACCCAAACCCTAACCCTGCCCCCCCCACCGCAACCCTAACCTAATCCAAACCCTAACGCTAACCCTGACCACCTCCTAAACCCGATGGGGTGGTCTTTTTGCGCAACCACAGCCGTCCCGGCCATCCTCTCCGCAAGCTCCTCCAGCTCCTCCATCACCCCTGCAGCCTCCGCCGCACCCTCCGCTTCCACCCCGCCCATCCCGGGCGATGTTGTGAAGGTCGTGAGAGTGGCTAAAACGATGGGCATCCTCTGGAGCAGGCCGAAGAAGTAGGGTTCTACGTGCGGGTGGTCCAGCCCCGGGATCCCGAACTGCAAAAGCCTTCGAATGATCTGGAGCACCGCAGAGGGGGCGGAAGAAACGTTAGGTAAGCATAGCGGGGATTGGCCATAAATAGGTGTATATATTCATTTAGAGCCGTCTATAGGCACACCACATATATGCACTCGGGAAGAGCTTCATGACGTTCCGTCCGACTGGCCAGCACCCGATGGTCTCTATTGTCGCGCTTGTCGGAACACCAACTGCACAGCGCACGGAACGGTGCTGGCAGGACTGGTACTACTAGAAAACGCGAACCGACACGTAAGAAATAAGAAAACACAATCCTTCTTTCAATAGCCCAGTTTCTTACTGGGCGCGCGGTACTCTGGATTAAAATGGGTATTCTCCTAGCAAAAGCTGATGTCGCAACATGTTCGTGCTTTTTCGTTCGCAGCTCGGGTCGCCTGGCTGACAGTGGCGTCGTCGTCAGTTTTGACGTAAAGTACGACTTAATTAATCCATTTAGTACCGCAGTCCCGATTTGGGGACAAACCAGTCTAATTCCAAGTGATGTGTCCCCAAAACGGGACTGTGGCACTAAAAGGGTAAAGCTGAGCCATGTGATGCATGTCCGATTGAAGCCAAACACAGGTGAAGCCTCACTCGAACAGACAGAGAGGTGCACCTGGAAGCTTTCAGCCAACGGTAGGCACCATCGGGCGCCGACCAGTAAAAGGGAGGGACAGAAAGCCTTTTCTCTCCTGCAAACCTACAGATAGATAGCTCCGAAAGTCATAGATATAGGTGAATTTGTCTTCTGACAGAATATAGGTATTGCCTGCGCAACAACATAAGTACTGCATGTGGAAGGACAATCGAGTTCCACACGATACTCATAGAAACCACAAAATTAGTCGAATTTTTTCCGATATTCGACACAGTGTTCGTATTACATAATTAATACCTGGTAGGTACAAGTGTTTTCAGCCCTCTCTACAGTTTCGAGAGCAAAGCCCAATGTTGGGGATAAAGCACCTGATTTCAAGAGTTGGACCATTTCTGCAGTAGAAAAACAGTACACACTGTTTTTGGGGAAGATTTCTGAAACCGTAAGCTTGATTTCGCAGTATGAACGCACCTTGACACACACGACACCGACCGCCACGATGCCCGCAGCACCTTCGGCACTCACTGCCGCCGCCACCGCCGTCACCGACCCTCCCGCTCCCCCAGCACCGCCCGCACCACCAGCAGCGGGCGTCAGCGCGGCCTCGATCAGGGCCCACTGTACATCCCAAGCTTGGCACAGCACCGGCAAGAGATCGTGCGAGGTCTTGATGAAGGCCGCCTTGTCGAAGCCGATTCTCTTAGTCGACAGCTCCTTGAGAGTCTTTTCCCGATCATGGTACAAAACAAATATCATTGAGATGGGAGAGGGAGAGGGAGAGGGGGAAAGGGGGAAGAGGGGAGAGGTTTGGGGACAGCCAGACGGAGGGGTGGGGGAGGGGGGGGGGGGGGGGGGCATACTCGTTTGTTGCTTGCCTTGGTAATTGACCATTGACCAGGCATCCCTTTCGAGACGGAGCACCGTCCCTACTCCCAATAGAGACACCTCCAACATTTGGGCGCTCATTACGTTGTCTTTATATATTACATGCACGTAGATGTTTTGCTAATCTTGTCCCCTTCCTGTTTGGCCGGTTGTGGCCACCATCTATCCCCTAGGATAGCGAAAGGTTTCCTCGGTGCTATCTAGTGCACCAAGCTCCTCCTTGTCACATTGGTCTATTTTCCTCATCTCCTCTTCTAACACATCCCGTTCCTCCTTGTGCATTTCACGTTCTCCTACCATGTGAGTTCTACTCTCTATTGCTTTGCCACACGGGCACGTCTGTGCATCCACTTCCTCCTCCTCCCGGCTACTGGTAAACCTCTTTCTTCATTCTGGCAGGTACAGGTCCCCTACACGAAAGCGCAGTTTCAGCGTTTTCGCGAAGTCCATGGGGCCATGCAAATAATGCAACTTTCCCTCATTCCCCCGTATATCTCCAAGTGTTTTTTTCCGATTCCACCTTGTTTCTAGGCGCTAGCCTTTCCCTTTTTCTATCATTTCTTCTACTTCTGCCCTTTACCTCCCAAGCTTCCCGGCGGACATCACCTCTTCTTGGTTTCCCCCAATATCCTTCGATACTTTCTCAACTACGTCATCCCACCTTATTCCAGCTCGCCCTTTTGTTACTTTCTCACATACAGCTCTATCAACTATGGCTGGCAATCTCATTCTTGGCATGTTCCATACTTTATGTTGCCATTTCAACTTTCTCATGTCTCTAATCATCTTGAGAGGGTACACTCCCAGTTCTGCTCTTAATACTGTATTACTAGTCGTACTTGAGTACCCTGAGATTTTTTAGCTGCTGTCATTTGCACTGTTTCCAACTGTCTTACGAGCTTCGCGTTCCCTTCCCATACTTCTCGTGCATGTTTTAGCTTTGGTACTATCACATGCATAGGACACATTTTTTAATCCTAGTGTCAAGGTGCGAGTATGTTAGGATAGCATCCATCCTGCCTACGTGTGCTTTACCAGTTCCTATACTTTGCTATATGTGTATCCCAAGAGCAGTCTTATTTTTCGGGGGGGGGGGGGTCAAGTTGAGGAGTGGAGTCCGTGGCTTCTCAACCCTACAGTGCAGGAGGGCAGGATAGGGTATGTCGCACACGCCCGCTTGTCTTCACGAGATGTGCGGTGCACAGCGGTAGCCCTCGGCGCTTCCGACAACACGATTGACAGGGATGGAGTCCGCGCAACATGTCGGTCGTGCAATTGCATCACTTCATCCGGAGATGTACGTGTACACTCCAAAGGTTGAGAGCGTGTTGTTAGCGAACACGGGCTGCCGGAACAAAAAAAAAAAAAAAATGAGGTCGTGGGAATGCAGAGAAAACAGACAAAAACGAAACAGCAAAAAAGACACCAAAGCACCAACCAAAACTCAATTTCAAATGAACAAGACACTAACGAATAAAAAAAACAAACGTGACACGCCGAACCCGATGGGCTACGTACTCTAGGCCTACCGTACGTCGAACAAGATGAAAAAAAAAACACACACACGAACGATTCCAACAATGTTGGAAATAAAATGGACCCTTTTCAGAACTGCACGCACGTTTTTCGGGACAAACTACTTGAAAAATAGTGCCGGGCAATTTTTTTCAGGGGTGAAAAGCCCTTTGAGAACTGCAACTATTTTGGTTTTCACTAAATTTCTTGGAATAACGCCTTCGGGTCATAACAATTTGGACACAAAGCCCCCCCCCCCCCCCCCCCCCCCCCCCCCCCCTACTGCGGCATGCCTCCAGACAACGAGAAGATGCTCCAATAGCCTCAAGTCTCGACCCCACCCCATTTTGTTCGCTCTCTCCTCTGTTCTCCGGAACTATTTTTCTTGGTTCTCCGCAATAAAATATGGCGTGCTTCTTGGACGTACGATATACCAAACATGCCGGTAGATTCAACCAGATAGCCAGTAGCTGTCTACTGACAGTAGATACTGTGCCAGTGCACAGTCTGCTCAACTGCGTAACCGACCTCGTTGATGGCGCAAAGAGCCATCCGTCTCCGAGCGGAGCCGCCTGACACGAGAGAGGTCACCAGTGACGGGAACAGCTCCGGCCACTGTCTGGGCCAGTCCACCCTTGCTATCTTGCCTATCAGCACCCCGAGCTGGAATGGGGGGGAGGGGGGGGGAGGGGCAAGGCGATCGAGCAGCGCGGTCTCATGTGAACGTATCAATAGTGTAGATACAGTACAACAGAGGGCAGAGCAGTATGGAGCAGGACAGGGCGGGAAGGGACAGGAAAGGCCGGGGCAGAACATTGCAGGACAGGACACGATAGGGCAGGACAGGACCGAGAGGGACAGAGAAAAGACAGGACTGAACACGAAAGTCTCGACCAGGCCGCTCAGACACTATACGTAGATTATCATAATATACCACAGTAAGTACAACACGCCAAAACACACGGTAGGCATCACGAGTGATGTCACAAAATCACACGTGCCATTTCCAATAATCCAGCTTTCCGGAAATGAGGCATTTGCCGTGCATGAGGCGAAACGAATCGCCGAAGAGTAATCGTCGACTCTTCGCCTTCTTGCCTCGCCTACTTGGAGCGCCATTACTCTTTCTCACACCCAACCCAGCCTAACCCGAGACTAACCAAAATCCAAACTAAACGAGTCATTGGCATAGCGCAAAGCACGCCTAGAAAAGCTCCAAGTGTCACTATTGAAAGCAGACAACTCGTTTACGGCAGGCAGTGGTCGGGCTCTCGCTCAAAATCAAACCCAAACCCAAACCAAAACCCAACCCAGATCAAGAACCACAATATCCCCAAACAAAAACCCAAGCCAAATCCGGACCGCACCTGAGAAACCACCCTCGCCTGCGGCTCCTCCATCATGGCCGCTCCCAGCAGCGCTCCCCTTAGCACCGCCTTCTCCCCGTCCCCCACGACGACATTCCTTGCCCCCCTCGACTTCCACCTCACCCTGACCATGTTCTTCAGGAGAATCACCGCCGCGGCTCGGGCGTCGGTTGAAGCCGCGTGCGTTGCCGCGATGGTAGCAAGAATGGAGGTATACCCTGGGATCTCTTCGCACGCTTTCAGCACTCGCTCGGCCGGCTTGCGCTCTTTCTCGACAGGGCTCTGGGTGGATGCCTCGATGGCCTGCTCAACGGGGTGGGGCGGCGCCGGGTGGTGTGTAATGGTATGGTTTTGTGTCATATGGTAAGAGTATGGTATGGTATGGTACGTTGTGTTTTTGTATCATACTACTTTGTATTATATGGTACGGTATGATATGGCATGGTTATGGTATGGGTATGCTATGGTTTGGTTTGGTGGGGTATGATATGGTATGGTGTGGTGCAGTGTGGTATGGTATGGTATACTAAGGTATGTTATGGTATGGTATGGTATGGTATGGTATGGTATGGTATGGTATGGTATGGTGTGGTGTGGTATGGCATGGAATGGTATGGTGTGGTGTGGTATGGTATGTGTGGTATGGTATGGTATGTTATGGTATGGTATGTTATGGTACGTGTTGTATGGTATGTATGTGTGGTATGGTATGGGCCCATGAGCAAGAAACAAGGAAGTACGAAACTGAGGCTTGCTTTGTCTAGGCCGCTGGAAAAAAAAAACAACCATACTTTGCGCCAAGGAGCTACACTAAACCCTATACAATGGTCCATGCTCCGTGTTTAAACAAGCAGCGTGCTGCCGTTGTAGAGCAGGGTGATACGCTTGTTCAGCTGGGCCATACGTTCGTGTAAGCTTGAGGCGCGGGGTGGGGGGGTTCATCGAGCGTCAGGTAGCCTGGTCCACCGGAAATCGAAGCCTCCATCTCCCTTCGATATCGCGCTCCACGAGATCGACCTTGGCCCCCACGACTCCAACACCGAACTCTACAAACTCCGTCTCGGCGTAGTCCATCATTTCTTGACTGGGCTGGATTTTCAGCTCCCTTCTTGAGCTTTTATTATAAACTGGTCGGAAGGACCTTTACTGTAGGTATGCGTCACAGCTCTGACAGATCATGATCCAAACCATCTAGGGCATTCAGTTCTTCACCTGCGGCCATGAGAGGTCGTGCACGGTCAGTATAGTACAGATTCAACTCAGGAAACACGCGCTTGACCCTGCAAATTGTACGGGGCCCACCCGGCAACATGAGCTAGACCGTGCAGATAATACAGATCATACAGATCAGGAATGTATCCGCCCTGAAACATCTAGATCATTTGACTTTCTGTAGATGATGTGTCCGAGGCGTGGTTTGTTTTAGGTCAAATTAAGCTCAGTTTTGTGCACACCGACGTGGGATCATGGTGCTTCGTGGCCCCTGCCGGTCGTTACGGAATATATCTCCAGTTTCACCTCGGAGCGATCAGGTCTGGGCGGGATCAGGTCGGTGGCGGGATCAGGGTGCCAAGCGGGAGCAGGGGGCTCGTGTAGGTCTCAAACAATTTCTCGAAAAATACTCGGATACATTTCTGGTTTGGTGCTACTGTAGTGTCGTAGGCCAGTAAGAGCAATAACAGTTTTACCCCCTCAGGCCCTGCGGCTTAAATCGAAAGAATTTCCGACATTTCTTATTCCTCCGCTTGTCCTCCAGCATACCGGACCCCCTTGGCTCCAACGCCGCCGCAAAACGCGGGTTCCGAGTAGAAAGCGACCCTCCATCACCGAGAGCATGTGCTACGTATCGGTCGGATCACCGGACCCCACTTCACAATCTAGGTACTTCAGGGCAGGTAGTTTCCTGGTCTACGTGGTGTAGCTCATGCTGCTGCCGGGTGGGAACCCTAACAACCTGCATGATCTACTATTACGGAGGACCATAGTTAACAGGACCTATGGTACACACAAACACCTATATATTTCCCTAGTTTTACTAACAAAATTTGGTCCCATTTACTATGGTCCCCCGTAACACAGCAAAACATGTTTCCCGGGTTGGGGATGCACTATACAAGGTCCCGCACAACAACAAAAAAAGAAGCCTAGATCGTGAGTTGGGGATCGGTGTTGTGTCCAATGTGTGACAACTTCTACGACACACCGTCTCGCTTATGACTTTCTATGTAAGGTAGGGATCTACTAAAAGACGAGCTGAATCGCGATATTTCCGCATGATGTGTGTAAGTTTTGAAGACCGCACGGGTCGACAGCGTCACGAGGTGTCGACAGCAACGACAGGCGCAGCACAGCGTCGGCACAGAATATCGCGTCTTCAACCCACCAAGGCTACAACCGTGTCGCAGTGCTGGCGGTTCCACCGTTCCAACTATCGAGCAGATCCTTGACCCTTAGTTCATTGTCTAGATACTTCAGCTCAGGGCAGATGGATCCCAAACATGTACCTGGTACCGGTATGATTTTACCACGTGTTTCATGTTCACGAGTGGGAGCCATAGAGCCGTATAACCTTCATGGTCTGAACTTCCTGAGCTAGATCTGTACTTCAACAGACCCTGCACTGCGTCTCCAAACAGCAGGGTAGGATCTATTAATAGAAGACGATCCAGATGATGTATCTCTAGATCCTGATGTGTCCAATGTCGGCACTGCTCGCCCTTCCGGTGGTCACGGAACCCGTGTTGCGGTGGCGTTGGAGACAAGGGGGTTTCCCCTGGAGGAGGGGAGACGCCGGAAGATGTGGTTTCAAGCCGTTTGAACCCCCAGTGCGGCCGAGAAAAGATCACAGGACAACGTCAAGGACCGATATCAATCTGCAACAGCAGTGTACAGGTGGTGGAGCTCGGTTTCGAAGGGCGTGAAGGCCAAGATCGATCTCGTGGAGCGCGATGTCGAAGGCGCGAAAAGTCGACATCGAGAGCAGGTACGGTAGGGGTAGGGGTGCAGGCTGCGCTCTCCGGCACACCAGCCCACCGGGAGGTGGATGATACCCCCCAGCTATCTCGCCATCAACGACAGAAATACACCAGCCCACCGGGAAGTGGATGATAACCCCCAGCTATCTCGTCATCAACGACAGTAATCGGCGCCGAAGGTCAAGGTTGTGTAGGCACCGCGGTCATCCATACCAGGTACCTGGTAGATACAGTAATTAATACTGGTCTGGTAGGGATGAAGGGATTACGAGCACAAGCGATTGAAAGGCAAGATGTCGGAAACGTTCCTATTAATAGGGCTCTGCTGTTAACGTTTGGCCACGCTGCCTCCGCTGGGCACCCTGACCCTGAACCTGGCCCTCCAGAAGTACACTGATGAGAGCACACGTCACAAAAGCACTGGTACGTGATACCCTGGTATCTCGACGTGGGTGCTATTTTGCCAGTACTGGTATATAGATTGAGTACGCCACAAAGTAACATTGTTGAACGGAAACATACTGGTTGTGAACCTCTGGACCCGGGCAGTGGGTGCAACCCACCGGACTGGCTACTATTGCTGTGCGCTGCTACCTGCAAAACCGACAAGGCCTTGACAACCGCCCGGCAACATGACAGGGACCAGACACATCACATCAGCATACCTGGTAGATGGTCTGGGCGTGGCCGGGGTTGTCCGTGCTGAGCGCTTCAGGGAGCTCCATCTTCGACCTTCAACTAAACCGCAGCGGTGCAATGGAACAACCTTTTTCTCTTCCTGGCGGAATCCTTCCTATTTAATAAGCACGCACAGAGATGGTGTTGACTGCACCGGGAGTAGTCTCAGCCAACACAGTCGCTGGTTGTCGTCGCATCGAAAGAAAACAACCGAAACTGGAAAAGCTGTCTCCACGAAGCAAAAGTCAGCAAAACCCTAACCCTGGACCAAAACGCCGATGAATACTCTGAACTCCATTTTTAATTGCGCCGCTTCTTGTCCACCAACACCAACCCAAGGCCACCCAAACTCCAACATCACGCAACCACGCACGCCGACGAAGCCAGGCCAGGCTTCGCACGCCCTGAAGACACACTAACGGGCCGACACAACCCACGCACTCATTACCTGTGAGTGTTTTACTTTCGACTGTCCAGTTGAAAGCGCAAGCTCAAGCTGGAGCAATCATGGCTAAGGTTATCCGGAAAGAGCTGGAAGCAAAACTTGCGGCCTTGGGTGGAGAGGAATGGGATAGCATGTCCGAGGGCAGCGTGAGCGACGATGAGGGTGGTGCACAGCTCGAGGGCGAGCTCAAGCCACCGCCACTTCCACTCCGCGCCCAGAAAAAGAAGAAGGGGGCCAAGAAAGGGAAGGCGGCCGGAGCGTCAGTGGTGCCCGTGGGGCCTGCGGGGGAGCCTTCCGGGGTGGTGTACGTGGGGCACATCCCGCACGGGTTTTACGAGGAGGCAATGAATGGGTTCTTCAAGCAGTTCGGGGATGTGATCAGGGTTCGCATCTCGAGAAGCAAGAAAAGCGCACGATGCAAGGCGAGATATGTGGAGATTACCCTGCCTTTGGTTTTGGGGGGATGAAGCTGGGATGTTTCGGTTTAGTTGTTTGCACTCCCCCTCGGATATTCGTTTTCTTGCCTCATGCAGCGGTCCGGGCGTAGCTGTACGTACGTAACATTTACACGTCATGGCAGAGGAGGCGGATTCACGGGCTCGCACCTCCCGAAACCTTTTGCACGACCACGTACCTGGTACGTACCTGGTATATAAGAGCAATACGAGGCTCTTACGTACGACAGCAGTGGCTACTTGATATCGTCGGCAACAAGCAGCAACGGTAGTCGTCTTACGCACCGTTATTTACATGGACTATACGATCAACATACAGGGTTACATCGTACAGCTCTGCCAAGACTATGCTACACCAATTAGCGTACGAGTACGATCGTACACCAGATATGTTGTCGTTGTTGTGTCTCGCACTATTAAACCAGTAAACCAGGTATAGTCATCGCCACAAGCAATGCAGCAGTCCATCCTGACCGGACAGGTACGTATATACATACGCGTGTCATAGAGTACTCGAACGCAGTGCGGCTTGCTTGCTTGAGACGTCGCCAGACCTCACGTTGAGTCCTTTCGTCCTCTTGTTATTTCTGTGATCAAGCGCGTTCGGCGGTCGGCAGTATATACCGGTACGTAGCAAGGAGCGAGAAGGCCCGCGCTACGTACGTATAATATGTCACAAATGCTGTTGTCGTGTCGTGGTTGATCTCACATTGATTAGCCCATTGCCATACTTGCTGTATGCTCTATACTACGCTACATCGCTGTAGTCTACAATCCAAATAGTCCTGTTGTTTGGGGATAGAGTGGTACTATTAATAATACTACTGCTGTGCTGTAATCGAGGCTGGAAATTGAAGTGGCACCATTCTTGCTCTCTCTGTGTACAGCTATTAATAGCAGGCTTTTCCCCACTCCTGTGATGCACTCCTTCGTTACCGTTACCTGCTTTTGATTCCAAGATGTCAAGAATGTCACATCTCGAAACTGCTGCATCACACCATATGCTCTGTGAGACTGCTGTACTCGTGTTCGCATATTCTCAGAGAAATGGAAATAAACTATAGACGCCTACAATACATGTATTACGTAGTCTACAGTAGGCGTTCTTGATACTTGGTGGTAGACTGTTGTAGACTATCTCGAATCCACATGTCAGACAAGGCGCTGCGCGCAGTGGGCGGTTCCGCCCGCTACGCTCGCTAACGAGGAGGAAGGATGGAGCGGAACAGACGGTCCAAACAATCAGGTGCAAGCAGGCGACTTTCAATTGCCAAGAGGCCCATATTCCATCAAGGAAAACAACCCGGATGCCGCATGCATGTACGTACGTACATACTTGCTTTCTTCTCTTGATATGTACGAAAGAGAAATCACAGCGGGGCAAAGCACGGCATCGCAGCAACGATGAAAATGAAAACGAAAATTTGAAAAAGAAGAAAGAATTTTCGTCGCCTCTGATGTCAATATTTCCCGCCTGATTGGGACACTTCGAGCCGGTCAAAAGAAAATACCAAGCAGTAGAGCTTCTCTCAGCCTTGTAAGCTGCCCGCCCCTCTCGCGACTGCCTCACCACCAATTCGATTCGGATAAAGTTTTCCTCCCTCTCTGCCCTAGTGAGCCCTATCGTGCGCCTCGCGTGAAGCCCGATGCTCATCGCGGCCCTTGTTCGCGGGCTCGGCAATGTTGGTGCTCAGACGGCGATGCTCTCTCTGAAATTTAGCTTGGCCGCAAAAAGAAACGACACTTGAACCTTCTTTTGCAACCCGAAACGACCCTTATAGACTCGTACATAGAGTCTTCAGCCCAACATCGGGAGGCCAGGCAGAGCCCATTCATACTTTCCTCATGTATCGATGCACACGCGGCGTCTAGCCATGAAAAAGGTGACCACGCTCCTTTCAACTCCCCCTCTACCCGCCAGCGCTCGCTGACACCCGCGATGGTGCCGCACTCGCCCGCGTTGCCGTACACTGGGTACATACACGCACACACAAAAAAAAAGCTCTCGCCGGCAAGTAATAGAAGAAGGCGGTGTTCAAGTGGGAGCTCTGAGATGCCAGGGATGTACCAACCGTGCACGCTCAGGAGAAACATATCTATGAGTAAGTACAGCGCTTCGCTCCGCGGGTGGCCTACGCCGCCCGCTAAGCTTGTTCAGGAAGGAAAAGTGCATCAAAAAATTATGCGAAGCGGACATAGGTCCATGATTGAGTATATATTTTTTTATGATTGTAGTTGCAAACTGGCGACTTGATAATGCCAAGAGTCCCACCGCCATGCTTCAGGAGAAAACAACTCGGACGCCACATACGCTTCGCGTCGCGGGCGGTTCCGTCCGCTCGCTCGCGCACGTCTTACGTACGTACATACCCCAGATAGGGTATTTGTTCTCTTATTTTGGTGTGATGTATGTCTGTACTCGTGCGTACGAAAGGTAAAGTACAGCACGGCAAACCTCGCTTAAACCACGAAAATGAAACCGAAAAATTCGGAAAGGAAAAAACTCCCCGTCCCCTCTCGTCTAAAAATCTCCTGCCTGACTGGGGCAGCTTACACCGGTCTAAAAGGAAAAAACAGGCAAACAACCGCACAGCAGAGCTCCTCTCTCAGCCTCGTACGCCGCCCGCCCCTCTCGCGACCATCTCGCCAATGATTCGGTCCGGGCAAAGCTTTCCTCCCTTTCTGCCACAGTGAGCCCCGTCGCCTGCCTCGCGTGAATCCCGGTGCTTACGATGGACCTCGTTCGCCAGCTCGACAAATTTTGGTGCTCAGACTGCGTATCTCTCTCTGTGAGCTTCAGCTTGGTCGCATAAATAAGCACCGCTTGGATTTTGTTTTGCATATCAAAACGACCCTTGTGGACTCGTACATATTGTAACCGGAGCCACACCAGGAGGCCAAACAGAGCCCATTCATGTTTGCCTCGTGTCTCGAGGCACACGCGACGCCTAGCCACGAAAACGGCGACCGCGCTCCTTGCAACCCCCCCTCTACCCGCCACCACCCGCTGATACCGGCGACGGTGCCGCGCTCGCCCGCGGTTCCGTGCTCGGAGTACACGCACGCACACGAAGCGAAAGAATAGAAAAACGAACTGAAAGTGCAAAAAAAATGGAGAAAACAAAGAACCGCTGGAAAGGTCCGGCGAGTAATCAAAGGAGGCGATGTCCAAGTGGAAGCTCTGAGAGGCCAGGGATGTACCAACCGAGCACGCTCAGAGAGTGAGATGTTTATAAGTAGTTCTACATTACCAGAAGGTATATGATCAGGTACTTGGAAGTAGCTGGTACTGAAGTACGCATGCTATGAATATTTGATTATGTTAGGTATGTGGAGAGCAAGCCCCCTTGCCCTCTCAAGTAGAAAATGCCCATGTCTCACAGCAACGTGTCTAAGAAAACGAAGTGCGCGGGATCGAAGCATCGCTATTTACTAGGGTCCATAGTTAATAGGACCTATGGTATACATAAAAACCTATATATTTACCTATTTTTACTGACAATATTTGGTCCTACCAGGTATTAACTATGGACCCCCGTAATAGTATGACACATAGCTTACAAGTATGAGTTTTGACGAAATCACCCATCTCACAGCACGTGTTTTTTTCAAAAATATTTCTAAATAACGCTTCTGCATCCCATTATGTGTGCTCCGACCATCTGCAGGGGTACGCATACGTGGAGTTCACATCGCCCGAGGTCGCGGGTATCGTAGCGGAGACCATGAACGGGTACTACCTGTTCGACAAGCAGCTCGTGTGCAGGGTGCTGCGGTTCGACGAAGTACACCCGAATCTCTTCGATGGTGCCGGGGTAAAATTCCGAAAGGTCAATTGGCACGGACTCTACCGCGAGAAGTACAACGCCGACAGGTGAGGAGGCGTTTTTTTTTTTCCAGGCTTTCGGTCCTTCGACACAATGTTTGGGAAAACACTTGACAATGACAAAATCCTTGGAAATTGTATTATTTTCCACCTGATTTCTCTAAATCTCTTAGAACCCTGTACTTCGTAGCCCGAAAACGTATACACACTTGTGGCCCAGCTTCGACGGAGTGTTTGAAATGGCACGGCTTGCTTGTTAACTCTGCATAACAGTGACCCTCTACGTGGCCGTGAAGTATGTACGACCTGGCGCAGGTTCGCCTAAATTGTTGGGACTTGCTTTGGTTCTTGGTCCCTCTGGGCCTTAAGGACTGCAATCCCGTTGTGAGGCCAAAACACTTGGAATTTGAGTCATGGTTAGGTTTCTGCATGTAATTTAATTGTGCAGAAGTTAAAAGGTTACTATTAACACCACTCTGACGGAAATATAAGGGCTGTTGGGTTGTATAAACGCTTCTTTCCTTTTTCCGTCCATAGTGGCATAGCCCTAACTCTAGTTCAATTCGCGACACCAAAGTGTTTACGCCTTAAGCCAACTTTGGCAGTGCTTGAAACGTGCTTGCTTGACTATAAGCATTATGATCGTGATACCTAAGCCTCGATCGACCGCCCGGGAAAATTCTTGGGAGCGTTCTCAGAATGAGCCTGCAATCGGGAGCTTGTGCGTACTGTCAACCATTTGGTTGAAGGTGCGCCAAGTCGGAAACATTGCCGCGGGTGGGGCTGGGGGCACGAATTTGTACCACGAGGTCCAATGAAATATCACACCGTGTACGCTCGGGTCTCAACGTTGTTCGGAGGCACAATATCCATCGCTGGGTGTCAGCAAGACATTTCCTGGCCGTCCTTGCCATCGCTCACCCTCCAACGACTTGAGCTCGGTGGACAGAATGTCTGCAGTTCGTTCTGGGAAGTTTATGTTATGTTCGTTTGGAGTGCTGTCTGAGAAGTATATTTTTCATCTTGCGAGCATTTATATTCCACATTCAAAAGAAACGTCCTACTCCGGTTCCGGCTCTAGCCCTATACGCCATATGTAGCGCCCGCTTGCCGTGTCCCGTTTGTGAGCGTGCCCGCTTCAAGCGCAGTCAAAAATCCAGAAAAAAATGCTGGATTGGGGCGGGGCGCGCCCAACTCATGTTGGACTTTGATGGTGTGTTGATGGGAACTCAGGCGAAGGCACGACGTGACAACTTTTACGTAGATCAAACCTCGACCCGAGAATAAATTTGATTACGCTACTTGCCGTCACTTTTTACACAAACGTATTGTATATGATGATGAAACCAGCCAAGCCCTTCCTACCAGTAAGGAAACCCCAGTAGTCGGGTGTTTATTTGTGGTTGGCACCGCGACAACTGTAGCTGTGATCCCTAGCCAATTATTCACAACCCTAGTAGCACAGCACCCCCTTCGACTGACACGCGCCATCGCCGCCGGTTGTCTCGAAGGACTCCGGCGAAGAACGAGCGGTACGTGGCCAAGCTGTTGAGAAAGGACAAGGCCAAGCGCGCAAAATTAGCCGCCCTCGGGATCGAGTACGACTTCCCGGGGTTCGTGGCTAGCCTGAACGACAGGGAGGTCGAGGTGGGGCCGTTCCAGGGGAAAAAGAAGCGGAAGAGCGAGGGCGAGGAGGAGGTGAGAGGGTGACAACGCGTGCCGCGAGGTTGCGGTTGTACTCTGTGTGTGTGCGTGCGTGGGTGGGGGGGAGTAGAGTAGTTGGTGGTGTTTTACGTCGAATTGGATTTAACCCTTTTTCTCCACTGCAAAAACCAATCCTACGCTTAACTATCGCAGCAAAAGGGAGTAACTAGCGAGCATTTTCGATGATCATTACTGCTGTCCGCTACTGACTGGCAACATATCCCCTTCGGGACTCCTAGATAGGGACAAAAAAACGACAACTTTATTGTTTCATTTCGTCTACAAGAAGCGTAAGAGCCCGAAGTACGGGTCAAGTCATGTTGCCCCTGCACCGTACGACTCCCATGCTTTGTAACTCGGACGGACACCAATTTCTATGATCCCTCGATCACGCAGTGGCTGTCGGTGTAAATGGTAACGTTTTTAAGGTCAAGGTTACCTCCGACAAAAAAAAGAAGATGGACAAACGAAAAAAGGTGAAGACAGTAAGAAAGGATGTCGGACACGAAGGTGCCATGAGCGTATAAGCCGCTCGAGGACTTGGTGATGTTGCGATGTTTTTATTCGTCGATGGAATTCCTGTAGTTTTTGCCTGTATTCGCCCCTGTTGTCGGAGTCAATGCATGAACGTTATCTATTACGGGGGTCCATAGTTAATACCAGGTAGGACCTATGGTATACATAAAAACCTAGATATTTACCTATTTTTACTGGCAATATTTGGTCCTATTTACCATGGGACCCCGTAATATTTATTAATTTTAATAGTTTGGAGTATGAAGAGCTTGTCCTCCCCAGAGCAATGGATGCAGCTCGCCGATCGTCGTGAGCGTGCCCCCCCAATCTGTCTCGAAAATATCAACCAATCAATCACTCAAATGCACCGTTATCTTCTCTTCCGCCAGGACTCCGCGCCGGCCAGCAAGCAGAGGCGCGTAAGCGGAGACGCGGACGTACCCGCCCCGACCGCCCAACCGGACACGACCGCCATCCCCTCCTCTAAGAAACCGAAGACTAAAGGAAAGGACGCGAGCGCTAGTATGGCGGCGGCCGGAAAGGGTGATGACAGCAGTCCCCCGGCCAAAGCGAACTCGAAATCAGCGTCGAAAGCGAAATCTCCTGGAAAGGGAAGCCCCCTCCCCAGCGCGAAAAAAACGAAGCCTTCCAAGGTGGTCGAGAGCCCGTCAGCGCCGCCCGCCACCGCTGGGATTTCCTCGGGCAAGAAACGTGCCGCGAAAAACGCCTCCCCATAAAAAGAAGAAACCTACGGTAGGGAAGGAGGGGGAGGAGGAGGAGGAGGAGGAGCAGGGCGCTGCTGGTGACATCGCGACCCCTCTCCGAGCAGCCGAGGTTGTAGTTGCTGCGGGTAAGGACAAGGGATCCGCGAGTAAAAAGGCCCTCAAGACTCCCGCTACTGGTGGTGCTAAAAGTGGAGGCGTTGGTGGGGGTAAGGGTAAATCTCCCAAGAGCGGTTCCAGGAAGAGGTCGAGCCAACAGGCGCAGGAGGAGGACGTGGAAGGGGAGGGAAGCGCGAAGGAGAGGAGGTCAAAGCGTGCGAGAAAGTGACGCGGCGGACCAGGGGGTGGGGGGGGGCTGGTGTAGTTTAATAATGCCTAGAGTATGGAATGGAAACCCCTGTGCTGTGGACTGACTGTTGTTGCGCAGCCCACCCGGCACACCCCGGGGATTACTTGGGACACGAGTAACGCTCAATCAAGTGGTGAAGGAAACCCTGTCCTATGGAATGATATGTGCTGTCTAAGTTACATGCAGGTTCGGCACGAGTGCCAAATGGACTGGTGGCTGTTGCGCAGCGCACCCGGCACACTCCGGGGACTGCTCTGGAGACGAGTAACGCTCAATCATGTGGTGATGAAATCCCCCGTCCTGTGGAATGATTTGTGCCGTGCCAATCACAAGTTTGGCACAAGTATCAAGTGTGGAATTGAAATGCCCGCCCTGAGGAGTGATGTTCGTCGTGGAGGCCACACGCATTCAGTCGGTGTAGCACGAGTAACGCCCGCGTGTTGGGTGGAAACCCCTGTCCGGCGGGATGGTTTTTTTTATGGAGCAGGTACGTAGGGGTATACAATATAAGGTTGGTTTGACACCATTACTCGTAACGCCATAGCGTGTGATCTAAACCCATGTCCCCATGGGGTCATACTTATGACGCAAGGTACACAAAAACGCATAATGCCTTTTTTCCCACAATTTGTGCATTAGTTTTCTCGCCGGGGTTCGGGGTTTATGGGCTAAGACCGACTAATATAGGAAATTATTTCTGAGCTCAGAACTGGGTTTTGAGGCCGAATATAGGCGTTTTACTCCGCGGGAAGCCAAAAACACCGATAAACTCCTCAAAATGCTCCCCGGACTTTTTCGCGAGCTTTCAGGAACAGTTTCCCGTTTCTCCAGAGTCAGTCCTGGTTTCATTTTTGGAGCAGCCAATGAGTTTTATCTGGAGGGTCCGAAATAAGGCTGTTGGTCAGAACTGGGGCCAGAAATAATGGATCTTTGAAGATTGTTGATGAAAAATCATGATGTCCTCAGAACTGGAAATAAGGACGAACAGTCCAACTACGACTCTGGAGAAACGGAAAACTGCTCGAGAAAGCTCTAGGAAAACTAAGGGAGCATCCTGAAGAGTCTACCGGTGATTTTGACAGTCCCGTCGAGTAAATCGCCGGTTTTCGGCAAAAAACAAAAACAGTTGTGAGATTATCTGAAAAAATTCCTATCATAGTTGGTCTAAACGTATGATTCTACCTGTGTTTCTTATTCGTCTCGTAGTCGAGTTGAGTGTGCGTGGCGGATGCTGTTATAGGCGTTCTTGCCGTGTTTTTTCAGAGACTTGCCGGAAGGAGCATTTGCCTCCGTTCAGCGACGGCTTACTCTCTTCGCACTGCAAACCCGAGACACCTACAGCAGCGAATCCGGCATCTTTCATTCTGCGACGGACCCCGATAGGCGGAATGGCGTTTGGCGTCCGCTGTGTAGGCTGCTCACTGTTCATTACGATAGTTACGCCGCATTATCCCGCCGTCCACGTTGGATAGCGGCATTTTTGCGCCTTTCACACGCACACCGCATTGGCAGCATTGGTTGATTGCGCCGTTTCTGAAACAAAGTGTCTACCATCCTTGTAGCCATTTTTGGTATTTGAGGCTTTGGTCCGGAGACGAAAACCTTAAAAAGAAACATGAAATAATGTACAAGTGGCTGCCCAATTTGCCGGCCAAGGGCCGCAAAGAAGGCTTTGCCCTACAAAAAATAAAAAAACGGGTCAATGGGCCAACCCTCCCGTGTTATTTCCTCCTCTCATATTTTCCTCTCCCGTTCTTTCAGCTTAAAACACAAAAATAACGGGATGTCGGATGTATGGATGAATGGTCTAACTCGATCTACACACGACACACCCAAGCAATGGTCTGGGCGGGGTTCGGGGTCCACCTGTGTCTCACCAACAGTCGTACCCAATACAAATTCGGGGTCCGGGGTCCGCCTGTCCAACACCAATAACGGTACCCATTATACGAAGTTACTACAGTAAATCTATCTGCTGCTGCTGTCTACGCCCCTTCCTGCTTGTAGCCTGCGTGCAGCGTCGTATATATATATGAATACCTTCGTGGTAGTCGAAGGTGCTGGGAGACGATGCTTTGGCAGCTTAGCGCGGACCGGCCCTACACTATAACCAGTATCGTAAGGCCAAAATAGGCTTCGACGCGACCAAACACATCAGTATCCCGTGTACCACTGTGCCCGAGAGTATAAGATACGTTTCATATGCATGTCAACAGCCCAAACAGGGACTATTTTCACCGCGAAAGGGGTAGCACATACTCTCGTGGTACGCTCTCCGCCAGCATGGCAGCGTCTACAGCGCCCGACAATGACTCCGAGCGCGGCACAAAAAGCAAAACCGCAGCAACTCCACAGCTGCCTCAACCACGGCCCTTTTCACTAGCAGGCAGTCTGCACCGCACTCTGTCCTAACACGACCAGCAACAAATGACCCGCAATGGACCACTCGTCCACACAAAAAAAAAAATCCACACACCCCATCCCCATCCACCACGCCACGTGAAAAAAAACAACAGTCGTGCAAAAACGGCGGCTGCTGCTATTATTGCTGTGTGCAAACGATGCTGAAAACGATTCTAGCCAATGCATCGCCTTGGATGTGGGCGGTTGGTTGTAACTGTCATTGTGCGGTGCAATTCCTCTATAAAACCCTCTCGGGACCCCCGGAAAAGCGCACGTAACAACGAAACGTTTTACAACAATGGGGCAGGTCACGATCTAGGTCATCTCTAGATAGATCATCTAGATCCTAGGCTGCCGTCATGAGATGCTGTACTTTATCTGCATAGTGCAGACCCAAACCAGGAAACCCTTCCTGGAGATCATGCAGATTCAATAAACGGCTCCGGGTTGGCAACAGGAGCAAGGTCATACAGATCAGAAACATTTATCTGCCCTGAAAGATCCATATCATATACTGTGGGATCGATTATCTGTCGGAGGCGTGAAACGTTTGCAACAAAACCGTCTAGGGGAAGCGCGTACAGCAATTATACGGGTACCGTAGCAGTCCCTCTGTAGTGCCGGTAAGCGCCAGCCAACAATACCGGCACATTGCGACAACTGGTACTATTCCTCACACCACTACACTGGTGAATCCCGTCTGTGCCAAGCGATTTTACAGGCACTATAGCGGGCAATCGGCACTACAGAGGGACCACTGATGTGTCTCCCTAGGTTCACCATGTCGGACACATGTCCCCTACCCCCTGCTCTAGCAACCCGGCCTGCCATATGTCGCCGATACCGTAGTTGTTACTCGTTCGCGATAATTTGCAACCTCGCACAGATCAGATCGATCATTCCCACTTGATTCTCTACGTCTTCCAAGGCATAAGTATTCTCGACCTTGCACATATGACCTACAGTAGCTCGTAGCGCCAGGCGGGACTCGTACAATCTGCGGGATCTATTAATAGCACATGGTTCCTGGATTGGACCTGACCTGTAAGGCAGATCCTCCACAACCCCTCACAACGGCAGGAGCGGAACTACAGCAGATAGATGATCTAGATCATGATCTGACCAATGTTTGCAAGTTCTCCCCTTTCAAGCCTCAACGGGGTTGTAAAAAAATACCGCAATCATGCGTGAGTGAAACAGCGCATGTAAGCTGTGATTTGCGCAGCTACTGCATGATGTGTTCTTCGGGGCCCATCATAGTCGACGCGATATCTACTAACGCATACATACGCGCTCCCCCTGCACGAATGAGTACGCCAACCCCCCTCCCCTATACCCATTGCTGTCTCTGGCTGTCTCTGGAAGCCGGCACACCAGAAAACAACTCAACTACAGTATGGCCCGAAACTGGCATCCATCAAATCCGTCTAGCAAGCGCTTCTTAGTAGAATGCAGCTCACCCTTGATGCGACTTGCTCAACACCTCACGGCGCTTCGCGCAAGCAATGTCTGCTTGGTTGTCGAAAACCCGACGTGCTCCGTCCCGGCAGTGTAGGGATGCGAGAGTCTATGGTAATACGACTACGGCTCACATGAGTACACCCCTCCCCCCCTTCCCCCCCCCGTGCACGTGACGGAGATACATCTTGGCCTAGCTTCGGCCAAATAGTTGAAATATACCTGGTACTTGACTGGAAAAAACCCAACCCCGACCACGATACCGCCTGGGAATTTTCCCGGAATGACGCTGTACCAGGAAGTTGATGTGCGCTTTTCAGCCATTATATCGAAGCTGCGGCAATTGTCAACACTACCAGAAACTGCCTCCTCCAAACTGGCAGAATAGCAGAATAGTCGAAGAACGTTTGCTGAGATAAAAAACATGGGGTGAAATCTGAGGCAATCAGAATCGCTCGCAAAAATCGCGAGAATCGTGGGTGGCGATGCCCCTCAGCGGAGATTGTGAGATGCAACTCTTGGTCGCGCAGCGCATGTTAACACTCCTCTCAAAAACGAAACAAAATATACAAACACAGGCGGAGGCGCAAGCAATGGGCGCCCTCGACAAAGAAAAACGGTCCGCAAACCAACCCCCTCCCTCCTCCTCCCTCCCTCCTTCCCTCCCTGGCGCGAAACAAAAAATAACAGAGCAAGCGCAGCTAACTCAAGCAGGTGCCTTCTTCGTACAAGCAATCCGCCCCGCGAGAGGGAAGGAGAAAGATGAAGGACAATGCTCAGTGCCAACCTCAACAACACCCAATGGTAATCCCGACAACAGCCAGTAGCAATCTCGATGACGGCCATTGGCAATCACGACAACGCCCACAGACAATCCCGACAACGACCACAGGCAATCCCCACCACGATCACTGGTCATCCCATCAACAACCATTGGCAATCCCGACAACGCTCAGGGGGGCAATTCCGATAACGGTCAGCGGTACACCCGACAATGTTCGAAGTTAATCGCGACAACGCCCGGTGACAATCTCGACAGCATGCTCAGCAGCACCCACGCCGAGGCTCGAAGCCAAAATCACAGCAACAGAACACGCTGAAAAGTTGGCGTTTTGGGTCACACGTCCAACAACAAAAAACGACCCGTAGTCAACAAGTTGCCAACATATAAAAGTACGTGAAGCCAGCACATCACACCGAAATCGAGTTAGCATTGGTAAAAGAAAAAATAAGTCAACCGAAACTAACCAACCGCAAGAGTCGACGATGAAAAACCAACAACCTCACGCCAAATCGAGCATGCAGCCAACAAATTAACCCAAAGCAAAATAAAAATCAGCATTTGGTAAAAACGAAAAGTCACGAACCACGAAATAACCATCCCAAAAGTCAACCAAACACTCCATCACATCAAATCAAAACCAAGTGCTTGATTTCAAGCAAGCTCTCCTCCCGTCTGTCGGTCAAGTCAAGTCAGGTCAAAGCCAACGCATATACCATATCAAAAAAATCAAGTGACCGCCATTTTGTTGGCGAAGGTGCTGCAGCAGACCCCGAGAGCAACGACCGGGCTGACGGGGTGCCGGAAGTCGACGGAGAAGCGGCTCTTGCTCATCTTTCCGTGGCGCAGGTGCACCGTCCCCTCGCCGAAGTCTTGTTCCATCACAAGGTTGCCCTATAAATAGTTGAACACGAACGAATGAGGCCGGGAGACGACAAACACGAGCAAAAGAGGCCAGGAGACGACAAATTTCTCGCGTCGTACTCTTCAGTCCACACGTGACGTCGTGTGTGAACCCATACTCGGCTGTAGAACACAACGGTGCTGCAGAGGCCGTGCCAGCATACGCATGTCTAGACCGCTCGCCCCGTTGCTATTGTAGCTCAACCCTCTCAGGACTTCAGGGGGGAAATATGACGGTAAGAAAAAGTGAATAAAATTACACCGTCGGCCACCGCATGATCGGGGGGTTGGTGTCCAATTTACTATGGTTGAAAGCAAGGGAGTCTCACGACCTACGACACGGGCGCAGCGTGACCCTACTCCTACTGCCGAGGGCTCACTTTGGTCGTGGACGGTTGGCGCGCTAAACTCATCTTTTTTCGAGCAGCATCCTTCTAAAGGGGTTCAAAGAGGGTGGAAAAATTGTCGTCCATGGACGTGCTGGCACACGACACAACAAGACCGCGGACTCGACGTGGACACGAAGGAAAAGAGCGCGGAACAGTGTTCAACACAACGCAACTTCAATCCCACACATCACACGACACAGTTTCAACACGAGTCAACGTTAACCTGGCACCACTTCCACGGACGGGAAAACAACTTGAGAAAGAGGCAAGACAGGATAAGAAGGCATCACTATACACAATACAATATTATGGACGAGACTTTTGGCGATGAGTTCATGTGAGAACAACAACAGCAACGTAAAACAAAGGATAAGAAAAAAAAAATGGTGGGATAAGAAAGCAGGGGAACAGAAAGGACAGCATAGACGAAAAAAAAAAACACGCGCGCGAGGTGAAAGAGGATAGGATAGACCAGGATAGGTCAGCACCATACAGGAAAGGAAAGGGGAGGTAAAGGAGCCACGGACCTTTTCTGGCGAAACAAGGAAATTCTTCTTGGAGGGTATCTTGACGCGACCGTTGAAGTTCAACGTCCACGCGTGCAGTGCCTCGTTCCAGGATGGGCTGAGAGTCTCGAACGTGATGATATCGCTTCCTTCCTGAAACACGACGACAAGAGGCACCAGGCCAAAAGCAACAACGAGCGAAAGCATGCGTTAAGACCAAAAGCGGCGCATGACTAGAATAAAAAACGATCGAAGAATGTGGGCTGTTAAGGACAAAAAACGGCACAACACCACCCAAAACAGAACCGAAAGATATGTTAATAAATTGTGAGACAAAAACGGGGCAATAGAGGAAAACAAGAGCGTGAAATACATATATATATTATGTTATATATATTGTTGAGATCAAAGACGGCAGAGACCAAAAAACTGAACAGAAACGGACGGAAGACGTGTTGACCCATTGTTAAGACCGAAACCAGCACAAGACCAAAAAACATACAGGGCACAAGACCAAAAATAAAACGAGTATAAAAAGTGTTAATCCAATATAAATACCAAAAAACGGTACAAAATCAAAAAACAAATAAAACGATCGAACCAAGTGTGAATATGGCATACATTGTTAGCCCTTTTAGAACTGCAGTCCCGTTTTGGGTACAGGCCACTCTAATTCCAACAAATTTGTCCCCAAAACTGATCTAAAGAGACTGCGGTACTAAAGGGGTCAAGACCAAAAACGGTACAAAAAAGATCGAAATACGTCCCGGTAGTGTTTCTTATTTGTCAATAACAAGAACGGCACAAAACCAAAACCAAGAACGAGCGAAAAACGAGTTAACGACTGTCGTGTATACCGACCTGCGGATGCGAACGCGATGATATTACTTTCTTCCTGAAACGCGGAGCATCCAAAGGCACGAGACCAAAAACTAAAACTAAAACTAGCGAATATTACGTTGATGAAAATCGCTCAAAATTCGAGCCAAGCATCTGGTGGGCACATATTTTAGTCTTCCCTTTCCTTTCACCGCGTTTCGCCCGCGCATTTTCCGTGTGTAAATACCGGTATGTCGTGGCTTCCGCTTACGGTGCAACCATTTGTTTGGGAAATATGTGCTACTCGGAATTTAGTTTGGGACAACTTTTTTCCACCGTACAGCGAAAAGGGATATAAACTGATTCTTTTTCACACCACAGACAGATCCTCGACAGATCATTTGCACTTCATCATCTAGTAAACCTATCAGGGCAGGTAGATATATCACTGATCTGTATGATCTAGCTCACGTTGCCGGACGGGAGCCGAAAAATCTGCATGATCTAGGACAGGTTTCCTGGGTGGGATATGTACTTTACAGATCCTGCACAGCATCTCGTAACGGCAGGTTAGGATCTAGATGATCTACAGTAGACAGATAGATCGTGACCTGTTCAACGTATGGAATGTTGTGTAATGAGGTGGGATGGGGCGGTGAGGTGGGATAGCATGAGATGGGACGGGATGGGACGGGATTGGATGGGATGGGATTTCATGGGATGAGGTATGATATGAGATGGGTTGGGATGATGCATGGGACATACGAAGGGTTTCCGAATGAGAATCAAGGGTAGTAGGCTTCGGCCTATCAAGTTCATGGCAAATGTTTTGCACAATTTGACTTTGTGTTTTTTCCGCATACCGATACGCGGGATACCATACACCGGGTAGATTCTATTTCAAGAGCGATTTCGCCAACGAGATTGAGATTCGAATAATGTTTGGCCCAGTCCGGTGTAGAGTATGCAATTTTTCAATTTTTGGCACGAAATGCATGAAATCAGGGCGGGGGGGGGGGACTTGAAATGGCTCAAAAAAGCCTGAAGGATGGATGGCTTGTGTAACATTCTAATACGGGGGACCACAGCAAATAAGACCTACGGTACACACAAAATTGTATACATTTACCTATTGTTATCGACAACAGTTGGTCCTCCGTAATACGCGCAACCGAAGCATTCCACTCAGCTCGCGAAAAATGAGATTCGGCAAAACCCTTCATCTCACAGCAAAGCTCCTTTTTTTTTTTTTTCGACCTTCAAAAGTACAAATATATCGAAGCATCACACTATTACGGGGGACCATAGTAAATTGGACCAAATATTGTTAGAAAAAACAGCGAAATATATACCCGGTAGTTTTTTTTGTGTGTACCGTAGGTCCTATTTAATATGGTCCCCCGCAATAGTCACACGCAGCTCGCAAAGACGAGTTTCGACGAAATGATCTCTGTTACAACTGAGCATCCATCTTTCATGACGTTTACTCAGAATAAGCTCACCGAGCCAAGCGTGGCGTAGTGCTGCTGCTCCCTCAGCTCCTCTTGCTCGTCCGAGTCGAATGCGCCCTTGAAAAAGTTCTTGAACGACTTGAGGGGGGAAGATGGTCGGAACGTCGGCTTGTGCTGGTTCTGTCGGACACGGGAAACAAAAAAAAAAAAAAAAAACGAAAACGAAAACACAACGCAACCAAAAGTGAACGAAACGAGCGCAACATATACTACAACGAGTATTAATAGCGAAAAACGAAAACGAAACAATGAAAACAGAACCAAACAAGCGACCAGATAGACTTCAGGAGGGACGACGGCCAGTACGTTGACTTGTGCTGCTTCTGCCCCGACACGGAAGCGAGCGCAAAAGAAAACAGAAAAATAGTAGACAAAACAACTAAATATATGTACACTCCAGGGGGGGGGAGTGTGGTCGAAAGGTCGGCTAGAGGCCTGCTTATTTCGATTCTGCCGCATACGGGGAAAAAAAATGAAAAAGTGAACAAAACCACAAAGAGCTAAACTATGAACGAACTTAGGCCGTCTAGAATGGAGAGTATCGACAATTTTTTACGCCGACATCTTGAGGAAACCGCAAACGGCGTTGGATGCATCTCGCGAAAAAGCTGGTAGCCTCCAACAAAGGCGAGCCCGATTCGCCCGTTTTCCCGGGTTAAACAGGTCTGGCAAGGTGCTGGAACATTCACGTCCAGAGAATTAAAAAAAAACAGTTTGCCGGAAGCTGCGGCCTTTCAAAAAACAAGCTAAAACAAAAAAAAATCGTGGCTTTTGCAACAAACGTCCGAAAGGTGTGTGGCATCGCAGTCGAAAAACAAAATCGCAACCGAAAGAGGATACCGTACGTATCATACCGTAGGTATCATGTACCAGGTACGGCAAAAAATTGTCTCTCTACAGTGTGATACGCGCCAGCCAATAAAACCGGCGCTGTAGCGGCAACCGACACTAATTACTCCGCACACTGCCACACTTGTCCAATCCCATCTGTGTCAAGCAAATTAACCGGCCCTAAAGCGGGCAGCCGGCACTAGTCAACCGTCACCACAGAGAGACTACTTCTGTACAGGGAAAACACATGATATGCGGACGAATGTGGGAAGCATATCAGACGTGAATTCTCGAGCCATGTCTTCGACGGCAAACCCAAATAAAATCAAGTGAATATATATAAAGGTATACGTACGGGGTTCGAGCCTTAGCCGCGTGAGACTGGTGCTTCAGACGCAAATCTCGAGAAGAAGTCCACGTACGGCACACTCGGCCGACACAACACACAATCAACACCAAACCTAACAGCACCAATCCCCATCACCACACCACTAGCACCATCCCCCCACCACCACCAGCACCACCAAACGAAATACACGCACGACACATCACCATCACCACATGCGGCTTACCTTGGCATCTTCCCAGCGCTTGATAATCGGCTCGTCCCACACCCCCGCCTCCACCGACACTCCCCAATCCCGCCCGCTCACCCCATGCCCCCTCTCCCCTTCACCGCCTTCGTGGTCGTCCGTTAGCCCGTCGGAGCCGCTCGACTGCGAAGCCACGGGTCTCCTCAGAAGAACTTTCATGGAGTTCGGTACTCTGCGCGGCGTCATTATTGGTAGGGGCGGGATCGGGGCGGGAGGAGAGTAAGGGAGTGTTCGTGTAGTAAACGGCGCCGGGAAGAATCTTAAAGATTGATACCCGGGATAACAGGTGGTCGTTGCGCGATGATAGGAGCAGTGCTCGACTCAATATATCGAGTTACCGGGCCCGCTGTTGTGTACCGCCCTGCGTTGATAGAGCAAGTTAATTGATTGATGCCGATAGTGTGATCACGTGTGTCGTGCGGTTGCCTTCAGGCATTCCGCGTGCTTCCCGGTGAAGGACTATAACTTCAATGTTTTTTTTTCGTGGGGGGGGGGGGGGGGGGGGGGGGGGGGTCAACAGTGACCGGAGAGGAGAGGAGGAGGAGGAGGAGGAGGAGGAGGAGGAGGAGGAGGAGGAGGAGGAGGAGGAGGAGGAGGAGGAGGGAGGAGGAGGAGGGCGAGGAGAAGGAGGAGGAGAAGGAAAATTTATGGCCAAGTAGAGATGCTTCGACCAAACAAGTGCAGTAGACGCCCCCCTCGCCGCCGCACCCCCCCGCCCCCTCCAAACCCACCCCCCCAACTCTCGCAGCTCACCTGCCCATGACGTTGACCCCGTAAACAACCGCAGAAAGCTCGTTCTTGCCTTTCTCTTTCACGTAATCCATTGTCCCGGAGTCGCGAGGGTCTACCCTGTGGTCCAGCTGACGGAACTCTGTCCCGAGCAGGTTGGGTATCATGCACCCCAGATACACCTGCCGTCGAGAGGTGATTAAAAAAAAACAAAAACAACAACAAGCAACAGCAACAAAAACACGCCTGTTACCACGAAAGAGAGTGTGCCAGCCCTATGCGAGTACAACAAGATTCGTCATAACCCTTTTACTGCTGTAGTTCGACCGTAGTCCCGTTTTGCGGACAAACCACTTAGAATTTGACTGCTTCGACCCAAAAAACGGGACGGCAATCCTAATACGGGGAACCATAGTAAATACGACCAAATATTGTAAGCAAAAATGGGTAAATATATAGGTTTTGATGTAAACCATAGGTCCTATTAACTATGGACCCCCCCGTAATAGCAGTTTTGCCCTAACAGGAATGGGTTTTGTAGAGCTTTTAGCATGCCCGTGACAAATCTATATGTAACCCATTTGACCTTTCACAATCGTTTTTACTATTAATAGTGCGGTACACAGAAACACCCAAATCTGAGCATAATTCCAAGTGTTTTGTCCACACAGCGGGAGTGCAGTTCAAACGGAGCTCCATGCCACATACGCGGTTCTCTTAAATCGAGCTCTTACAAAAACCAATTCGGAATACTGTCGTTGTTTCTCTTAAATCGAGCTCTCTGACAAAATATTTTTTGGATATTTGCCTGTACCGGTACGAGACCAGCCCCATTTTGAAAATTGCAACCACGTTTTTCTTGAAAGCATACCTGGAGTTAGTGTGGGGCCATTTTTGCAGTAGCAAAAAAAGGTGAATATAAAAAATCAAGCATGTGCCCTACTCGGGGCCGGCAATTAGGGGTATGCAATTGACTCCGAGGTAGGCATCTTTTTTTTTTGCCTCGGGAGTACGGGCGGAGGAGCGAGTGCAGCAAGCGTGCAAGTAGGTAGGAATACGGGCGGATGAGCGAGCGCAGCAAAAACGCGCTTTCCTCTTCCTCACCGCGCTGTCCGAGGCCGTCGGGATGTCCTTCAGCTCTCGGAGGTGCGTGTCTTGCAAAGTGTGGAACAGCATCGGTCCTGCAAAAAGGCGATATGACAATTGGTGCCAAAACAAAAAAAAAAATGTGTCCATAAACGATCGGGGTATCAACAAGCGAAAAAAACGGGTCTATAAACGAACTCGGTTCCGATAAGCCAACGTCGCGTCGGTGAACGGGCGCGGTGTCCAGAAGCGATCGCCGTGTCATCAATCGAAAGATAAGTCACTGAACGAACGCTTTGCCCAGAAACGATCGCGGTGTCAATAAACGACCGATGTGTCGATACAGGATCGTGACGTCAACAGACAAAACGCGGTGCCAATAAACCGACGCGGTGGTGGCATTAAACGAAATATGTGTCACCAACCGAACGGGTTATCCATCAAAGAACGAGATGTCGATGAACGAACGACGTGTCGTTCAGCGGACGGCGGTGTACATATACGACCGATGCCATAAACCATCGAGCTGACACCAGACGAACTATGTGACATTGAACGAACGCGGTGTCAATATACGAATGCCGTGCCATTGAACGATCGCGATTCCATCAAACGAAACATGTGTCCTTAAAACAAACGCAGTGTCCATGAACAAACGATATGCCGAAAAACGAACGCGGGGTCCATAAACGAACGATTTGTCAACAAACGAGTAAGCGTGCACTACAGAACGAACGCGGTATCCGCGAACACACGCGATGTCAACAAACAAAGACGTCGCCTGAATAGCCAGTTTGACGTGATAGACCACTATTAATAGCGCACCTTGAAGGTTGGACTCCATGGAACACGCCAATAGGAACTCCCCCGTATCGTCCCTATTGAGGTGGAACGACGTCACGTGCTCTCCGCGATGGCGCTCCAACGAGCAATACACCTGCCGTTCACAGCAGTGCAGAAATCAGATAGGGCACGACTTGCTATCTCTCGCTAGGCCAACGAGCATTACACCTGCCAGCGCACCACGGTAAAGTGGCAATGAGATAGGGGCATGCCTTGCTATCTCTCGCTAGGCCCAACGAACATTGCACCTGCCAATTCACAGCGGCACAGTGGCAGTGAGATAGAGCATGCCTTAGTACACCTGCCGTTCAGAGCAGTGCAGTACCAATAAGATAGGACGTAAATTAATAGCTCTCGCAAGGAACTCGCGCTGGTGGACAGGATACTTGCAACTGCCTTCAACTGTTTGCGTTGCAACTGTATGCCTTGTTGGGAAAGCAGAAAGTCGGACACGACGCAGTAAGTAGTCATGGAACCATTCTTAAATCTATTAATAGGAGATTCCGATGATCGAAAGGGACATGAAGATTCGGGAGCACGCGAGGCTGGAAAAGGAGCGCCTTTTCTTTTTTCCGTCGTAAAATTACAGACCATCTTGAAATTGTTATAAAAGCGGT
The DNA here is from genome assembly GCA_031763025.1 of Macrocystis pyrifera. Lineage (NCBI taxonomy): Eukaryota > Phaeophyceae > Laminariales > Laminariaceae > Macrocystis > Macrocystis pyrifera. Next base: position 10,723,673 of record JASSKH010000014.1, on the reverse strand, counting down.
TGCAAACACGATTGCAACAACGTTGCCAAAACGGTTTCAGTACGAGCTCGTTCGGGCTAAAAAACTTTCTAAAATGTTCAGGTGTCAAACTTCCACGCCGTTCGTCAGAGATAGACCCTAAAAATGTGCACAAGTATTCTGTGAGCCCCTGAAGACCCGTGAACGACAGGTGTTTTTCTTCCGACGACAGATATAAGCTCGTGAATACTACTGTAGTAGTGTCCGCGGCGTCGCATTACAGGGGAGCACCACGAATATATACCAGGTACCAGTTATATACACCACGGTACAAGCGTGCTTCGCCGCGACGGGCTTCGCTGCGACTCCGCGCACGCCGAATCAAATCGAGGCCGTGAATGCGACTGTTCTGCCAAGAGATGCACTCATGCAGAAACTTCCCACGGCTTTGAGTCAGCATCAGCAGTGGAATAACAAAAAACACCCCACACCCTACGCAAAGCTTTTGGGTATCAACAGGCTGAAAGCGTCACGGGGCTCCGTATCCGGATCGATACATACGATACAACAGCAGTCCAAGCGAGCTGGATGCGAGGCCGACAAGCTGCCTCAGTCGTATCTCTTGCCGGCCAATACTCTAATAGTTCGTACGAGAGCACCTAAAAGCGTCCGACAGACGGCGACCTAGGCGCAGCCTATGTTGTGGGTTGTGGTGGGAGTGGATGTGGGTGTGGGTGTAGCTCGCACTGCTCTGCACTGCTGTGCCGACGGCGACGACTGTTGCCGTGACGCACCCGCAGACGGCCATTCGTACAGGTGCACTCCCTTTGGTGCAAACGCCGAAACCATCGAGACACAATGGAGGTTTTTAGTGCGAGACCACTACGAGTACTACTGCTGCCGTAAGGCATACATAACCGGCGTGATAAACTTGGTGCTGGTACGTACACGGCTAGGTCCAAACGTCAAAACATGCATATCTAAAAGGGTTTATACCTATAAAGCAAACGAGCCCCGAGAACTACAACAGATGTGGAGGTTTTTTCCGAGCTCGTAATCCTAGCAGTGAGGAAAAAAGCACGCCCTCACCGAACCCCGTCGATGCCCGATTAATACATATATTTACACGAAATACGCCATACGTACAAACCTATCGATCGTATTGAAAAACACCGAGACAACAACCGCCCGTGGGCGTCCGTGTGAATCGTCCTGCACGCTCTGATACAACAACACAAACACTGATCAAACAGTCCCAACCATAAACATTTTCCTCCGCGTTTGTTTGTTTTTTACCCGTGCGTAGCTCTTTCTCCTTGAATTGGATCTGACCTTGCTTGCTTTCGTTTGATGTGTTCCATTTCAGTTCATCCACTTCACTTTATTTCGTTACATTTTGTTTTTTCGCATGCGGCCCCAATGGACCGTCAATAGGTGCAACTCGTGCAACAACTTGAAGTTATTCTTATTGAAGTTGTACGCTGTGTTTCAGTTATCACGTGTATCTGACTGCTATTGTGTTGTTTGATGTAAATATACATTGTTTCCGTGAGGTATTCTGAGATTTTGGACATCAGGTAATATGAGAACAATAGCAATAGCACAGCAGCAACACCAACGACACTAGCACAGCAACAGCAGCACCATCAACAATACACCAACCATAGCTCCGCAACAACATCCACACCAAGAGCAGCACAGCAACAACACCAACACCAACACCAAAAACAGCACAGCAACACCATACCAACAGCAGCAGCACAGCAACGACCCCAACAACTAACACTGCCACCAACAAGCACGAACACTATTACGGGGGTCCATAGTAAATAAGACCAAATATTGTTAGTAAAAAATAGGTAAATATATAGGTTTTTGTGTGTACCGTAGGTCCTGTTTACTATGGTCCCCCGAAATAACAACACCAACAAAAAAGCAAGCACGAACGCGAAGTTTGTACCAGGAATATCTCACCATGTCTTCGGAGGGTGGGGGCGGTCGGTAATATCTCGCCTTCTGCTGGTGGATGAACCATCGGGCCTCGAGCATCTCGCTGTCCAACGGCATGGAGAACACGCAAGAGTACCGACCACGTTAGTGTGAGTGTACTGTCAATGTTGATTGTTTCACATGTCGGACAGATAAATCTACATATACATAATCTAGATCATCTACAAATAAACAATCTAGATCATTTGCAGATTGACCATCGTCTAGATTGTCTATAAATAGACTATCTAGATCATCTACAGATAGATCATCGTCTAGATCATGTACAGATTGACCATCATCTATTACGGGGGTCCATAGTTAACAGGACCTATGGTGTACATAAAAACCTATATATTTGCCTATTTTTACTAACAAAATTTGGTCCCGTTAACTATGGACCCCCGTAATAGATCGTCGAGATCCCAACCTGCCGACATGATACATTGTGCACGGTCTGTATAGTACATATCCAACCCAGGAAATATGTGCTAGACCATGCAGAAAATACGGCTCCCACTCGGGAACATGAGCTAGATCATACAGATCATACAGATCACGATCAAATCCGCCCTGAAAGGTCTAGATCATCAAAGGGATCTGATGTACCTGATCTGACCGCTGCGTGTAATGTTTACACGAGCGTGAGCAGAGCAGCCGGCGGGCACAGTCGGGGGAGGGGGGGGGGGGGGGGGTACTCATTATCACGCATTGCCGTAGTCGTATGACCATAGACGCTCGCACCCCTACAATGCCGGGATGGAAAACGTCGGGTTTTTAGTCCGGGGGGGAGTCTAGCAATTTCCAATGTCTGTTAGTTCCGTATTCGCTCCATTTCATTAACCGTTGCGCGTCCATGAAAACCTTAACCTTGCACATTTTTAATATTGATAGGTAATACACTACTGTGGGTTGAAGCTAACGCGCTAGGTCAAAACTATTTCATTGTCGTCCCGGTGGGTCAGTGGTACCCTCGAAAGCTGCTCGAGTTGATTCCGTGAGTTCAAATCCCACAGTCTGTGGTGACAATTTCTTTATTGGCAAAATTAAAAAGGAACCAACTGCTGAGAGCGCGTATAGCGTGGGTAGGCGCAATTCGACGCAAATCGACGAGGGAAGAAAGGGCTGGAGCTGGGTCTTCTCGCCAAAAAAACGAAAGGCACGGACCGCAGGGGGGAGGAGGGGCGGGAGCCTGCTACTCGTATGTGACCCCGGATCACAGTTAAGTCCACGAGGAAGAGCGAAAACAGGGGGGAGATAACGAATGAGAGAAAAACAAAACAAAAACACACACGCAATGTGCAATAAATAGTCTTGGGGCTCGTTTTCGTTGCTAAGCGATGCGCGTAGGCGCAGAAACCTTGTGCATAATTGCAAGTTGCAAGGAAGTATCACCTGTCGTCAGCGCGCGGCTTGTTCTCCTCCCCCGTCCCCGCCGTAAAGGTCAGACGAATCTGTCCCCGTTCTCGGCACGCCTCCCGCACCACTCCTGCACCCACAACAACCAACAACCAAAAAACACCGGGCTGTGAGTGAGACATGCTTTGGCTGAATTTCAGCCTACATACTAGTTGGGCAGCGAAACTAAGTAAGCCAACGAACAGAGTTAGTCGGGTGGCGAAGCAAGGCCACCAACTGGTACTCAATCATTGCTTGTTACCATTACGGGGGTCCATAGTTAACAGGACCAAATATTGTTAGTAAAAATACCTAAATATATAGGTTTTTATGTATGCCATAGGTCCTGTTAACTATAGACCCCCGTAATAGTTTAGTGAAGTAAGCCAACCACCCGACTATTGCTTCACGGCTAGTTTTTAGTCGGGTGGCGAAGTAAGCCACCTATCTGACGATCACGTCACGGCTACGTACTTGAACAGTCGGGTGGCGAAGCAGACCGACTAACCGACTGCTACGGGGAACCATAATAGTGAATAGGAACAAATATTGTCCGTAAAAATAGATAAATACTTCGAAGTATTGGTTTTTGTGTGCACCGCAGGTCCTCTTTACTATGGTCGCCCGAAATGGTAACTCAGCGACAGTCACTAGTTGTGTGGCAAAGTAAAAACCACCTATTAACGACTGACTTACAGCGACATATTTGCAGCAGTTGCGTTGCCAAGCATGCCACAACTAGATGACTATTACTTCACGACAAATTGTTAGTTGGGTGCCGAACTAAGCCAACGAACTGAGCGATTCTTCACGGCTACTCACTAGTTGGCTGACGTAGTGAGCTACCCAGCTGACAAATAGTTCACAGCTAGTCATTAGTTCGGCGGCGAAGCAAACCACCCAACCGACTAATAGTTCGATATTCCGACATATCGACAGTTCGATAAATTGATCATGTCATTCATCGAAACATTCGGTACGGTATCCAGCAATGTCACACTAGTATTATTACGGGGGGACATAGTAAATAGGATCTACGGCACAAACAAAAACCAACATATATTTCCCTATTTTTACGATTACGGGGGACCATAGTAAATGGGATCAAATATTGCCAGTAAAGATAGGTGATTATGTAAGTTTTTTATGTGCACCGTAGGTCCTATCTACTATGGCCCTCCGTAATAACAATGTTCGGTCCTATTTACTATGAACCCCCCCGTGATAGCACTCACTCAAGATGGTTGGGAAGGTCAAGCCCTTCACTCGGTCTCCACCAACGGCGACCAGGACGTCTCCCACGCAGATCAGGCCACACGCCTGCGCCGGCCCCGCCTGGACACCACCACAACATCAACGCCAGAACACTCATCAGAATATCAAAAGCACGACATCAACATCACAACATCAATATCCCAATGTCAACGTCAGAACATCAACATCAGAACATCAAGATCCCAACGTCAACATCTGAACATCAAGATCCCAACGTCAACATCAGAACATCGAAACGTCAAAATCAGAACATCAGCACAACATCAAACCCTCCGAACGTCAACATCATCACACCAACATCAAAACCATCAAAGCCAAACTGCTTCCTCCAAAAGTATCAGTGTATGTGTCTTATCATTTGTGAGCATTGGTTTTGAGGCTGTGCGCGTTTCATGTTTGGGTGTTGCTTCCCACACTAATTTGAAATAGTTTTCCCTCCAAACTTGGGCGTTCTTCTTCCCCCTATACGTCGTAAACTGCAAACATCCCACACTAAATATTATCAGATAACAGGTAAATGCGTGGCCAAACAGTTGGAGTTCTAAACTTTGTTTTCGGTATTGCGGGGGCAAAGTAATACATACTAAGTCTGTTTCCTATGCGGTTCGATTTCGAGCTTCAGATTTGCATTTTTCGATCTCAAAAATGAATGACCCTGCTTATGCAGTCCAAATACGCAAAATCCGACCGGAATTTTTTTGGATTTGATAATCCGATGACCCAAGTCGTCGGATTTTGGTCAGATTTTCAAATCGAAAAATGCCATGCTCTCTATAAGTTCAAGATGTTATCCACGACAGCAAACAGCAGCAGAACGATCGATGAGTTGGATGGTGATACGGCTGTATAGCGACGTTGCTTCGCGCCCGACGCGCGGACGGCGCGTCCCTCCGTGGCCAGACTAGAGTCGGCTGGCGTGGGCTCGGGCCTAGAGACCAAGAGAAGCGCGCTCGGCACGCACCTCTTCGTGGATACGTACTCGTAGACTACACTGCTGTACAGCAGCAGCAGCAGCAGTCGATCACAAAATGAAACACGAAATACCAAGACAGGTTGACTCTAGCGCACTCGCCACGTCTCTTCGCTGCCAGACCAGAGGCAGTCCGCGTGGGCTCGAACGCTTGGGTCCTACGCGCAGGGCAGCGCACCCAGCGCGTCTCTTCGCGGCGCCAAACCACAATAACAGCAGTTGGTCTCGGCGTCTGCTGGGAACTCTACACGCACAATAAATCTGTTTTTTTCCGCATAGGTAGACTCTTTCGATATGCCAAGTTCATATCTGAAAATGCCATCGGGTCAAATACTGAAGCCCAAAAATCGAACCGCACACGAAACGGCCTTAAGCAAGCATCTCTCAATGTTTTTTTCACGACATATTTGGTTCTGATTCCTAGTACAGGTGACTATAGTAATCAGGACCCATCCTACGCACCAGCACCTATACATTCCAGAATTTGTACTATTACGGGGGTCCATAGTGAACAGGACCAAATTTTGTTAGTAAAAATATGTAAATATATAGGTTTTTATGTATGCCATAGGTCCTGTTAACTATAGACCCCCGTAATAAGCATATTCGATCCTGATCATCACGTTCCCCCTAAACAGATCATACACACAAAAACGCATACATTCCAGTATTTTTACCAGGCATATTTGGTCCTGCTTACCATGTTCGTAGAATTGAGGACCCATGATACACTCAGATACCTATGTATTACAGCATTTTTACTAGGCCTATTTGGTTTTGATTACCATGTCCCCCCGTATCGCCAAATCAAAAAGCATCCGACAATACAGTACAGGACAACTATATAGTAAATAGTAAACATTAAATATTACGTGGGACCACAGTAAATAGGACCTGCGGTACACACAAAAAAACTGTACATTTTCCTATTTTTACTAACAAAGTTCGGTCCTATTTACTGTGGTCCCCCGTAATAGCAAGAACATCAGCAACCCGACAGATAGGCTGAGATTCAGAGGAAGACGACGCCATCCCACATCAAAACATTCCACACTACCGAACATGACATGTACTAATTATCATAAGAACTACTTGACCAATCACAAGCCAGCGACATCGGCATATATCTTCAGAACATGAGCAACCAGAACGGCAGGCTACGATTTAGAGTGAAAAAAAAACAAATCATGAGCTGTTGTACGCACCAAACGAAGTCACTCCCAATGCCAAAGACATTTCCCATGTTTCGTTACCATAGGCGTTGGGTATGGCGTGCGAACATGTTTGAAGCTCGCAGCTCTGGATGGGCGACAAGGACCAAAAAAACGGAGATAAACACCAAAAAAAAAAAAACGGAAGAACAAAACAAAACAAAACAATACCGTACGAAAAAAAAAAAAAAAAAACTTGAAAAAAAAAATCGTACGTGAACGGAAAAACAAAAAACGTACAGCATGCCAAACAAAAAAAAAAAAAAGAAAAAGACAAAAAACCAGCGGGCAGCGCAACACGAGCCAGTCCGACCGAAGCCTCACCTTCCCGTCGACGAGAGAGAACCCCTTGACGATGGCCTGGTTGCCGTAGTAATCCGCCTGCATCGTCAGGCCGAGGTCCGGCCGCCCACTGTTGCTCGAGCTGCTCAGCCCGAACACCACCTGCTCGCCCCGCGAATCCCCCCAAAACACAACCAGGGCCAAGCAAAATACACGCACACCATATTAACATCTAAACAAACAAACGAACAAAAACATCAGCCGGGAGGTCACGCGATTGCGCCCGATCCAATCAAAAGGCAGGAAAAAAAAAAAAACCGTGTGTATTATATATTATATACATACCATGGTATACAGTGTATGCACAGTACAATACAAGGGAAAAAAACAAAAACAAAAAAAACAGATGTGAGATCGAGGATTAGGATTTTCGTTCAAAGCTACTCATACTGTGCGTGATACTTCGACCTCGTGTACTATGCACGGGTGATGGGAAATAGCTGTGTGAGACAAAATTTGAGCGTCAACTACTCAATTGGTCGAACTCACCGCTATTACGGGGGACCATAGTACACAGGACCTACGGTAAGCACAAAAACCTACATATTTGCCTATTTTTACTAACAATATTTGGTCCTATTTGCTATGGTCCCCCGTAAGAACGTGTTTGCACGAAAGTTATCATGAATCCCTTTTTATGGTTTCGTTCGCGCTTCGTCCAGTATAAAATAGATCGCTACAATAATTCACCCCCTATGAGGACTCTAGGGAAAACAGAGGGGAAACGTGTCGGAAACAGAAGAAAAAAAAAGGGGAAAGATGATGACTACGGTTGTGACTTGTCCTCGGCCGCACATCACGGCTAGATGCTATCGACACCTACCTTCGATGGTCGGGTAGCGAAGAAAGCCGACGAAATGACTTACTTCAAGTCCAGCCGTCAAGTCGGTTGTAGCGACTGCAACAGCGACTGCAAACATGTCGTCCCGGCGGCCGAAACCGTCAGCGAAGAGCAAGATGTAGGTATCATCTCGAGGAGTTGACAGGACGGACCGAAACAAAAGAAGCGCGAACTGGTTCCTAGTGCAGTTCGGGAAAGACTCACCTCGTACTCCCGGGCGCTCGCCCTCGGATCGGTGAGCTTGTCTAAGAACGAGCCCCCGTGCGATGTTCCTGCGAGACGGCGAGGGTGCAAGGGTACACAGATCGAACAGATTATGATCTACGAAGATCGTCTATTTGTAGATCCTAACCTGTCGACGTGATCGGCCGCGCAGGATAGGTCATGATGTGATCTACTGAGATCGTCTGGTAGATCCTGACCTGTCGATGTGATCGGCGGCGCAGGATAAATCGTGATGTGATCTACGAAGCTCATCTATTAATAGTAGATCCTAACCTGTCGACGTGATCGGCGGCGTGATGTGATCTACGGAGATCATCTACTAGTAGATCCTAACCTGTCGATGTGATCAGCGGCGCAGGATAGATCGTAATCTGATCTACGAAGATCATCTAGTAGATCCTAATCTGTCGTGTGTGTTCGGCGGCCCAGGAGAGATCGTGATGTGATCTACGAAGCTCATCTAGTAGATCCTACTCTATGGATGTGATCAGCGGTGCAGGATAGATGATGATCTGATCTACAGCACGAAGATCATTTGGTAAATCCTAACCTGTGGATGTGATCGGCGGCGCACGATAGATCATGATCTAGACCATCTACAGCAGATCCCAACCTGTCGATAAAATATGCGGCGCAGCACAGATGATGATCTAGACCATCTACAGTGCACCCCAACCTGCAGATTATGATATCCGGTGCAGAATAGTAAATACCTGGTAGGACTTATGGTACACAAAAAAAAAACTATATTTTCCCCTATTTTTAGCAGAATATTTGCTCCTATTTACTATGGTCCTCCGTAAGAGTACTGATGCAACCCAGGAGACATGTGCTAGATCATGCAGATCACGCAGATCATACAGATCATAGGCTTCCATCCCGGCAACATGATCTAGGTCGAACCACAGAGGGGGAATACATCTCGCCCTAAAATATCTACAGTAGATCATGAACTGTGGGATCGACGATCTGTCGGAGGTGCGCGAGGGTACAACGGCAAAACCGGTAGCATCAACCCTTCTAGTTATTACGGGGGACCATAGTAAACAGGACCTACGGTCCACACAAAATCATATATATGTAACTATTTTTACTAGCAATATTTGGTCCTATTTACTATGGACCCCCGTAATAGTACTGCAATCCCGTCTTGGGGACAAACCACCCAAACTATGAGTACTCTGTCCCAAACACGGAACTGCAGTCCTGGAAAGCTCAACGTTCACAAGTGACCACACTTTCACTTTCGGGGTGAAATACTTAGAAACACAAGACAACTACACAATACCTGGTATTTACCGGAGGCAACGGCCATTTATGCCAATAAAATGTCGTCAACCGTTCGTTATCAAAAACATGAGGGTTTCGTCAACGGTCATAGAAAAAAACTATGAACTCGTACGGAGTGGACGGTTGGTTGCTCACCGGGCCCTTCGGCAGACTTTTAGCCAGCCATCCACCATGATTCGCGAGCACCGGAACTTTTTCGCGGGAATATCTTTTCATTTTTCACCTTACGGGAATAGCCTTTAACGGGACTGTCAGGTTTTGCTTTTCGTTTTTTTTTTTTTTTTTTTGCTACAAGTACATACAGCAGCAGCTTGCAGACGCATCTTTCTCTCTGCATTTTTTTTTTTTTTCTTTTTTTAATGATCACTTTTACTTTCCACCCTAACTCGTACGAGGTTTTTACCCTCAGCAATCTTCTGGACCAGCCGCGGTCACAGGTAGGTGTCGTCCCTTCTCCCCCCCGGTACGTACCTTTATTTTTTATCGCGCATAGGGTTCAGCATTCCCACTGCTCGTCGATTTCCATCTAATGTACAGCTAACTCACGCTCTCGCGCTTTCCGCTAATCATAATGACGCAAGAAAGAGTCCCTTCGAGCTAGCACTCGGTGGGACTCGATTCCACGAAATTGATCTTGATAGGTTCGCGGACCACCTACCAAGCCACCGGGGGACGCCGGCATACATAGGAACCAAGCTTGTTTGTGGTCTAGCTTCTGTTCGCACTTTTGTCCACGGCGAAGACCCGGACCACACATCTCTCTCCGCGTTCGGGCAGTGGCTATACCTACCCGAAGGTTTTTCCTGGGATATTTGCCCGCCACAAGCAGCAGCTGTGGTCGTCCGTGATCAAGAACATGGCTTGGACAGTTCCAGTTGGTAGCTAGACCGCTCCTATTACTACTGCTGTTGTAGTTGCGGGCGCGGGTGAATGGCGATCCACAACGCCCTGCTTTCCTTTCGTTTCTCTATTCCACAGAATGTGGATGTTGTGCCTGTCTTATCCAGTATGATGACATGGCATTGCATTGCCCACTGTGCTTACTGCATCCGTGGCAACGCAGTACCTCTGTGGCGTACGAAGCTTTGTGACCACAGCAGTAGTACTTGTATCTCTCTCTACAGTAGTAGGATTGAAGAATCGGCACGGACACTGGTTGTGCTGGATGTCGACGGGTAGAAAGAACGGTTTAATGTCAAGAACACACACAACACACACTGGTGCAGTAGTGCATTAGTTGCTGAAAAGTAATTACGACTCAATAAAATAGAAGAAATTTGGACGTCCATCCTCCTTTACATGGGTCCAAAGGTCCACGGTCCCACAGCAGTAATATTTTTGCTGGTCCGATACTAAACACACATCACACACCACAGAGCGGCACGCATCATGTGGTACGTTCTGTAATTTACAGTTCTGTTGCTGTTGGAGTCTGGAGTCTGGTAGTGGTGCTGGGGACTAAGCGGCCGCCGTCGAGAAGGCAAGGCGTGGCCGCCATCGAGAAGTCAAGGCGTGGACTTTGCACCCTATTTTCTTGATTCGCAGTTGGCTGGAACGGCCGAATCGCTGTTTTTGAGGGCCAAGGTACAGCGGTAGATATTTTTGCTTCGTACGTAGCGATCGCATTTCTTCTTTCTTTACAGAAAATCCCCGTACTGCTCTGCTTCTTTTGCTGCTCTGGATTGGTTGCCTGCTACCAGGACTGAGGTACTGCGTGATGAGGATGCACACGATACCCATGGGTCACCCCCTTTGGATTGCTCGCTGCTGTAAACTGGACGGTTACGTACAGTAGACTGGATACTCGTACTGCAGCAGTTTTGGGGGTCTTGTAGATATGCTATTAATCCGTCATCAACGGTCGTGTATGATGTCAAAATGCGATCAACGGTCATCTATGGTATGAATACGTAATTAACGGTCACGTCTGCTATTATGCGTAGTCAACGGTAATATTTGCTTCTTGTCCGTGCGATGTTCCAGTGAGAAATCGAAGGTACGAGGGTCCAACGGTAAACGCGCAAAGGTAGAGATATGTCGCCATCCATTTTCCTGAATTGGCTTAAGGTGCCACCGGTGCCACCGATTACGTTATCAAAATACGGCAGTATACAGACTGTTCTATTTCCAGGCATCGTGGTAATTTTTTGTTTCTCCTGAGTTATTTAAAGCTATATTTCGACCTCACAGTTTCGTTTTTTTCATGTGCGTACATACCCTCGCCAGAAGTTTCGGAATACGCCTGCCTGAGGACCTCGGACTAGAGTACGGTCGTTTGAGACAATGTCCATTACGGGGGGGCATAGTAAATAGGACCAAATATTGTTAGAAAAAATATGAAAATATACGGGTGTTTGTCTGCGCCGTAAGTCAAATTGAACTATGGTCCCCCGTAATACCAACAGTTAGAACAGCAAGCACACATCAACAGCAACAAAACAGCATCATCAACAGCAATCAAACGGGCAACATCAAAAACAAACATAAAAACTGACGACGTCGACAGGTGACATTCTGGCAGACAAGGCACAGCAAAGCACGCCAACCGAGCTTCTGCGCAGTTCTGCAGGACCGCACTCCCATTTCGGAAATAAATTACTCGAAATTAGAGTCAAACATGTGGTTCTCCATAACGCAGTGCTATCAATACTGGTGAAAGGGTTATAATCCCCTGTATGTCAATCTGCTTGGAATCACACTTGGGATATTCTTCCAGTTAAGATGATACAGCCGTCGGTCGCTATTGTAGGAACTCGCGCAGTTTCAGCATATACTTGTAACTATCATCAAAAGGTGTGCGTTGGGAGGTCTTGTTCCATCCCAAAACAAAACCCACCGTTCTTCATATATAAATATATATACATTCAGGGCTTTTCACGGATAATGACTTCGACCCGCGGACCGGGTCAGCAACCTGCTGAAATCACACGGGTCAGGTCAGGTCGGGTCGGGTCGGGTTAGGTCAGGTCAGGTCAGGGGGGTTTCCAAACTCTCACGGATCGGGTCCGGTCACCGTTACCCGACCCGATCTGACCTGACCCGCGGTTTGATCCGACCTTTGTACAGCCTTGTTAATTATTACCGGTATTAGTTCTTCTCAGAGAGTACACTGCGGTCAGTCGCAGATTCTCATAAATAAGTCTCGGTGATCTCGACCGAGGTCCCTATATTTTGGCGCCGGCAATTCGAAAATCGCTCGCAACGAATAGTGTAAGGGCCCATCTTAACGGGGACTTTCGGCTCTTTCAACTTGACTTGATTTTTTTTTTTCTAATTTAATTTAAGGGCCCATCTTATCGAGGACTTTCGGTTCTTTCAATTTGACTTGATTTTTTTTTTCCTTAATTTAATTTGCATCTGATTAAACGAAATTTAGTGTTCTCCGTTAAGATGGGCCGTAATGGTCGTAAGCTTTGCCACCATGTCGCTATAAGAACTACAGGGGGGGGGGGGGGGGGGGGGGGGGGGGGGGGGGGGGGGGGGGGGGGGCGGGGGGAGGGGCGGGGGTACGATTTAAGAGAAGGGTCCTTTGGGCACTATTAAATGGAAAATATCAATAATTGGTAGACCTCACTCAACCCTCTGGGGACTTAACGATTATAGCGACGGCCACTGCTAGCTGTGTGCTTTTAGGGATGACATTAATTCGTGCAAGTGTTACGATAGCTGAAAATGCAAAGAGTCATACAGCACGGGCGCAGCATGCTCCGACACAGTTCAATGGTTGATAGCACTAAAGCTACCAACCATGGTATCATTGTTTTAGTCGCTATCAAAGAGGTCCCCTGCCTGAGGGGTTACACGGGAATGGGTAGATGGGTATTACCTGCTACATACCTTTCAGTACGCCTGTGCCAAGGTATAGTAGACCCCTCTACAACCGGTATTTCTCTTAAACCGGAGTGGGTATTATCTACCTTTTAGTATGCCCGTCCCAAGTAACAGCAAACCCCTCTTGAACTGGTACCTCTCTTAAACCGGAACGGGTATCATCTACCTGATAGCATTTAGTCTGCCCAAGCCAAGGAAGAGTAGACCCCTCTTGAACCGGTATTTCTCTTAAATCGGAATGGGCAGTATCAAGATTTTAGTATGTATGCACGTGCGAAGCCATTTGGCATATATCTCACATCGGTGTTTCTCTTAACCCTTTCACCACTGAAAAAAGGAAATCACACTGTTCACAAGCAGTATGCCTGCCCCACGAAAATGTTTCAGTTCTGCGGGATTCAAATAGGTGTTTCTTTGAAAGCAAGCTCTCTTAAACCGCACCTCCCCCCCCCCCCCCTGTATTCACATCTCGCCACTGCCATCGCCACCCCACCTGCTCGTTGCTCCAGCTCTCTTGCCTCATCCACCGCGTTAAACGAAATCGTAGACAATGACGCGTGCGGACCTAACCGAGTAAGCCCAATAGATGCGCAACAGGTCCAACGGACGCCCAGCAGGTCCAACAGATGCCCCCGGTAGGCCCATTAGACCCCCAACCCCACACATATGCATAAAAAGGGCGGCAAGGGTTCCGAGAGGCAACGAAAACACACAACATACAGAAAATATAAATATACCTGGTACAAAATATACATACAAATATACAAACACACAAGCATGAAAATGTACGCATATACAAAACACGAACACGTACAAATATACAACCAAGTACACAGACATGAAAATGCGCAAATATGTACCTGGTAGGCATGAAAATGTACGAATATTCAAACATGAACCAACGTACAAATATACATACACGAAAATGCACAAATATACTGTTAATAACATGAAAAAATGCACAAATATACAAGCAAGAGGTACTGCTGTACCAATATCCATACGAATATCAATAACATACAAACACGACAATAAAACGCGGGCACTGCAGCTACAAAAAAGTCTTTGACTGGCAACACGGTCAGGTGGGTGTCCATGGCGTCTATCCAAATTCATTATCCGGATTTCAGAGCTCTCGTATGGCGTAGCAGAGCCGCCCGGGTACACACAAGAGGTGGACGATACATCAGCAGTAGTGTACCGGTAGATACGAAGTACTCACACCAGAAAAGATAGATAGATCATTCCCACAGTTCATGGTCGTATTTACGACCTTGCTCGCGTTGCCGCGCGGGAGCCGTGTATATAATCCGCACGATCTCCAGCAGTAGGACATGCTGCTGTATGTATTTCCTGGGTTGCATCGGTGCTATACAGATCCTGCACTACATGTCACAACGGCCGGTTAGGATCTACATGATCTCGGTTAGGATCTACATGATCTATCTGTAGATGATCTCTCCTACAGTAGATGCGCTAGCAAAATAAATACAGTAGTGTTACAGACTACCTGGTACACAGCAGTAGCAGAAACATTATCAGAGACGGCAGCAGCAGACACTATAGGTGCAGTACAGGAGGCAGCAGCAACAGATCAATTTAAAGAGAGTACACAAACGTACATAAAGCAGTAACTCGTACAGCACAGATACTACATTTTCAGAGGGTACCGCAGTAATCGAGAAGACTACCGGTACTTGGTATTAATAAATACCAGGTTACCACATAAGCAATATTAATAATACAAACTACAGACTGCAGTAGTAAAAGACGCAGTACAAATGAATACATAGGTGAGTGGGAGCCAGTGCCTCTTAAGGGGCGTAGATGCCGCCAAATTTCTTGCGATGCCGGCCCTCATCACGGGATTGGCTGGTATACCGTACGATCTAACACGTGTGTTAAGACAACACTCTCCCTGTGCTGATTTTCAGAGTCGAATTTCTCGAGAAAAAGGGAGGTGTATACACACAACGGAGACGGGGATCTCGTCGAGATATTTCCACATACCCATCGCTCGGCATTAGCCCTCTCTCGCCATATTCGACCGCGTCCGAGGGGGGGGTGTTATCTCATCACACGTATGTGTGTTATCGTGCGTCTCGTATGGTATACAAATAAGATATTAATAGTATGCGCACATATCTAGCGGCGCTAGGAACTCGCACAACTGCATATTTGTAATGTCAACTTGTGTGAGTTTTTTTTTTTTTTTTTATCCATCACTTTTACTTTCCAGCCCACTCGTAGGAGGTTTTACCCTCGACGATCTTCTGGACAAGCCGTGGTCACAGGTGTCGTCCCTTCTCCCCCCCGCTACGTGCCTATATTTTTTGTCGCGCATAGGGTTCAGCATTCCCGCTGCTCGTCAATTTTCATCGTGGATAGTATATACCTGGTATGAACCAACACAAACCAACTTTTCGGGCAAAAGCAAAAAAATACAGCACTCTGCTACTCTGCCTCCGAATACTAGGACCGTTTGGATGGAGCAATACATATACAAACGGTGATTGTTAGTTCGGGACATACGTACAAAGTGGCTTATCTTTTTCGGAGTAAAAGTCGTACCGCATATGGCGAAACGCTTCAGGCAAAATGTCGAAAGGGTTTTTCCTTTTGCTGGCGGCGTCAAGAGTTGGAAAAAAAAAACTCTCGCTCGTAACTACAGTGCGAACGTCGTAATAAGCCATGCATAGCACAAACTAAAACGAGAGCCATCTTATTAAGCTTTTATTGGCAGGAATAGCACGAAGCAGTACGTACGCACGAGCGCACCAAGTATCATCCTACTTCAGATATTGGGACCCAGCTACGTATAGCGAACTCAAAGACAGAAGTACGGTCCAATCAACTGGGCGCAGCCTACCAAGAGTAAGGGCGTGCAGCACAAGTATCACCACCATGCTGGGCGCGTGTCGTGGAATCTCCTTGGGTTCACCATGTTGCCCTTCACACACACACCCTATCCCCTACCTCAGCACCCCGGCCATACTAATCAGAACCCACGATGGACCCAAAAAAACACGTATCCCTCTACTGCTTGTTCCCACACATCATATGTGGTTATGATTACTACTGTCCCCCCCTTGCCACAGCAATACAGAGTACTACACAGTAATACACAGAAATACGTAGTATCGGAACCCACGGTGGGCCCAAAAAGCATGACCACTCTGTCCCTAGATGCAACGACAATAGTAACCTACCTACAAACAGCCCTCACAATCAGGGAGAGTGGCATCCCTCCATACTTACACACCTTTTTCCCCCCATCTCATTCATCATCTTCACCTTCTTTTCTACCTCTTTCCTTCCGAGTCGTAACCCAGATCCCGGGTCACAGAGCAGGCTCTCCTCCCCCCTGCCCACTACGGTCCTTGTTTTGCATTTGTATCACGAGGTTAAGAGCTCAGTCCTTTCTTCCCTCGTCGGCTCGCATCGAAATTTGGTTCTGATTACTTGTATGTTCCCCGTAACACAGTGTGGCCGATGCGGCCATCGTCCTTTTTCGTTCGATATTTTTTCGCTGACAAGAACCAACGGGTGGTTGAGATCAAAACGAGCGACAAGGTTTTGGACGAAAACAAATCATCTCACCTGTTGAAGTAATGAGTTCTGTCTATGTTTGTGTCATCCCTGGGACTACTGTATTACCCGAAGCATCTGCTCTTTTCGCCACGTGCTGACATCCACAATACCTGGCACCAACACATGGTACTATAGGTGCGTGTATACCAGGTAACGACAATACCTGGCATTGTCCCATGGTGCTACATATGGCACTGCATTACCACAATACTACCTGGTACAAAGACATGGTCCTACTCATACCTACCAGTATGGTGTTGCGAATCTACAGTACCTGGTAAAACCACATGGTACTACAAGCATGATACTGCCCCTTCAGCAGAAACGCCTACCCGAAACGGAGAAGGAAAACCATTTATCCCACACTAATTCCATGTATTAATAGTTTGTTCCCAAAAACGCGGGCGCAGTTCTAACGAGACTATTAATAATAACCGCTCAAGACGCAATCATCATTACTCAATACCACTCCGTCCCCTTCGCGAAATGCAAGGGATGTTTTTATGTTGATATAGCAATACCAACAATCCCTAAATTTCGGAATATTGTGGCATGTAATAACATACCAATCTGTCCCAAAATATAGTCAACCTTTGGATAAAAAATGGGCATACAAACCGGATTTGTATTTCGGGACAGAGAGATATTAGATAGCGGCGATGAAATATCAACAGGGTTGGGCCTATATCCCATTGATAGACTAGGGTTAGGGTTTATAAGGTTGGCCAAAACAAAGTGTACCTCACCCCTATCCCACCCACCTGCGCTTGCTTGGGCTTCTCCATTACTACCGCGCCCCACGCCACCGCCACCGCCGCTCCTGCTAGCCCCACCGCCCCCTCCGCCGCTTGGACCGCTGATCTGGCTCAACAAACGAGACGATATTCGAGATGTTGTAGTGGACCATCCATCTGACTGAACGCGATTCAATAGACACTTTCGTTAGGATGCTACTAATGTACTATTAATATTAATAGTAGGACCGTTGATTTGGCTCGAAGCAATCAACCTTGACACAAATCATTATACACGTGTAATGATGATGCAAGGATGCTATTTCATGACTAGAAGCGATGAATTCTGGCTCAACGCTATTTCGACATACACCAGGCCGGATGCTGTGCATGAACACAGGACTGCTGACCTGCGAATGGGTGTGAACTTGTCAGGATGGCAATAAATAATAAAACGGTGATCTGATTTTACGATACAGTAATCAGTTGATCTACACATGCCACGGTGTTAAGAGACCTTTGCTTTCCCTCAACGAGAAACGATTTACACTTGGCGGAGTGCTATTCTCGTACGACCTTCTGTGGCCTGGGTTTTTATCTACAGTACGATGTATTGCCCGTGACTGCGATGGTAGGCAGAATATTCCACTTTGCCCCGGAACACAACAATAATATGTAAACAAAAAACGTGTGCAAACGTGAACGTTCTAATATTTAGGGACAAAGATCGACACATGAAGACAAATTGTATAAAAAAAAAAAATCCAAACGGTGTTTCTATTTCGGGACGTAGTGGTATAAATCAGACGTACAAAAACAACAAAACAGCCCACCGCTTCGTATGTTGATGTTAAGATTCCATGATTCCTCCTTTATCACACCGTAAGGTTTAATGTGAAGCCAGGATTATTCGAGACATAATGATACCATTATCCTCACAGCAACATTTCTTCACCCTTTTAGGGCAAAACTGCAGTGCCGTTGAGGGGGCAAACCACTCAATTTCTACAGTAGGTGGTTTGTCCCCAAAAACAGAAGGTACCAACAGGGTTAAGACACCACGACTCGAGACTAGAAAAAAAAAGCGCGCCATTCTAAACGATAGCGTTGGCTCTCAGCGAACCCGTCGCCAAAAAACCGAAAAGCAATCAACACGTACATGCCCGACATGATGATACACCTGTCGCAAAAAGTTGAAATGAAAAAAAGACTAAATGAAATACCTCCACACCTATATCGCAAAAGGCTACAATGAAAGAAAGGCTGAAATGCCCCCACATCTGCCGCGGCAGGTTAAACTAAACGCCCCAAAAAGCAACACAGTCGTCTTAAAAAAGGCCAAACGCTCGGGTGGCCACGCGAGACCTCCGAACGATACTAGGCGTCGCAGAAAAGCGGTCGTCGAGCAGGCGCGGCGGGGCCGAAACCACATCGATTGGGACTGCGGAAGCACACTTGTCTGTCACGAAATACTACCTGGTACATGCCCAACAAGCTGTCACAAAGGACTACTGAAAAAAAAAAGAATAAACCTGTCGAAAACTGCTAAATGCAGAACACGCCTGGCCCAACAGGCTCAATGCACAATGTACCCGTCACAAAAGGCCCAGTGCACAATAAGCGTGTCGAAAAAGGCTAGATGCACTATACTACCTGGCGCAAAAAAAAAACGGCTAAACGCCCAAATGACCTGTCACAAAAAGGCTAACACGCCCGTCGGGGGTTAAAAAGCCCAGCACACTGTCACAACAGGCTAAACACTAAGCATTCAACACACCCGTCGCAAAAGGCTAAAGACTAAACATTCAACACACCCGTCGCAAGAGACCAAACGTCAAATGCTCAATGTACCTGTCATAAAAGGCTACATCTTCTGCCAAGACGCACGTCGCAAAAGGCTGCATACTCCGCTCACCACGCGCGAGGTATCCGCTCTCTGTACACTCGAATACTCATTGTCGAACCAACATGATCGTCAAATCAGCGTTTTAGTCGAATCAATGCCCGTCATCCAATCAACGTGACCGTCTGGTCAACTCCCGCAGTCTAATTAACGTGGTCATCAAATCAACCCAAACATCGAATAAACGCGGTCGTCCAATACCCGTGGTCGTCCAATTAAACGCGGTCATCCAATCAACGCCGTCGTTGGGTGAACACAGTCGTCCAACCAACGTGGGCGTCCTATGCCCGATATCCAATCAACGGTCTTCCAATCAGTACGACCGTCAAATCAACTTGGTCGTCCAATCAAGGCCGTGGGCCTCATAGCGGCAACCTTTGAAAATCACAGGGGACCGCGACAGTAGTCCATCCACTCTACAAGGTTTCAACCTACTATTACAAACCACTATATGATACAAGGCACTCCTAATATTACACACGAGGGCCACCCGCGCTACGCGGGGGGCTACTTGAAGTGTAGACAGGTCACAAACTACTACTTGTACTGTTGTTACCACGAGTATTGAAAATACTACTACTCCTACTATTACTATTACGGGGGACCATAGTAAATAGGACAAAATATTGCTAGTAAAAATAGGTAAATATATAGGTTTTTATGTACACCATAGGTCCTGTTAACTATGGACCCCCGTAATATCATACTATTGATACAACGACCACCACTACAGCAGTAGCACCTGATACATACTTCAGCTGTACGTGTACCAACTCTTGCACGGGCATGAATGATACCGGATGACCTTCGTACTGCTTCAACTATCATACGAAGAATCAGTACACAGAGGATCGCCGTGAAATATCACCACTACAACTCGCACCGCTGCTTCTGTGCTCGATCGAAAAAACAATCGCACTGGAAAAAAACACTAGGAAGGCGTGTACCATGATTCACCTCTTGATCGTAGCCGAAGTCCAGCAGATCCATTTGCTCGCTAGATTGAGCAAATGACGTCATCACTTCTCGTTGGCAGAACAGCACCAGCAGCCCTATTAATAGCACCAGTAGACCCAGCACCAGTAGATAGCCCTAGTAGCGCCAGCACCAGCAGATACCTCCAGTAGTCCTATGAACGCACCAGTAGATATCTCCAGCAGCCCTGTTGAAAGCACCAGAAGCAATATGACAGTAGAGTATGGAAATAGCAGCAAGCTCCGTATTAATAGGCGCGGGGTCAAGGGCTGAGTCAATGGCAGTCTCAATTATCAACATCCCATGTCCTATGTTTTGGAGCTCTCTTCACCTGAAGAAAACAAACAGACCAACCAACCCATCATCAGCCAATCATGAGAGTGCTGCATATCGTTTGATGTCGTATCGAACGTTTCGGTACAACAGCAAAATACATGAACTTGTGACTTGTGGACTGAGCAACCACGAAATGCCCGTGTCTCTCTAACGACCGCCCGCGAAAGTGCTGGCTGCTGGAGACAGCAACAACATGAAGGAGCACAGGAAGGGCAGTCATCACTCGTTCGTCACGAGCTTCACGAGCACAGCTGTGCGAGCATAGCAGAGGAGGCATAAAAACGGACGGCTTACAACTCCTTTAGAACATGCCAAGCTACTCGGAATTAGATTGGAACTGAACCATGTGCGCGGTAATGACAGGGCACCTCTAAAAGCTTAAAAGCACACACGTTATGGGGACAACATATTACTAGTTGGAACTAGCGTCGGGGGGGGGGGAAGCAGTATTTTGACAGTAAGCCGTTACGATAGCAGTTCTCGTTTCGTCTGCATACTCAACTTCGTATCTGGGGTGGTACTGCAATGCTGCTGTATTAATGATGGATAAATGACAAGCAAGGCCAAGGCTTAATGATAGGATCGGCGGTCGGCGATCAGAAACTGAACGCAGGATAGCACGTAGGGCGGCACCAGGCAGAACCTAGGATTCTAGTATCAAACCCAGCAATCGGGCAAATGATTCAAAGGCTAGCAAAGTGAAACCAGGTACACCCGGTATGTTCGAGGACTTACTATCGATGTCATTAACTGCCATGCGGACGTTGTGGAGTACACCTATTGTGTCCGAGTATGTGCTTGTACAGCACAGCAGTTTACATGATACACAAGCGTTGCAGCCTCTCGTTACATTGGACTAACTTTTTCCAATGGGTGCATCCGAGAAGAACAATGATAATAACGACAACAACGTCAACAACATCAACAACAGCAACTGTTACGAGAAGCTCTGTTTGTTGGACAAAACATGTCAGGTGCAGATTTTGCGTCTTCAAATCCAGGCGAATTTTCGAGTTGGGGAACCGCGAAATATACAATAAAATCGAGTACGTGTACAAAGGGTTCAAAGGTTAGACCGATAAGCCGAGCGTACAGCGACGCAGAACCTGGCCTCGTGTGCCTTATTGCTGCTGCTGCTGCTGGCGATTTTTAATTTCTTAAAAAATGAACCCAGACGGTACGGATACATACGACCGCGTACGTACAGACTGTAGTAGATGTTCGTTCGTGCTGGTTAGGCACAACAGTCCGTATTCGCCGAGCATGATGCAAATTGTGTCGCAGATTTGACGACTGCAGGTTCTCAGGTCGCGTCTCATCACCACCAACTAGTATTACTAGTGAATAATAGCCAAATAAAAACGTATTGCGTACTTTCTGGGGGACGCTTCAAGAAATTGGATTAAGAAATCGTGCTCAGCGGCGAGCGCAGCGTTGATCCTATGCAATGGCCTATCCTCAAGTTTGTGGAAGGATGGTGCTACAACAAGCCTCGAAGGCTTGCTCACAATATAATCGAGTAACAGGCGTTTCTTGTTGGTGGTTCCATACTATAATCAAGTAATACTCGACTACGCATGCTTTTGCTGATCATCAGTAGTACGAAGCTTACTGCAGTTGCTGTTGTTGTACCTGGCACTTGTACACAGCAGTTACTCTCCAGCTCAACTTGCAAGGAAAGTTCTCGCGTCGAACAGAAAGACCATCTACAGATAGATCATCTACAGATATATCATCCACACCCTAACCTGCCGCTATGAGAAATACCTGGTAGTGCAGGATCTGTGTATCACAGATCCAACAAGGAAACTTGTCCTAGATCGTGTAGAATATACGGCTCCCACCGGGCAACACGAGCTAGATCATAACAGATCAGGAATGCATCTGCCTTGAATTAGCTAGATCATGAACTCTGTGGGAACAGATTATCTGTCCGAGGGGTGTTCACGTTTACATTCAGCTATCATCTGAACAACCCATGGTCACACATGTCTACTTGTCTCCCTCCCCACCCCCCCGGGCGCCCCGAATGTGACATGGAGGAGTTTGATACAATGAATAGCAACGAGAAAACGATCGCTATCCCAGGAGATAGATTGTGGCCACAGGAGGCCAAACAGGAAGGGGATAAGAGTAGCAAAAAAAATCTATGTAATATATGGAAACAACGTAATGAGCGCCCAATTGTTGGAGGTGTCTCTATTAGGAGTAGGAACGGTGCTCCGTCTCGAAAGGGATGCGTGGTCAATGGTCAAATGACTAAGGCAAGCAACAAATGAGTACGCCCGCCCCCCCCCCCCCCCCCCCCCCCCCCCCCCCCCCCCCCCCCGGCCGCCCCGGTCTACGGTCATTTGACTACGGCCAAGCATGAAATCGAGTACACCCCCCCCTCGTCTATGGACATACGACTTCAGTAAGGTCATGCATGATATAGAGCACACACCCCCCCCCTCCCCTCAAGACTTTACGGCGGCTTGGTGCAAGCGATGTCTGCCTGGTCGGTGAAAACCCGACGTGCTCCGCGTCGGCATTGTGAGGATATAAGGATCTCAAGGTCAAACCCACTACGGCCATGCATGACATGAATGCACCCCCCCCCACCCCCCCCACCCCCCAGCGCGCTCCACGCCTCTTGGGCTATATATCGAGTAGAGGTTCAGCAATCCCACCGCTCGTCAATTTCATCCCAGCAAGACAGAACAAAAGAAACAGAGTACGATACCGTCTTGCATCCCGCAAATCCGTGATGCTGCAGCCGCCGCTATAGACGACTGCTGCTAATAACTGATACGCTGTATTGAGTATACGTACTGCTGTTATGTAGTAGTTGATTATGTTGTACAACAGGTATCGTATGTGTTACAGCAGTTTTGTTGTCGTATGGATCTGCTCTGTTCTGCCTTGCTACGACACGTGGCACAACAGCACTCCTGCGGTTGTCTGAGGTATACTATTTTCCACGGGGATGAGCGGATACCAGGTCCCCCTCCCCTAGGTTGCACCGCCTCATTACCGTCTACGACGGTGTATACCACACCCCCGGTGATAAAATTTGGGGCTCTAAAAAAATGATGACCCGGTGTGTTATACTCATATTAGGGTGTAAGTGATATATATACCTGTAGTGTAACACGGCGTACCCGCGTGCATGAAGTGGGTGATTAATCTGGGATTTGACTTTTAGTAAGTACCAGGTATATGTTTATCACAGGGGGTGGTTTACTCTATTAAATATCAAAAGGGTGCAAGCTGGCACCGCTTCATTACAGCCAAGTTCAAGCCCACACTCAACGTCTGTCACTCCGTTCGGCGTAAGTAGGCCCGAGACACTAACCCACCTCCCTCGGTGTGCCCTCCACACCACTACGTACAGCAGTACCGCACAAGAGAGAATCTACCAGGGGGTACCGCCCCACACACAAGACGTTAAACCAAAGTTGGGTCTTGGACGCCGTTCCCACTCTGCTTTTCCTTTGTTTCGTTTGATCATGAGGCGTACACGTCTCCTTTGCGATTCGTCCTTTGGCCTCTTGCAGTAAACCAGAAGGGCAGTCAGTCATGGATGGCGACACATCGAGGTGGCAGCGGTACCTACAACTGAAACTCTGACAAGTTATCTGGTGTCGTATACGAGTAGAAGCCTGCCCAACGCCCATCACACACGCCGTGACAACTGCAGGCTGCAAGGGGCAGACCATGCGTTTTCTCCACTGCTGTTTTTCCAAAAGCAGCACATGATGATGCAGACGCAGATAGATGCAGACTGCAGACTTGCTGAACGAAAACAGACAAACCAAACGTTTATCCCCTGTGTTCGATGGAACGAACGGGCGAGTGGTCCGCTCGCTTTTTGGTGTTTTACAGCACCAGCACCAGCAGTACAAACGGGAGTACGTAGAGGTGGACAGACACGGGCAACAAAAAAAAAAAAAGCAATTCTACATTGAAGTGCTACCCAACTTGAACAACTACGCACCACTCTCGTGGCGCACCCTAGGCCCTCCTCCTTTCCACGAACCACAGGCGCTTCAACTGTCGAGAGGTGTTCTTGCCGCGGGAAGCGCCACGTGCGTAGCGAAGGGGCCGAGCTACCCATAAACAGCAGTTATGTTATTTATTATTTGTGAGGAGCTATTTTGTGAGTCGTTGCGTTTTTTTTTTTCGAAACAAAAAGCATCAAGCGTTCCACGTAGGACCGGCGGCTATCTGTTTCGAAACAACACACCAAAGAAACAAGACGCTTACCTGCCAAGATTCACAGCTAGCGTGTGGTCCGAAAAAGCGCGCAGCTGGAGGCGGTAAGCACAGTGTTACAGCCGTCTGTCTCAAGTTGCTTTGAATGTGGCCCAAAGCTGGAATAAAGAATCGCACAAAAGGGGTTCATAGGCAAATAAAAGGCATTATCTAGGTGTGGTCAGGGGATCGTACAAATCGATTGCTCTTCGGCTTTGTTTGTTGTGCCCCATTGGCATTGTACTCCCCATACATCTATTATCCCCTTTCGCCAATCCCACAACCAGTCAGTTAAGGTGAGCAGTGTTTGGCTGGTGGCCCGCGGATGAACGTGGGCTAGTTGCGCCCGCTTTGGCGATCGAGCGCGCTGTGTCCTTCTCTAGGAACATTTTTCTCTTTTTATCGGAACTGACTCTCTCAAGTGCTGTTCTGGACCATTGACCATTGAGACATTCTGCGTTGCGGCAAACATGCATTCCGGCTATGTGTGCCTCCGTGAGTACCACAGCAGCAGCAAGGATTAATAGTCGCCACCGCGGGCATTTTATCTGATCGCGCTCTGTGCTAGCTGATCCCCACTTCGCATGCTTCACAGCCAGCTGCAATCTCAGGGTGTCGAGAGCACAGCATCGAATATGTTGCTGTTCGAGTCCGCGTGCTGCTTCTGTCGAGTTGCAACGACGTACCACCAAACGGGATGGGATGGTGATCTTGTAGTCCAGATCCGAACTACAGCAGCCACAGCAGTATTACAACGCAAGGACTTGCCATGCGACTCGTGCACCTCAGGGTACTACCATGTACGTCCTGTTGCGCGTCTCGCACTTCTACTAGACGGCTGACACGGCCGCAATTTTTGTTTGTCCATATGCATGTACCTGCCTACTGCAGCTGTAGGTATCACAATAGACATAGGTCCTGAGTCCCTAGTTATCTTTCATTGCTGTGGTCAAGCAAGGACCAGGTACAGAGAGAAGTCCCCTGCCGAGTGTTCGTATGGTCTCCGTAAGTTCCCGTTCGTTGGAAGCAGGCAGAGGCAAGAGAGCGACAACTTCTCGACTTGACGCTTGTGTCACACGTGTGCGTGTACCCGTTGCGTTTTTGCAGCACCATGGAGCGCACTTACATCATGATCAAGCCGGACGGCGTGCAGCGCAACCTGGTGGGCGAGATCATCGCTCGCTTCGAGAAGAAGGGTTACAAGCTCGCCGCCCTCAAGGTACACCGCGTGGTACCCCACACAGCACAGCAACAGCAGCAGTATAACGGAAGATACATATTAATATATAGCACACCCCTGGTGGTGGTTCTCCAACCTCGTTTTCGAGAAAACAAAGGTGGTACTCGTACAGCAGTGTGTACCTATAGCCCAACACAACTAAAATGGTAGGTTTAGAACGAGCTCGTCGAAGTCTTGCCGGAGACACACCGCTCGGCGTTTGTACTGACTAATCCCGTTGTCGAGGAAAGCAGCTTGCAACTTGCAAATTTCGCTCGGGGGGGGGGGGGGGGGGTGGGCGCGCTATCTTAAATGTTTTACAATACGTACCCTTATCTGCTGTAAGTACTATTACAGGAAACCATAGTTAATAGGACCAAATATTGTTAGTAAATATAGGGAAATGCGGTGGTTTTTGTGCGTACCGTAGGTCCTATTTACTATGGCCCCCCGTAACACGAATATTGTTGTTGTCGTCTTTACATTAAATCGTCCTTTCTACCCAGGTTCATCAGTACACTCAACGTCCATCCTGAGTATATAATGACAAATGCATCGTCCGTGGACACTTTTTTTTTTATCACGTTCACTTTCCACCTTAACTCTTATAACAGCAGTCTCGTTTTGGGGACAGACCAGTCAAATTCGACGTAGTTTTTTCGCCAAAACGGGACTGACTGTGTTCCGAAAAGAGTTCACTGCTGTCGTGGGAGGTTTTATCCGCAGCGGTCTTCTTCAGGACAAGCCGTGGTCACAGGTGTCGTCCCTTCTCCCTCCCGGTAGGTGCCTTTATAGTTTATCGCGCACACATAGCGTCCAGCATTCCCACTGCTGTCGCGCTTTACGATAATCATTATTTTGAAGCAAGAAAAAGTCCCTACCTACGAGCATGCACTCGGTGATTGCTATTACGGGGGACCATAGTAAATAGGACCAAATATTCCTATTTATAGTGAAAAAGGTGAATATATGGGTTTTTATGTATACCATAGGTCCTATTGACTACCAGTACACATGAACCCCCGTAATACGAACGAGTAATGGAAGCATCGAATCATATCTGATCTGGCGTGTACGGAAGACCGAGCGCACCCCGAAACCTACTGTAAAATTAAACCCCACGTGAAGGCCCGACTATTTCGTAATAGTAGGGGATTGTGAATCCAGAAAACAGAACAGGTTTTCCCTTCATCGCGACGAAACCCACGAGCAGTGCCGTCGGTAGTGATGGGTCATTTCTGGAATGTGCCCGCAGAAAAAAAGAACCGTGGCTTTTGCACACAACACCCACCGCCGCCGCCAATCCTTGCCTCACAGAGCGCGGATCGCGCTGAAATTTCGATTACTGTAAATTTTCCAAGGATGTACGAGTACGTATGATATTGTCCTTTGGTCTTGAAAAGGGTTCTCGCTGCCGAGTTTTGGGGTCGTACGTACGTAGGTGGCCTGTGTCTGGAGGTCTCGCTTTGGACGTGGAAGCATAGCCCATTTCTGGAACAAGTATTTCTGCTCGGATATGACCTCCTATTCCGTTCAGCAAAAAGTTGAGGCATGAATGGACCAAGCATCACGCCCCAAGCGCGAACTGCAGAACCCAGGTCACCTACGTACGGCGATCAAACTTGCCACGTACGGCTCTCTGCTCAGCGCAAAAGGCAGTGGACCATACACCCTCGAAGCGCTGTACGGAGCTACCCGTGCTCTTCTGCTGGCGGCCGTTACTGGCGTGTCTGCAGCAGTACGCAGTATGTATTGTTACGGAAGACCCTAGTAAAAGGGACCAAATATTGTTAGTATTAATGCGGAAAATATAGGTTTTTGTGTATACCGTAGGTGTTATTTACTATAGCCCTCCGTAATAATAGTAGAAGCATGTATTTTTTGCCGCCTCGGGCAGGTTTCGGAACCAAAAACGGAGGGAGCCAGGCTTGTGTGGGTTTGACCACCCTCGAGGGGAAACCTTGTTCTTGTTTCTGGATTCCGATCCCTTCCTACAGACCAGCACTAAGCAAAAGCCTAAGGCACGATCCCAGCGGGGCTTCACCACGCGTGTTATTTTGTCTGCCAAGAACGTGTTCGGACCGCCCCAAAAATCGTACCGGTATACTCAGGCAGACTTAAGGTGTTTTGTTTTTTTTCTCGTCTATCAATAGGTTTGAAGTTTTGGTGTTGTAAATGCTGGGGTTGCGATATGAGTAATGTTCTTGCAGTCGTTATTCGACGCTTAAGACACTACCAGGTATTGTACTTACCGTACAATAGTGTGGACGGCGATTCCTTACTCTTGAAATACTGCTCACCGCGTGCCTGGTGTACGTACATACATAAACATGAGGCTGCTGTGTGCATGTATTGTGCTTTGCTGGCGATAACGTCCCGATGCGGGGTGCCGTATGCTGCAATCCGTCAGCGCTTCTTACCCCCTTTAGTGCCGCAGTCCCGTTTTCGGGACATATATCACTTGGAATTAGACTGGTTTGTCCCCAAATCGGGACTGCGGTACTAACAGGGTTAACCTTTTCGCGGTGGTGTAATATCTCCGGCTGCAAACACCATGATCACCTTGTGCTGGTTCTGCCTGTTTGTGGTCTGTCTGTCGGACTTTTAGTCATGTATTCGGCTACTGATATGATCATAGATGACGGTACCTGGCAGCTGGTATTGTTCATGCGGTGCCACGTGTGCAGGCATTTGTTCCGGAAGTGCATTCGTTGCCTTCGATGTTGGGCCGACTGTACACTGTACACTGCACACTAGGGTGCTGTGCATGAGGTGGTTTCGTACGTGGTCTGACAATTTTTCGTTCTATTAATAGTTTTGATGTACCTCGTATTAACAATGATTCATCTTGTAAAAAGTTAAAGGTGCGCTCTCGCAAGAAGACAGCAGTTGCACTACCACTGCTGCTGTAAGCCTGACTCCCAAGAGTAGGGCGGCGAGTTGGCTTACGACATTAAGTCGCCGACTAGTTGTTGGTTGGCTAGGCTAAGCATTGCCGATATTACTAGTTGCGTGCGGGAAATTGTGGAGCTATGCGTATTTGCACTGGCTGGCGCGTTTTGGCTCGTATTGTGTTTCGTTGTTTTTGTTCGTAGTGAGCACTATTAGTAATAATGTTAGCGAAAGTCAGGTTGTTGGCATATTATTGCTTTTATTATTCACAGTAAGCAGTAAGTAGCGGTCAAGCCCAGGCAACTCAAAGCCCTACCCAGCAGCGTTAATTTTGTATTTACTTATTTATTTATTTTTTGGTTAATAGGACGTTGTGACTCTGAATAAGTGGACTCATGGTAGTATTTTCCCTTTGGGTCTTAAGAGGGAAAACGTAATTACGGGGGGCCAAAGTAAATAGGACCAAATATTGTTGGTAAAAATGTGGAAATATATAGGTATTTGTGTGTACCGTAGTCCTATTAACCATGGTCCGCCGTAATAGTAAACATGCTAAATTTCTGAATGAGTCAAAGAGCGAACGCAAGCAGCTTGGGCTGCTATTAGTAGGTTACGGGGGGGTGATGCTTGGGTGGCTCTTGCAATGCTGCCGCACGGACCTCCAATGCAAGGAAGGACGTGTAGGACAGCATGGACTGCCACGTGCACTCCACACTCACTATTAATAGGTGGTGGTACGCGTGCCTACCAAGATCAAATTTCGTGGGTTCGAGTCTCACCGAGTGCGTGCTCGTGGGGACTTTTTCTTGCATTAAAAAAACGATTAGCGTAAAGCGCGAAATCGTGAGTTAGCTACATTCGATGAAAATCGACGAGCAGTGGGATTGCTGAACCCTATGCGCGATAAAAACTAAAGGCACATACCGGGGAGAACAAGGGACGACACCTGTGACCACGGCTTTTCCAGAAGATCGTTGAGGGTAAAAACCTCCTATACGAGTTGGGCTGGAAAGTAAAAGTGATGATAAAAAAAAAAAAAACACTCGTCCATTGTTTGGTCGATCGCTAAACCTATCTTCTCAAAGGGGTCGGCACAATATACTACTGTACGAGACTATTGATACGAGTGTACGGGGTGACATCACGGCGACAGCAGTACTGCTGTGTGGTTATTGGTTGAGTGTCGATTTATGCCAACTACAGCAGTAACTGACTTTTTTGTGTTTAATAACAACACCGAAACGCAATCCGAGCCACAAACGCGCCAGCGAGATATTAAATGCCGCACGCAGCTTAACTGAGGTATCTAGCCAACTAATAGTCAAGTCGGCGACTCCAACTGGCAGCCCTATTATAGAGTCCGGGTTTATCTAGTGCTGTTGCTGTCGTCAATATGTTGCCGCGCCTGACGCCAGCATTGCGTACATACCAGGCATACGTATTGTGGTGCATTCAGCATAAAAACAGGGCGGCAGAGTTTTCATTGGTTCATAGCATCATTGCCCCTTCTCTTGTCTGCTTTCTGAATAGTCACGTTTATCTTGACAGAGCGTGATCGCGCGCGTGCGTGCGTAGCGATGCAGCCTGGGAGGTTCTAGAAGAAGGAAAGTATGAGAAGCACACAGCTACACCTGTACTGCTGACTGTACCATCGAAATGCTGATGGCAGTCGTACCTTGCTGCTGGTGTAGTGTAGAGTAGTGGAGCTGGCAAGGTTTTCCTGCGTGAAAACTAATTACGGGGGTCCATAGTTAACAGGACCTATGATGTACATAAAAACCTAAATATTTGCCTATTTTTACTAACAAAATTTGGTCCCGTTAACTATGGACCCCCGTAATGATCGGCAGGCGTCGTCTAACTGACGTCAGTCGGCAAGTCTACCAGCCGACTGATCGACTCACGTCAGACGAGCGCTCCGAGCCAAATCAGCACTCCTTGGCCAAGGGGGGCCCGCCCAGCAGAGATGAAATGAATCCCGCACTCAACAATCCTTCGACCAAGTATGGAAACCCATCAAGCCGGATTGTCGGCAACTCCGGTAAACGACTATTACGGGGGACCATAGTAAACAGGACCAAATATTGTTAGTAAAAATACCTAAACGTATAGGTTTGTATGTATGCCATAGGTCCTGTTAACTATAGACCCCCGTAATAACTATTTATCTACTATTAGACACATATAAAACTCGAGAATATCGCGATATTTGACCTTTAGAGCCAAATTATGTGCCTGACGAGTTTTATACGGACGTCGGGTGTAGGTGATATTTTCGCTATACGTGGTCCGCAACACACAAATATATGCTTGGGGTATTTTTACCCCAAGCATATATTTGTGTTCTCTTTTTTGTTGGTAGAGCCGAATTTTGTAGACAAGATTGGACACACCTCAGACATAGCCTGTCTCCTGTACTCGGTCATCCGATCATCACGACGCCGCCATGAGCAACAACAGCGGCGGTGGACGCGACGACTTGGTTGAATGCATAGGGCAGATAGGTTCTCCCGTGGTCGGGGACGGGCGGATACCCGGGATGCCCGGGTTTAGCGACACCAGTCCAGAATCCAGTGTTCCGGCTAGGCGTCTCGACGATGGAGTCGCCCCAAATCCATGCCCCCAACAAGCCGTGCCACCCACCCTGTCCGGCAACAAGCGGGTAGCGGTCGGCGCGCCGGATGCCCGGACAGGAGGAGGAGCCGCTTGGCGGCCACTTCATGTCGGCGCCATCGCCGTAACATGGGTTCTGGTGTGAACTCTACCTACTACAGCAGCAGCAGCAGCAGCCATGTCCTCTAGCCCATGTGATGTACATACGTGCTTGACTTGCTGGAGGATGACGTGGACTGTCACCTAATTAATTAGACTCTTCATAATACACCCGAGTTTTATATCTCAGGTGCTTCTGGCAAAAAAGGCGATATTGAGTTTTATATCGAGGGATTTGCCAATACGGAAATCGCGATATTGAATTTGACGTAAAGATTGGAAATATCGCCCTCTCTTGAGTTTTATATATGTCTATTAATAACTACAAATTGGTGAGTTAACTCTTTTAAGACCGCATTCCCGTTTGGGAAACAAACTACTTGGAATTAGAGTGCTTTGTCCCAAAAATATGACTGCGCTTGTGAAGGGTTAAGTCACAGCTTTAGCAGGGTTATGCTTAGGCTTCCGGCACGTGGTGCGCCCCCCCGCCAGCGGGGGCCTGGGGGGCCACCGGAGGCCAAAATTTTACATTGTTTGCGAAAAGAATGCGTAAATATACTCGGAATGTGCGTCTTACACGCCCCTTTTATCCTCTGATCGTAGGCGAGCATCAGGCTTCTTTTAGCGTATAGAATCACTACTAATAATGTACTGGTTGAAAGGAAAATGAGTACGGCAAAAAAAACGAAACGAAAACATGACCTATGGTATGGTCACATCGTCGTGGACGAAGACACTTAGCTCAGGGTGAACATCGCTCAAACATCCAAGCTTCCTCATCCATTGGACACAGTCATAAGAGAGACACCTTTGCGTTAAGAGCACGTTGAGAAAGACTCCCGCCGTCAAGAGTCAAAAACGGACCTCAAAACATTTTTCCACTACGGCGAAATGACATGGTAAAAAAACGCCTACGAGCGAAAAATAATCCAAAAAACAAGATTCCACTACCTTGAGACGGGGGCCGGCCGCACAATTTTTTTTCAAAAAGTGCGGCGAGAAAACAACAGGTGCGGCAAGCCGCACGTTGACTCCAGCACATGGTGCGCTGAGCGGAATTTTCGCGAGGATGTGCGCCAGCGCACCGCCGCACGCCCCAATGTGACCAACCCTGAGCTCTACTGTACTCGTTGTAGGAAAAAAAAATACCGGTATAAATTTACTTCGGGAGTTCCGGATACCAGTATGAAGAGTGCCGCATGATGATGATACGTACGACGTGTAGTGTGTTCGCCCATTTGACCCCACAACACTACTGTTGAGAGCATGGTACACGTGCCTTGCAAGATCGGCCATCGCAATGCTGGAGGTAGAAGTTAGGTTTCTGCGTACAGAGCACTGCAGCGTGCCCGGCAGCAGTTGTAATAGGTGCCTGGTACAGTTTTAGTAGTACTATTAATAAACGTGATAGCTGGTACAGCATACAGCAGTTTTATGGTCATGGAAACGTTTCTCGTTGTTTCGCTGTTCGCCTATTGATGGTTTTTTGGTTACTCTCGTACGTCAACTGACTGCGCCTTCTACTTTGTGCCGTTCTGATTTGCGTCTGCTACTGCTGCTACCTTGGAGCAGATGATGCGCCCGGAGCGATCCCACCTGGAGGCCCACTACGCCGACCTTAGCGGCAGGGGCTTCTTCGCTGGTCTCATCGACTACATGGTGAGTGTTCGCCCTTAATGACCACAACATAGTCACTGGTTGCTGCAGCACAACTATCCTGTGCAACATTCATGACAGACAACACATGGTCACTGGTTGCTGCAGCAGACAATGCAATCTGTGCAAGGCGCGCAAGATAAATTTCTAGGCCGTTTTCTGCTATGTAAGGGGGGTGCTCTGGAAATACCTCGTTTGAGTTTTTTTCCTAGAGACGCTTGCATGACTCTTTTGCGTGTTTGCACTCTCCCTGTTGTCAAGAACGTCAGCCTGAAAATTCGTCGGAGCGGCGGGGTGTGTCGAGGTCTTATCTTGGGTGGTGCGCGGTAAATAAATCCTTGACGGTAAGTACCGCTTGTACGAAATGGCTTGCTGAGTGATGGGGCAGCAGGGTCGTGCTTGGGTACCGTGTCGCATGATCTGTGTGATATGTACGATATGAATGACATTGCTACGTCCATCAGGGAGTGGTCCTTCCGGGCTGGTGTTGTACAGACGAGCTGTGGTGTGGTCGTCGTCCCGCTGCTACGAGTAAGGTATTTCGCACCCGGTAAATTTAATTTGCGGTGAGGGTTAAGTATTTATTCTGCCCCTGCAGTATTTACCTGCTCGTCGTGCGAGCGAAGACGTCGCCTCATTATGGAGACCTCGATAATATTTTCCTATCGTGTGCACGCGACATTTACAGAAACAAAGGTGTGCATGGTGCAGTATGTTTGTATACGAGTGCACGTATAGCATGCTGGGTCGGTTCTTACCATGGTACCACCCTTCTCAAACGCGTGTTTTACGACGTACGAGGGCATTTATTCTGGATGAATCGCAACGCATGTACCCCGGTATTTGCCATCTTAACCAGGTCAGGAACCTGGGCACCCAAGCGTACGCATCTCTACGCTACGAGTACTACCCTCGCTTCCAGTCGTTCCTTTGCTGTTGGTCTTTATTTACCGCGTTGTAGCCGCTGTGCTGTTGGTATTGCCGCTCGCGACACGCGGACATGTCAACCATCCTACCTCCTTATGGCCCCTTTGTGTGACCGCTTCTCGCTTTTCACGGTGTTGGTTCGTGTTGCGTTATGTGCTACGCTACCCTTTTTCTTTGCCCTGGATTGGTGATCCAGGCGTCCGGACCCGTGGTGTGCATGGTGTGGACCGGCGTGAACGTGGTGCTCGAGGGGCGTAAGATGCTGGGCGCCACCAAGCCGTCCGACTCGGCCATGGGCACCATCCGCGGCGACTTCTGCATCGAGTGAGTACAGTAGTCCGCTCTGTTTCACGCTTGTACCCGTTTACCAACAAGATTCTAAAGGTTTGCTCAAGCTATTATAGGTGTGTCCTATTGGCGGGCCAGTACTGTAGAAATACGCTACTGACCCTGTTATTCTGTTAGGACTGCCAGTCCCGTTTGGGCGATTAACCAGTCAAATTTCAAGTATTACGGGGGACCATAGTAAAGAGGACCAAATGTTGTTAGTAAAAAGGGTAAATATATAGGTTTTTATGTATACCATAGGTCCTATTAACTATGGACCCCCGTAATAGTTTGTTCCCAAAAGGGGACTGCAGTGCCGGCAGAGTAAAAGGGTCAAGCGTTGAGTTCGGTTAGAAGAAGGTGCGATCGTTTTTCAGCGCTCGAGTTTCCCAGAACGGAGGCGGTTGCCAATACTGCACCGAACAGCACTAAGGTGTTCTCGGAAAGAGCTGGCCTGGAGCCTTCCGAAAATATCACGTACCTGGTACGACGTTAGCACCCATGCCGTTGTCCAAGAAACTATCAACAGCGCTCAAAAACGATAGCGTTCCTGGGCGAACTCTTGGCTCTTTACGCCATTACTGGAAAAGTGTTGGTACGCCAAGCCCATGTAATTCGTCCCCGAATACGTGGGTGAAGTTTATGAGTTAAGTTCGAGAGTGAGAGTGGTGATCTTAAGGGGGGTCCCTCGGGCATCTTGTTTTTTTGTTGTCGTTGATTGTTGCGAGTAAAACGTTTCTGGAAATACTAGCGAACAGGATTTTTTTTTCCAAATTTTGACGGCGCTTTTTCTACGAAGGGACCCCCTTCAATTTCGCTGTCGGGTGGATGTACTAACTGTACGTATCTACGACCGCAATGACCTCCGAAAAAATCTCAGCGGAATAATGTCACACATGATAGTGCTTTGATCTGACGCTCTTCACGGCCGCTGCTGTCTCGTGATGTGATGTGATGTGATGTGATGACAGGGTGGGACGCAACGTCTGCCACGGATCCGACTCCACCGAATCGGCTGAGCACGAGATCAAGCTCTGGTTCCCCGAGTAAGTTGACGACGGCGACAGCAGTGTGTGGTGAATCACGGCGGAATAGTGTTGCATCTTTGAGACGTCGATTACGCACAAGTACGTGTTGAAAGTATTTTTCACCAATTTTCAATGTTTGACTCAGCTAGCTATGTTGTCGAAACTTTCTTCAAAACTCGTACTTGCAAGGTGCGTATGTATGTCGATAGTATTAATAGTGCCTGTACATCGCAGAGCAGGCTTATTCACGCATGGATTGTTCGAAGATGGGGTGCTTTGCTGTTGTTGGGAGTCATTCGGACTATGACGGCAGGCTTGCTTACTGGGTATACTCGAAGTATACACGTAAAGTGCTGCCGGAATTTGCTCTTTTTTGGAGTTTGTTGATCGTTATACCGATATATATATGTATATGTATATGTATGCGCGTAACATCCCGTTTCGTGTACGCAATGAGTTTTTTTTTTTTCTGAAAATCAACTTCAGTATTGTATTATATAGGTAATATTACGGGAATCCATAGTTAATGGGACCAAATTTGGTTAGGAAAAATAGTTAAATATATAGGTTTTTATGTATACCATAGGTCCTATTGACTATGGACCCCCGTAATAGTAGTTGTTGTTGTTTCTTCACATTAAACCGTTCTTTCTACCCGTCGACATCCAGCACAACCAGTGTCCGTGCCGATTCTTCAATCCTAGAGAGATACAAGTTCTGTGGTCACAAAGCTACGCCACAGAGATACTACGTTGCCACGTATGCAATGCAATGCCATGTCATCATACTGCGTACGGCAGGCACGACATACACATTCCATGACCTAGAGAAACGAAACGAAACAACGAGAAAAAAACAAAAACAAAAACAAAGAAGACAATTCGAAAGAGTGCACTCCGACGGTGATGATCTAGACGTACCATGGTATTTTAAATATTTATATCGGAGCTGGTACAAAAAAAGAAAGTAATTTTTGATTTCTTCGTAAGTGATCTTTGCACGCCGCGAGCGCTACTCACATACTTAAATCAAGATCAAGATCAACGCGCGCAGCGCGTATATGGCCCAACTCTAGTTCCAAGTAGTTCGGCCTCATCACATGAAGTCCATGTTGAGTTCATATTATGTACGTTATGTACGTCTCTCAAAATATAACAATACATTCGTGGTCCCATACATGAGGACTAGGTTCGAGTACGTGTCTATTGCTCGTGAGTGGCCCCAACTGGTCCCTCTATATCATATGCCCACGACTGTGCTCTCTTGTTGACCCTGCCCGGTTGTTGAACTTGCCTCCTCCGCCTTGCAGGGGCGTGTGCGAGTGGGACGCGTGCACCCAGGCCTGGGTGTACGAGAAGTAAGGTCTGCGATTTGTCAACCATCTGAGGATGTCAGCCATCTGATGCTAGCTTGTGGGGGGGGGGGATGAGCGCGACTTTGCTGTTGTCAGCCATGTTCGCGGTGCTGTCTTTTCTACTGGCTGACGCTGGTGGTACTGGCAACCATGTCGGTGCTGTTCGGATTGGTCTGCACTGATGGCGATATCAATCATGTTTGGGGGTGTTGTGCTGATTGGTCGGCGCTGGTGGCTAAGCAAGCGACTCGACGGTTACATGAGTGAACCGAAAGCGTTTCGACGTCGACGTTGACTGCTCCTGGTTAGTTTTGAGTGGAGTTTCTTACACGAGGGGTCTGCTGAGGTCAAGGGGTTAAAACCAGTCGGTTTTTCGTGGAGACCTTTGGGAATCTGGTTTTGGATTATGTTCCTCGTGGTGCTGTTTCGGGTTGTGCTTGTGCTGCTGTTGTGCCGGTTTCTTGCGGCGAATGCGTAGCTGCAGCAGATGGACGTCAGCTGCCTAAGAAATGTATTTCTTTTGGGGGAAATTTCGTGCCGTTCATTTTTGAGCCAAGCATACTATTTCGTGGTTCGTTGTCAACTGATATCATCACCATTGTGCTGATACAAGCGCTTCAGCTTTGTCCGCGCTTCTCCACTGATGAGGAAATCACGAGATACTACTCGTTGCATCGTCCCTGTATTTATATGCTTGTTCGGCTTTCGACCTGCTGCATGGAACTGCAGTAAACACCCAATAAGTTGGACTCAGCAGTTGTTGGTGTATGGACTTTCACGAACACATACATACCACACGTAAAACGTATTTGCAGGGAGATTAAGGGTGCATGGGCATCCAACTTCCACGAACACATACATATGTCCTCGTAGAACATAGTTGTGGCGAGAGGTAAGCCTTTTGAAATTGCGTTGTATCAATTGTTGCTGTAATCAATCGATGTCCAGGTTTGATTTCAAGCGAAACAAATGCTGGAATAAACAGCATCGATGAAAACTTAAGAATCGCCGGCAGTACTCGCCTGTCTTTTGTCGCGGCTACATGAGGCGCCCGTCGTGGATGGCGAACAAAACAGCACCGGACTTGGTCGCTCTGCAATCCTCAGCATCTCTTTTGTCGGTATCACACGGAGATTTGCCTCACCTGCAGAGTAATGCTTTCCTCTAGCTCATACAGTAGGTCGTGAACACAACAATTCTACCAGGTGCCCAAGGGCATCCGAAAAACAAATTGCCTGACCCAGCACTCTCTCCCCCCCCAATCTACAGGGCCGAAAAAAAATAACGGTGTATATATCGCCGTACAATTTTTTTCAGACACAAATATGACTCACTGCCCATTCAGACGTACACAACGAAGCCTACCTGCAAGTGTCCCGGCATCGATAAAATCTTTCGTTGAGAAATCGGCCCTCCAACAGCTGAAGAGATAGCATTTAACCGATCTGGCCTGACATTATACAAGGAAGGATCGTTTAGACAGAAGTATGAAGACCAAGTGGTTCTTTCATTTACGCCCAGAATGGTGTACTACTTGATTACAGTATGGGCGGAAATATAAGGGTCGTTTAGACATGAGTATGAAGACAAAGCGGTCCTTATATTCACGCCCGGAGTGACATACTACTTGATTACAGTATGGGCGGAAATATAAGGGTCGTTTAGACATTAGTATGAAGACAAAGCGGTCCTTACATTTACGCCCGGAGTGGCATACTACTTGATTTCAGTATGGGTGTTAAGGGCCGTATAGACGTTAATATAAAGACCGAGCAGTCCTAACATTACGCCCAGAATGGTATACTACTTGACTATACACCATGGGCGAAAATATGAGGATGAGTTTAGACATTAATATGAGAACCAAACGATCCTTACATTACGCCCGGAGTGGCATCGGCTTCCAAAGAAACCGCGAGGCGTTCGTTGGCGAGGGGATGGATATTGACCATCTCCTACTCCTCGTGTAACTTGATGTAAGTGTGGCTAACCCCCCCCCCCCCCCCCCCCCCCCCCCCCCCCCCCCCCCCCCCCCCCCCCCCCCCCCCCCCCCCCCCCCAGCAGATGGCCGAAAATGGGAAAAAAAAAAAAAAAAAAAAAGTCGTGTTGGTCATCGTACACTTTTTTTTTTCCGAGTGCGTTTGCGAGGTACTTGTAACTCATCTCCCTGTAGGATGTAAGAACCAGGATGGACAGTACTGTTATACTCAGGTGCGCAGGGTACCTTTGCCCTTGGGTAAGAATACATATCATTATCATTGCTCAAGCACGTCGATCTCACAGTAGTACCAACAGCACACGAGTACGAAATGATCTGCGCGCACATGAGCACCTGACACCTAAATACCGCCGTGATGGCTTCGTCGCTTTTTATTTTTCCGGCTCGCCTCCTCGTGGGAGGCGGCAACTAATTCGCTGTCGACAGTGAAAGCCGTCCCCTCAGCGGCGTCCTGGGCCTGTTGTGGGCTGCCATACTGCGGCCATAGCCCATACCGTAAGCAGTGTCGAGTTTTCGGACGGGGGTGTCATGAGTTTTCTGCACTTCAGTTTTCCACAACGGAAAGGTCGCCCACAGTGTAACACTATGTCCCTAAACATAGGGACAGTATTGATTGAATATTAGTGTAAAAACGTTCACTATATATATTCAGGTACATCTTGGTACCAAACAACAGCTTCAAGGGGTTTCCGGGAATCAGTGATGGTGCTCACGCTCACAGTACTGGCAACATTTCGGCCGCGAGTACCGAAAGACTCGCAGCACTCGCAGCACGAATGCTCTCGATTCTCCGAGCATGCTTGGAGTGTGAATCACACTGGGAGCACCCCTGTCTAGAGCCTTCCGAAAGCAGAATGTTCCATTTAGGCATCCTTCCCGTTGTCGACAGAACAAGCGCGGAAGTGAGAGCTCTTCACGGTAGTTCTGGGCAAGCCGCGGTCAAGGGGGTTGTCCCTCCCCCCCCCCCGGTACTTGTCCTACGTTTTTCTGTGCACAGGGTCTGCGGCCACATTTTCTTATCGCGCATTGGATCTCTAGACTAATACCTGGTACCTTATTTTCTGTCGCGCACATATAGAGTCTTGCTTTATTTAACATCGCGCACAGGGTCTATCGCCTTATTGTTATCGCGCACAGGGTTTATTCACTCAAAATTCTCACTGCTTGGCGCCGACGTTCATCAAATTTCGCCGGCTCGCACTCCGGAATCGGACAGCTCGAAATATATTGTTTCTGAGTTCGAGTAGCTCGGTAAGGCGGGGAGGCAAAGCCCGAAAGAGAAAAACACCGACGCCACAACTTGCGCGTACTGTTAGACCAAAACAATAGTTGACCTCGTGAAGAGCGAAAAGTGCGTGTAGAACATATATACGAGGTGTCTTGGTGCGGCGACGTACTGGGTAGTGCCGTAAATGAAAGTGAAATCAGAACGTGAAAAAAAAAAAGCGTCGGGTATTGAGAACGCGCGATCAACGGAGCTACCAGTACAAACCAGCCAGAAACACCTCCACGTGGCCCAGCTCGAAAGATTCGGCCATTGTTGTTTTGGTTGTTGACTTTGCATTGCACCCTTATTTCTACCCAACGACATCCAGTGCACCGAGTAACCGTCCGTGCCGATTCTTCATGACAGAGAAGCAAGTCCTGCACGTGGTCCCAGGCTCTACGTGCCAGAGAAAAGAAACATACGCATTAATAGTACAGCTACAGCAGTTGTAGTCGCGAGTTGATCGAGGTGCAAGAGTACGTATATGTGTATGATGTAATGTGTACATGAAAAAAAAAATGGAGAAAGAGGTGCGGCCGGTACCGGATACGAAAGCGCGCACCAAAAGTGAAAAAACAAAACAAAACATTAAAACAAGAGGAGTCACGAGAATGTGTACGACTCCTACGATATATATAAATATATGATATCATTCCCACACTTGAGGGGCTCTCGTCCTCATAAATATCTGACTCTCTACGTTATAGATTTCAGTGAACCCTGCATCGACCAGTAGTCGACACGCCTCCGCGGATCTCTTGGTCTTGCACCCTATCAAAAGCTTAGCGCTGAGGTCGAACTGCTCCTTCATCTGTGTGAGTCGAGCATGCCGAGAGTCGAGAGCAATACCAGGCAGCCATCGTCGCAGCAGACAAGAGGCATTCGGGAGACAACGAAAACAAAACGACAACGGCGGGGATGGTATCGGAAGGCAGCGACCAAGAAGGGGAAACGCGAGGTTGGAAATGCAGAGCTTGAGTTGCTCAATCGTTTTTTGGTTGCACTCACAGCTGACGTGCTCGTAATACGTATATGCTCGCGGTGGGTATACATCATATAATTGAAGGGGGGCAACCGCGGCGCAAGTAGGGGTGTACAGCGGGGTTAACAGCTATGAATTACAGCAGTAGTGTTATGCTAGTGTTGCCAATGGGATGGGGGGCTATGCTTCAGTTGAATCTACACACGCCTCCTGGAGAAATCTGTCGTGGTATCACACTGGTATCACATAGAGCAGTAGTATGGCCTCGTATTAATAGTAATACCAGGTATTACACGGCTCATGGATATGGATGGGTCGTGCGAATGATGCTTCCTGCCGTTCGTGGGTGGATAGATCGTCCATGCTACTAATGGCCGGGTAGATGCGTTGGAGGAGTTGAAGCTTCAGCGTGGGGTTTTGAGTAGCAAGCGGTGGTAACGAACGCGTTTGGCAGATCAAGCGCATTGTTACTGATGAATCGCAAAGAACTGACAAGGTGCCGGTTCACTGACGAAACACCTGTCGAAGCAAATACAACCGACACGTTGACATTTTAACTGACACAGTGACAGTACAAAATACATGCTAGAAAAAAACAAAGCACACGGCGACGAGTTGACATTTTAACGGACGAAGTGACACAGTACAAGACACATGCCGAATTTGACGAAGCACACCGAAGCGACAAAGTTTCATTTTAAGTGACGGAGTAACGAAGAGCAGACGCCTGATACCTGACCAACGTACAAATAAACGTCAATTGACAAAAGTAAACATACCGCACATGCTCACGAGCAACCGACGACTTAACAGACAAAGTGGCATACCGTATGAAACGACGACAGACATATTTAATGGCTGAAAAGTTAGACAGCACAAACACTTGACAAAAGTGGCAAAGTTTGCTGCTGCTGCAAGAACACACAAACAGAGGTGTGGGCGACAACGACGCCCCCGTGTGAGTTTTGATATTTTTGAGGCATCCTATGCGCCAACGAAACCAGTTATTGAGTTCACGGCTTGGCGCAACACAACTTAATCGTCGCAGCTTCCTTTCCGATAGCTTTCCAGGGTGGTCGGGTCAATAACTTCGACAAAATGGTTGATCGTGGTTACAAACTCCTCATTACAGCTGCTTTCAGCGAAATTTCCCACCGGCCAAAACTGTTGGTAGCGCACACAAATAGCTCGTTCCAGCTTAATTCCGAGAAACTTTCCCACACGGAAGAAAGGTTGATAGTGCACACTCGTTCCTAACTACAGCTCCAGTCATAGAAGTTCCCACTGGGCAAGACTGTTGATAAAACAGATAGTACGCACAAATTTATCATTCCACCCTCATTCCAGCAACTTTCCCACCTGGAAAAATGGCTGAGAGTGCACACAAATACCTCACGACAGTTTTTCGTTCAGCATTTTTTATCCACCGGGCGATAGTGCGTGCATACCAACTCTTCGTTACCACTACATTCAGCGAAAAATGTACAGGCGGTCGGGGATAGGGTTGGTGCTGGAGATACAGCATGTACAGTCGATTTAAAGTTCAAACAAATGGTCGAAGCTCAGCCAAGTCGTGACCACGGCCGAACATGTATATGGCTGTCTCGATTGCCTCACCCGTTCAACGAAGTCCGGCAGAATTTTCCACTCCAATTCTTCATAGTCGTAGTCCGCTTCGTACACAGGCATGGGCTCCGAGTCGACGTCGCTTCCGTCCCCTGTCCCCTCCGGGCCCGGCGGAGGCGGGGCCCTCGGCGTTGCGCGCTCGAAAGCGGGGATGCATAGCGCTCCCCTACAAAGGCCGGCGGCAAGCACCCGTGGTTGGAGTTAGTTATAGCGATCGCGGCACGCGACGAAGAGGAGGGCGCGGAGGAGGAGGAGG
This sequence comes from Macrocystis pyrifera, assembly GCA_031763025.1. Lineage (NCBI taxonomy): Eukaryota > Phaeophyceae > Laminariales > Laminariaceae > Macrocystis > Macrocystis pyrifera. The sequence continues at coordinate 10,680,326 of JASSKH010000014.1, read as the reverse complement.
AGGATGAACGCTGCCTTACGTGATTGTGTTTGCTATGTAAGATCGAAGAAACGCCTTGTGCTTGGAGTGAGGTCAGTTCTGAAGCAGTAGCAGTCGGTATGCAAACTGGAAAGACGACACTTTTTTTAGCAATAGTAAATAGCAGATAATATTCGTCAATAACCGACGCAGCCGCTATTAAAAGTATCAGGTATACTGCCAGTACTACCAGTATCTCGCCAGTACCAGCACTTGAGAGGGCCCCCAGTACCACGATGTGCGTTATCCTCAAAACTACTGGGTACGCCCTAGTGCCTCGCAGTGGTGCGTAATATCCAGGACACTAAAATTACCCAGTACCTCACAAGTACAACACCCTCGAAGTACGGCATCCTGATACGAACATTCCTGTTGACTATACCACTACTATCAACGCAAGTACTACAGCAGTACGAGTTCTGCTCGACTACGGAGCGACAACTATTCGTACTGCCACTCGTGCACTGGTGCAAAGTATAATAATAAATAGTAATATTAATACTATACGTGGCATGCTAGGAACTCGCGCGGCAGGGTACTATACGTGGCTGTCGCTGCTAGGAACTCGCGCGGCAGGGTAGTAGTGTGTAACTGACGTTAACATGCGCGCGTTGGTTGATTTGGTGAATTTAGAGAATATTCTAGAATAACCGCCGTACATGAGCGGTTGTGGAGCCTCGGCCGTAGGGCGTAGAAAAAAAAACAAACAGCCAGCTCGAAAGGGGATCGTCCCTATTTTAGGCGCGGTGGAAATTAGTTGATGTCTTGTACGTACTGCTGTAGTTGGTCTTTTCTTGGTTGGCTTATTTGTTGTGTTCTCGTACCCAGCACGTTCGGATTAGATTAACTTGTCTTGCTCCAAATGCAACATGATTGGTTTCTTTGTCTCACACTATGCGACCACATAATAAGTATCTCTCTATTTTTATTAGGATGAAAAAAGAGGACGGACACTCAGTAGGTGTACTGACGTGGGTGGGTAGAAATAACGGCTCAATGTGAAGACAACGCCTTCGAAAATACCACCAATTTGTTCATCATCCAACAATGTTCGGCGCGAGTGTCAGAAACAAAAACGAAAAACACGCAGAAGCAGCAGAGAAAGCCAGACCTGCTGTAAGTAACGATACTTCCAACAACCAAACACTACGTGCTCCTCCCTCTTCCCCTGGCTCTACCCCTTCCAGCAAAAAAGGACCAAGACCCCCCTCCCCTATCAACGTTGAAACTGCGATTTCGTGTAGGTGACCTGGACCTGCCAGAAAGAAGAAATAGGTATATACCAGTAGCCGGGAGAAGGAAGTAGATGCACAGATGTGCCCGTGTGGCAAGGCAAAATAGAGTAGAATTCACATAGTAGGAGAATGTGAAACGTACAAGGAGGAATGAGATGTGTTGGAAGAGGAGATGAGGAAAATAGACGAAGGTGACATGGGAGGAGTTTGGCACACCAGATACTGGCGATAAAACGATCGCTATCCTAGGAGATAGATGGTGGCCACAGGCGGCCAAACAATAAGATTTTTTTTTTTTTTCTATGGAAACAACGTCATGAGCGCCCCAATGTTGGAGGTCTCTCTATTAGGAGTAGGAACGGTGCTCCGTCTCGAAAGGGATGCGTGGTCCATCATCAAATGATCACGGTAAGCAACAAATGAGTACGCCCCCACAATCACCTCCGAGGAAGCATCGAACGACAACCCGCTGCCTATGCATGGCTGGTTTGCAAAAATAGCAGTTCAGTACTCGTACGCGACGGCAGATAAGAATCTCCTGTGTTGGCTAAGGCTTGCCGCTTATTGTGCTGTCAACGTCGAGCTTAGACTCTTATTGGCTACTGGTATTATATAACATTTAGATCGGCGTTCCACGCTCGGCACAAACGCTAGGCTGTCAATTCTTACCATTAACAAAAACTCAGCCTGGAATTTTCTTGACTCCGAAATTCCTAACACATGCACGTACTAAACTGCTGTTGTACATACTAAACTGCTGCATGAATACAGTAGTACAGCAGTAGTGTTAATACTTGAGTATAGAGGCATGAACACGATTTCTGGTATATACAGCAGTTAGTATTCACGCACCTGACCGTGGCGAGTTTTCCGTGCTCTTCGGCGGAACGAATGTCGATGTACGTAAACTCCGAGTCTCTGCTCATGGTCCACTCCACCGCCTCCCGCACCGTTACGTCCGAGTACCCAGGCGATACTTCGCCTTCCTTTTCATCCTCACCTTCCTCCTCCTCTAAGCCTTGGGCTTCGCCATCTCCCTCCCACATTCGCGGAGCACTTCGGCGTGGCAAAGGAGACGTGGCACGGCAGGAGCGGTCAGCAAGGAGGCAATGCGGTGTGAGGCAGCGAGGGTGCAGGCAGGGGGCGTCGGATGGTGCGCACGCATGTGCTTTGAGGCTTACCCTTACCCTGGGCTGGGTAGTCAATCGACTTTTTACCCTAAATTTAGCGTCGACGGCAGCCTCCCCTTTCTGCGAGTGGGATGCGCAGTAACAGCAGTCATATCAACACAGGACAAAGAAAACGATAACCAAGTACAGGCAGTACCAGGTATATACTTTGTATATACATACGTACTGCATGAAAGACCGGCTGGCAGCTGCAGAAAAAAATTAAGAAATTCGGAACCCGATGTGTATCCCGGGCGAGCTAGCTTTGCTCCTCCGGGAAGAGGAGACCAACGCCAACCTACCCGCCATCCGTGAGAACCGGCCGCAGGCACCGTTGACGGCGGGCTCCGCGGAAGCGACGCTCTCCATCAGCAGTGGTAAGTGAAGCAGCCGTGGTTGATAAAACAGCAATGGTAAGTGAAGTAGGTCTCGTGTTGCCCACGCTTACCAGCCCGGTAGATACCTCGCGGTCGGGACGCCGATGCTACCCATTGGCCACCGTCCTGTTTCCCGTCCGTTGCAATGCGTGGCCATTGACTCGCTGCAGTAGAGGAGTGCCCACGGACTCGAGTCATGGTTGGACATTTGAGTGCTGCAACCCAATATATAGCCAGTGTCCCGGTATACCGATAATATACCAGTGCGGAGTGTGTTCTTGTTACTCGGCTGCCTGAAAATGCGGTAGGACTGTCCGGAAAAGCATTGCGTACGCGGATACCGTTTCCGCGCATCTCTTGAGTTACCCAACAATACTATACCTACTGCTGTATACTCGTACTTGCGCAAATCGTCGTGAGGCGACCTCGTACCGGTGCTCACGTTCCCTGAAGGAGCACCTTTGAGTCCACGAGTACTACAGCGGTAGCAACTACAGTAGCACTGCTGTATATACCGCCATTCCAACTCGAAACGTGGGTGCCGCGGAGACGCAAGCGGCGCATTCTCGCGGTCTTCCGATTTCGTCATTATTTGGTTTATTTTGGAGGCGGCATCGTGCTATCGTATATATAGGGGAGGCCAGCGAGTTGAGTGCTTTCAAAACCACCTGCGTGCACCAAACGTATCATCATATGTGCCTATACGATGAGAGCTGGAATTCGTACTCGTGTGTGACATGTGGCGGCGCAGCGAGACCGCAGTTGTTGCTTGTCGTGGAGGCTCAACCGAGGCGTGGAGGGTGTATTCTACAGCAGCAGCAGTGCGACTGCATAGTTCATGCCTCGTGCGTGTGCCTTGCAATACACATGATAAAACAGCAACCCATAGCATCACAGATATACACACCCTAGACCTCGTGTCTGTTGTACTACAACCCCCCCTTACCCTGGCGTCTTCCACGCCGGACAGGTCGTGCCGCATACTTCGCATACTGTTGTCGTGCTACCTCACAGCACATGAGCCTCACCGGAACGAGCCAACCCATCCCCTTCGTCCAGAGACGGCAGGGCGAAGGGAAGAGATGGGTCGCGAAAAGGGCTTGAGGTTGTTGTGCTTGCCCGTCGCCTCAAGCAACCACGAGCGTTGCAGGATTCTGGAAGGCCTCGGCACGAAGGCCTCTGCCATAGCTCCCAGCAGCAGTACAAAGCCTCCCACTCGCATGGCGTCTTGTGCAACCACAGAGGGGTGGACGGAGATTGAACAGCACCCAGCTCGAGCCATGATGCACGATGGCGGTGATTAGCCGCCATTACATCACTTCCATTGGTCAGATTTTGGGTGGTTGGCTCCAGCCAATCAGAGGCCGGTTTCTTGGTAGGTGACAGACTGTTGCTTTGAGCCAATCATGACCGGGGTCCTCCGGGATAGGATCCTCCGCATCTGATTCCACTCACACAGATCATCGAGCGATCACGCAGCACCAACGACAACACGCCGCCCGACCAACACCACGTCTTGACAGCACCAGCAGCGGCACCAGCAGTAGTATCTCACGAAAGCTGCTGTACAGAAGTCTACCGCGGACATCATCCATGATGGAATGCGAGCATCATACAGGGTATTTATTGGCTGCGACACAGCAGAGTCAGCTCGTAGCATATCGTTCTCCGTCCCCCTCCCTGCCTTCGCAAGGCATGCTGCAAAGCATGCTTTATCAGGCGCATAGCGAGTGGGGTAGGTCTTCCTGGCGGGTGTAAGGCCGGGCTCAACCTCAAAGAGTGATACCTTCTGCTGGTCCGTGTTGCCGCGAGGCTTACTCGTGGCAGTAGAGTTGGGTTGTACGCGGTGCGTCAGGCACGGACATCCACGATTCCCGCGTTTTTAATTTGTAGGCAGCAGCGGCAGAGCAGCGCATGCTCAATCAGGATGTCCGCGCGCGGAGGCAGTCGCCACCACAGGCCAAACTACGGTGCAGTATTTTGCGCCGGTAGGAGGCTGGATTCAGCGACGAAGGAGGAGAGAGACAGAGCGTCGACGAGCGGGGAAGTGATGGCCTGCGCGAGAATTTTTGTTTTCACATTAGAATATCACTGCGTGTCCGCGAGTCGTCGCTCGGACAGCACCCCAGACAGCAGGCGTGTTCCTCTCTGTGTTCACGACTGCCGTGCGTTTCGTACGGTGCAGGCAGTACTCCAGACAGCAACCGCTGTATAGTCGTCAGTCACGAGTTGGTTAGTTGTAGGAACGGGGGGAACCCTATGCTGTAGTTGGGTGGATACCCGCGGCCACATGTTTCTAGTTCAGTTTGCTCATTGATTTCATTTTGTGTGCGCCTTCTTTGTCTCGAGTATTTTAGGTAGGAAGCGTCACCTGCTTCTCAGCCGAATGCCATTGTGTTAATAATCCGGTTTCCTCTCTATTGTCGAGGAGACGTGTTTCTGATTAATCGCGCCAAACAAATAATATATACAACCCCGCTGTTCTCAGAACAATCTGAGAGCCAGGAAAGTGGGAATCATCAAGATATGACATCAATCTCTGTGAGTAACTGCACGCGTCTATAGCTCGACCTGCATTACAGTATAGTAGTCGGGCCTGCCCCATACTGCCCCCTTTGTTATCCGGTAATCTGCCTGTACAACAGATATACCATCAAACATGGCGTCGTCGTAGACACGTGGACCTAGATCGCGTGTACGCGCTCTCTTTCACGAGCCAAGGCTACGATAGCTTCGGCGAGTACCGTTGGTTGCTCTCTCTTTTTCCTTTTTTCTCTTCTCCTTTTCGCTGTTTGTTTTGCACTCTCCTTGCATGACTTTCAGAGAGTTCTCCACCAGCTCTGCCAACAGCCGGTGCGGGTACCTTCCCACCCACCCACGAGTCTTTTGCAGACATGGTCGAGGCCCCAGCCCCAGAGGGCACTGGCCACGATTGTGGCGATGCTGGCGGCACGACACCTGCAGCAGTTTGCCCGTCTGCAGACTTGGGAGTAGCCCCAGACCCGCTCGCGTATTTGGATCAAATATGTGAAAAGTGTCGAAATTCCTACCTATACACCGTTTGCCACGTTTCATGCCGCGTATCTTTCAATTCCTCGCGTCTCTTCTGGAACGAACCTGCTTTCTACTGTAGAATGCGGATTTTTGTTGGTTTAACCGGTTTTCGCCTTGCAAGCTATAGAGGTGTGGGAGTGGGTTGTAATGCGCTGTATCTTCGATCCATTTCTCAGAATTTTCTGGGTGGATTTTGTACCCTCCTGGTGTCTATGCATCTGCATATACAGCCCTTCAAGGGGGGCTTGTGTCACGGTATTCATGATCCCGTTTCTCCTCTATCGTCGAGGAGGCGTGTTTCTGATGAAACGCACCAAACAAAAAATATATATAACCCCGCTGCTCTCCGAAAACTCTGAGAGCCTGGAAGTGGGAATCATCAAGATAAGACATAAATCTCTGTGAGTAACTGCACGCGTATATAGCTCGACCTGCATTACGGTAGTCGGGCCTGCCCCATACTGCCCCCTTTGTTATCTGGTAATCTGCCTATACAACAGGTGTACTACCAAAACGAATTTCGATTTTTATGGTTTTTCGGATCTTCCTAGGGCTCCAGCACCCTTGTTTGTGTGTGGCCACGGTCTCTTTGATTTCGAGAGTTAACCCTTTGTGAACAGTAGTCCCATTTTGGAGACAAATTACTCAGAATTTGACTGGTTTTGTCCCCGAAACGATACTGACTCCAATCCTAAAAGCGTTAATGCGACATCAACAACAAGAACAACAACAAAACAACAACGAAATCGTGATATCCCGACATTAATATCATTAGAAAATCCCGTACCAAGTACGTATGTACTACGACTGCTGCTTTATTTACTCTCGTCGCACATGTATAGCGTGTAGAACGCCCACGCCACATAGTGTGCACGACATGCCATATACTAGTAATAGTAATTGGTGACAACGAGGCTTGACGACCAGTGAGTGAGTGTTGTACGTATCTTATCAAGATAGCAGTACTACTGCTTGTAGGAATAGCTTGCAGCAGCGAGAACAAAAAAAAAGTATCACGCCGCCCGTGCCACGCTCGTGTTGTGCCAGGTTTTGTGCAGCTCTTGACTTTGCAGTATGGACACGCACACTTTACCCGAAAAGCTACTTCTCATTAATATTTAGAGAGTTACTGCCAAAATCAGGTCTGATCCCGGATCTTGGTGTCGATCGACCCCGCGTCCCTTGTCCTCTGTGGCGGTGCTTCCAACAGCGGAAGACAGGGTAGCTACCGCTGGGAATTCGCGCCGTTGGACGTGTCCATAGAAATGCTGTCGCCAATGTTCTAAGGATTTTCTTGGGCTGGGTAACCGATCGATATTCCACCCTTATAGCTCAGTAGGTAACACCCTCACATTTGGCGTCGTCCTGGTCACGGGTTCGAACCTCACTTCGAACGTTTCTTCTACAGAAACGCTTGCGCGTGCCTTGAAAAAAAAAAAAAAAACATTTCCCCGGTTCCCCAGGTATTGAAACGAAGCGGGTAGGTCTCCGTACAGACGTATACGCTTCTGAAGCCCCAAAGATCCCGCCGTTCAGAAGGGGGGAGAGTGTTATAAGGATTACCCTGGGCTGGGTAATCGATCGATCTTTTACCCTTATAGCTCAGTAGGTAACACCCTCACACCAACAAGTAATACACTGTGTACGTGTGCGTTCTTATGGAAGGCGTACAGAAAAACTAATCTTATGATTCTGTGCTTATTAGTTAGAGTGGTTCCTGTTGGGCCGGAGATTTTCGGGCGGACGGCGCGGATTTTGGGCTTCAGAGTTTCGATACGTAGGACCTCCGGCTTCACCCGGCTGAAAAGTACCTCAGGGGTAACGCACTATGTCATGCCCAATGCCGGTTGTATAGCAATTTATGAAGATTCGTGGCCTAAGCGATGCGGCAGGATACGATTAAGCAGCATGCGACGGGTCCTTCTGTTGTGCAGGTTGACCCTTGGGTTACTCGTCACTCACAGGTGTCACAATGGACCTTATTGAAAGGCTTGATCTTAGCCGCTCCAGAAAGACCCTGAGCGGGTGCGCAAACAATCCTCAATGTTGTACATAGCAACGCCTCCACGATAACAGAGGGGGGAACGGAGACGCCACCGCAGCTACCCACCAGCCTACTCAGTCACCTGATTGTGTAGGCTGATGGTGGGTATACAGATGAGGCCCACTGTGAAGAAACGTCAGTTTGGCGTTGAGGCTCAATGGCTTATTTGTAGGCGCACTCCAGCTGCATTTCTTGAACAGACGTTTCGCATCTGTACGAGATTTTTTCAACCGCTTCATCTCGTAAAGGGGACATTTCTTAATTTTAGGGGGATTTCGGCGGCAGGGGACTGGATACTATCCCGTTGGTTTTGAAAAATATCAAATGATCAAAAACGAAGGAGAACAGGAACCTCCACATTGCGGAAGGAGTCCAGTGTATGTTGGGTGTTGTTGGGTGTTGTGTATAGTGCTGGAGTCCGCGTTTCTTTTCCAATTCGGCGTTTCCGAATAGGACTTCGTATCATATCTCGTGTGGGCTTCGATCGCTGATGTCTCTAGGGCTGTAGTTTCCAGGGCTATTCGCGGGTCAGGTCAAACCTCACGGGTCGACCCGCGAAAATTTTGAGGTGACCCGACCCGACCCACGAGAGTTTGAAAGCCTCTTGATCCGACCCGACCCAACCCGCGAGATTAAAAAAGTTATTGACCCGACCTGACCCAACCCGTGCGATTTGAAAATCTCCTGAACCGACCCGACCCGACCCGCCACCTTCGGATTGATCCATGAAACACGGGTTTCATGCGGGTCGGGTCACCTTGACCCGCGAGACCATTTATCTTGACCCGCAGGTTCGACCTGCGGATCCGGCCCGTGGGTCGACAATTCAAAAACAATTTAATACCTGGTATTCATTTTGATGCCCAGCAGCGATCTGTGGCCTAGCTGTAGTGGGTATGGATTGATGCGGGCATTCGTATGCGGATCTGGCCGTATTTTAATGTTTGAATAAGATACCAAAGGATTACTATTGAGTATTGGTACGAGAAAATCCTTTGGGTAAGAGAGCGGGACGTGTTTCAATCCGCGAGCCGGATGCGCGGGTCCGACCCGCGGGTCCGCAAAAAAGAACTCGCGGGTCACGCTGGCCTGACCCGCGAGTGACCGGTTTCTCCCGGGTCATGACCTGATCCGACCCGTGAGCTTTTCATCACCTCTTGATCCGACCCGACCCGATCCGTGATACTTGAAAAGTTCTTGACCCGACCCCACCCGACCCGACCCGTGAGATTTGAAAAACTCTTGACCCGACCTGACCCGATCCGCAAGATTTGAAAACTTCTTGACCCGACCCGACCCGACCCGTGAGATTTTGAACACTTCCTGACCCGACCCGATCCGACCCGTGACATTTTGAAGACCCCGTGACCCGATCCGCGGGTCGGGTCATGACCCGCGAAATGCCCTGGTAATTTCCTATCTTGTCGACCAGTGTGAGCTACATTTCTAACGCCGAGTTTCTTATTTTTCGTGAAAGGCCGACCGTCAATAAATCACCGATCTATTTCTTTACAGAGGGTCTTAACTGTAGTGCTTTAGAACTAACGGGATTGTATATCATCAGTTCGGAACGGGACCTTATGTTTGAGGCTGCCGCCGTGTAACTAAATTAGCACCTACTGTAAGGGCTTCTCTTATCGGAGAATTTTTCCCGCCCAGAATTTCGAAAGCTTGGAAAATTTGGAAATGTGTATCAAGATAGGGAGGCGTTCTGTCACAATTTGTGAAATTCTTCAGAAGCCAAAAAATATCAGGAAAGTTTAAATTTCACGCATTGGGAAACAAAAATCAGGAAAACCTGAAGATTAAAAAAAATGCGCGTAGTTCAGTTTTGGAAATTATGCAAAAAAAAGAGACAAGAAAGGCCCGAACCCGCTTCAAAGCCTTTGGGACTCTTTTTCAAAAAACCGATTTTTTCAGCCGTCTACCACTCGCGCCCGTGCCGTACGGCTACTTCGATTCAACCATTGTACCTGGACAACAGCAAGGTGTAATATCCGCTCCAGTCAGCAACCACGCAGTGGCCGTTTCTGCAATAGAGGCGTTCTACGATAAGGGTTCACGCTAAAATTTCTAAGGCTCCTCACTTGACCTTAAGGAGCACGACACCTCACCCGAAAACTGACTTCCCGAAGAATAATCCCATGTCCCAAGTATACAAAAACGGCATTTCTCGGAACAAGATCGGAACAAGACTGGCGTTGCGACGATTCTGGGTTAAGGAACCCCGTCATTCAGAAACCTTTTAGCGGAAACGTGCTATCTCTATCGTAGAACGCCTCAATAGTCACTATTGATGGTCTATTGGTAATAGTTGCCCCTCTGAAGTCCGAAGAGGGCTAACAACGAAGTAGTACACGGGTGAATAGACCTCCCCCTTATCATGGGTAAAAACCCATACAAGTGCACGATGTCCAAAAGCACACTATACACGATGTCGAAAGCTTTGCCATGGAAGACACGCTGCCAAGCCGGGAAAAGCATCTGAACAACAACAACAACAACAACAGCGTGTATGACAAGGTTGACCTGACGTTGAGATGCGTTTCGGGCTTTAGTCTGAAAAACGCGTTCTCCGCGCTCCACACTGTCTGATTTGCTTCTATGCAGCGAGGGGTCTTGGTACAGTACCACAAAAGGGGGTGGTGGTCTGTCTTCCGTGACAGCGCCCCGTCAACAAACCATTCGCGCCCACTGTTGTGGCTTTGTTGCAACCCTGATTCCCCGCTCGGTAAAGGGATCTGCGCTAACGGGATCGGAAATCGACGGTTACTCCACTGACTGGGACGGTATATGTTCCGTACCGTTCTGACAGCGATTGCCGATGACCGAGACGCTATTTACCCTCAGCTGTTTTGCTTTTTTTGTCGTGCAGAGTTGCCCTGGCTCCTTTCTTCCGAGCTGCCAGCCTGCACCGCACCGCTATTACTGCCGATATTGGTCGCCTCACTAAATTAGTGTACTATCATGCCTCCACCCGCAGGCAGTGCAATGCCAATATTAAACAGTGTGGGCAGAAGTGAGACCACAGGGAGATGAGGTGGGGACGTGGGATGCGATCAACTCGAGTAGTAGTATCGCGTTCACGTTCGGCAGGCGCATTTCGGTTGGGGCTGTTGTCGATTTGTTGCCCTATTTCATGTTTTGGAAGTGTCATCAATCACACACTACTGTTTGCCTTTCAAGGCAAAATGGGCCACACCCCTTATCGTTGAATGTCTGTGTTGTGTTTTCTCATCATTGTACAATTAATTGTGTGCGGCATGTACCTTCATCAACGATGATCACTCACAAACATTAACAATCCCAGACAGAAAAAAAACACGTGAAAAAAAAAACTTGCCGTAAATGTGTCCTCTGGAACGCCAGAGCTCTTGTTTGTGTTTTGTACTGGTGTTACATATTGAGAGCAAAATATTCACAGCCATCGAAGTAAAACACAACTGAAATACAACTATTGGCGTTTTCTAGCCGATAAGTTACCCCCGGTGTCGCAGCGCCCTCTACCCCCGCCTACACTTCCTGCGTCACCCGTCACTATCTATGCGCAAGTATTTGTACACAATGTTGTGTTGTCTTTCACCTTAACCCGCCCTTTGCGAGACACCGAACATACCGGGTTCGGTCCGTCCTGATTAAGATGACAAAACTCAAGTACCTTCGTCGCACACCACGAAATAGAGAAAACACTGTACGTATGTGCTGCGAAACAAAAGGGGATTAAAGAGTGCGATGCCAATCGTACCGCGGGCACGCAAGAGCACACCACAGACCAGCCAAAAAAAGAGGAGCACGCGAAAAAGGAAACGGAATCAGAAAACGGAAACAAAACACGAAGACAAAAAACGGGAAGGAAAAAAACAGCCAAACAAGGAGAAAACAAAAAACGATGACCAGATACATACGAAGACGAAAAACGAACAAAAAACACCAAGAGGAGAATACCAACACAAAAAAAAAAACGAAAAACGAAGAAAAACAGTCAAACAAGACGAGAAATAAAAAACGAAACAAAAGCGAAAAACAAGGAACGATGACAAAAAAGCGAAAAAAAAGAACAGCCACAAAAAAAACGCAACGAATGGCGGGTTTCAGCCGGTATGCTAGCCCCGTTATCATGTTTGCGCAAGAAGAAGTCTAAAAGGAACAACTCGGTATCGATACGCATAAGTATCGTAAGACACAATAAAGTGCTATAAACACGCCGACACTTTACCATAACCCCGTCATTCTGACACAACTATTGTACGCACGAGAAGTATTTGCCACGATAAACATCCTCTTCAAGAAACACTCGCCATTCTAAAGCGCGACACGCTCGTGAGATCGTCGACATGATATTCGATGCTTTACTCGAACACGAGACGAGACCATCATCATGCGACATGATACCATAATGCATTCTCGCCATCTAGACTGCTGCTGCAGAGTTGCACGCCGAAATTAACAGAAGGAATTGCTATTTCTAGTCTTCGCTAAGGTAGTGCTTATTGCGTTTGCCACTCGAAAAAACGTGCAGCACATCGAGCTTCAACGGTGGTCACCTTCCCCCCCCCAAAAAAAAGACGTAAGCAAAAAAAAAAAAAGCTAAAAAAGCAGAAGAAAAGACCTACATGGGCATAGTCTAGCTCCCCTACTTACTAGTATAAGACTATGAATACTATTGATATTACTGCGCTTGCCATCCGACAACGTGAGGCATGAACGTCAACGTTGATCACTCAAAAACATTCGCCGCAAAAGAAAACTGTTGAAAATAGTTCCGAATGCGAGATTGTGTTTTCCTTGTGAGCTTGACCGCCCGCCAAACCATTCATAATAGGGACCCCTTTCGAGTACACCCCCCTCTTTACGGTCCCGCACACAATCTGATTCACGGGATCCCCAATTTGATCAGATTCTCAACATGAGGAAGCTCTAGTATACCTCGGTCGAACATTAACGAATCGTTGAGACAAAAAGAAAACAACCCCGCCCCCCCCCCCCTAAAACAACGAAATAAAGACGTAACACAAAAAAGGGGTTTAGCTACAAGTCCTTTGGGGTAAAAATCAACGAGAGGAAATGTAAACTCCAGAAGCGATTGCACAGCATAAAGGGGGGGGATTGCAAACCGTAAAAGGGATTCCAAAATCATGGAAGGGACCGCAAGCAGTTTTGGGTGGGTCCCCCAGGTGAGGAGGGGGCGCTCCGTCAGGCAGAAAAAGTTTTTGAAAATGTTCAGAAAATGTTTGACCCGAAGGAACTTCCCTCTACCCTACTATCGTGCAACTACTGAAGCTTGTTTGCCCTGCTGCAATCGAGCGTTCCCATCCCATGGGCGAGAGCAATAATTTTTGTAAAGGAGACCAGAATTTCCGACGACACGAAAAAAGTAGTCGACATGAAACAGATTTGTTGCGCCAAACGGGCAAAGCACATACATGCCTGGTACCCGAAGTTCGACACACCATCCAATGAATGCCATGGGGGGTAGGCATGTCACGAACGAAAAAGCGCAATCGGATGCCAAGATACATCGGTTGGGTACGGATCAAACCTCAGTCGAGGAATTTTTCCGGTGCCAAACGTTTGAGCTCAAAGTGCACAACCCCAATACCTGCCGTAGCACGCCTCGTCAAACTTGTAACCGTCAAACGTGAAACCGTCCGACGCGTAACCGTCAAACGCGTGACCGTCAACAGCCGTCAAACATGCAACTGTCAAACGTGCAGTCGTCAGACGTGTAACCGTCAAAAATGTAACCGACAAATGTGCGACCACCAACACACCCTTTCACAGGAACGCCACGATGCTCCTGAAAACCCCGTCTTCCTCCACCCCCATGGCGCGCTCCACCATCGAGCGAAACTCTCGGTCTCCAAGCTCTCCGCCCCCTAACCCCACCCCACTGCCGCAAGCCCGCTCCAACGCGCTCTCCCGTTGAAGCACGGCCCGACGAGTCCTCGCGCGGCACCAGGAAGCATCGTAAATTTTATTCTCTCGCACGATGCGGTTGGCTCGCGGGTGCAGCGAAAACGCCGCACCCTCTTTTTCCACCTTCTTACTACTCCCTGCGTCGTTCTCGTGTCCAGTTGTGTCGACGTCCACCCGGTCGCCCATGACGCCAGGAAGCTCGCGTGGCGGGCACCGCGCCCATTCATTTTTTCCGGCGATTACGCTATCATCACGACCGCCTTTTGTGCGGTGGAAATCCTTTCGGCGGGTCGATGCGCGTCCGCAATCACCATCACCACCACCACCGCCTTCTGCGCGTTTGAAACCCTCTGGGCGGGAAGACAAGCGTCCGCCATCACCACCACCGCCTTCTGTGCTTTGGAAACCTGCTCGGCTGGAAGATGAGCGTCCGCTATCACCACCACCACCGCCTTCTGCGCGTTTGAAACCCTCTGGGCGGGAAGACAAGCGTCCGCCATCACCACCACCGCCTTCTGTGCTTTGGAAACCTGCTCGGCTGGAAGATGAGCGTCCGCTATCACCACCACCACTGCCTTCTGTATGGCGGATGCCCTCTCGGCAGCATGGAAGCCTTCCGCCACCGCCATCACCACCACCGCCTTCTATGCGGTGGAAATCCTCTCGGCGGGACAATGACGAGCGTACCATCAATAACCACCCACGGCGACGCCACACCCTGTCCGCCGGGGCGCCCTTCAACAGTCCCAGTATCGTCTGAAGCATGTCACGGAACACCCCCGGGTGTTGCGACTGGAGAAGCTGCGACACCATGGCCGCGGGGCTGCGTCCGTCCGCGTCTACAGCCGCCTCGTCCGCGCCCCAGCGTAGCAAAATTCGCACCGCGGACACCCGCAGAGCTTTGCACGCCTTGAGAAGCGAGGTTTCGCCGAGGGCGGTTTTGGCCTCCATGTCGGCTCCGGCCGCGAGCAGCGTTGTCAGGGTGCCGTCGGAGCCTAGCCTGTGCCCGGAGGCGAGGTGGAGCGCTGTTCTGCCTTCTTGGTCTTTGGCCTCTAGGCTGGAAGGGTTGCGTTCCAGCAGGAAGCTTACCGCGTCGGCGCTACCAGACATCGCCGCCTGCGAACAAGGAACAAAAACAAAATTCGTGTGTTTTTTGGGTTTAGATAATGCTAACAATGTACCAGGTAGTTTTGTTAGATACTACAACACTGCCAAAAGTGATACTGCTGTACCTACCACTCTTTTTAACGGAAAGAAAAGGACCATAAGCCGGGCATCGCCGCCCGGAAACAACGGGAAAACAAAAAAAAAAACGTGGTGCGTGCATACCGGTAACGATCATTCGGCTAGGGCCTACGGTAGACACTTTAGCTACCACTGCTCAAACGCGATACGAGCCGCTCTTGTTGAACCGAAATATTCGGACAGTTAAGGCATCGTACAATTCAAAAACGAAAGCCAGCTTGAAATTCTGCCGAGGGTGCGGCTATAAGAACAACACATAGTAAATAGGACCTACGGCACACGCAAAAAACATTCTATTTCACTGTTTTCACTAACAATATTTGGTCCTATTTACTATGGTCCCCCGTAATAGGGGTGTGGGCTGGCTGGGCTTCGTTATAGGCTGGCGTGCGCCTGGTAAATACCAGGTACCACTCAGTCTCGAAGATAAGGACAAATCGTATACCGAAGTACCAATTTTGAATCAGAACGGTCCTTCTACATAAGTATTGTATTTTTATCCATAGTTGTACAGTTGGCAGCTCACTTCGCTCAAAAGTGAAAAAAAATTAGGAAACACAACGGGAAATAAAATCAGGGGAAAAATTAACAGAGGGCGCGAAATCAGGAGCGCGTACAGTCGTAGCATTCCTCTCTTTACGCAGGGAAAAACGCAGAAAAATCAGGTAATTATTAATATCATTATTACATTTGCCAACTGCAGCTCTTGTTCCAATCATACCTACAAAAAACGCATGGCATCGGAACAAACAATAAAATAAAAAGTAGGAAAAAGATCAAGACATTCTCCAAAGAGGGCGAGAATTCAGGAACGCTTTTCACAGCAGTAGCATTCAGCTTTGAAGAAAAAACGAAAGCATGAAAATCAAGAAGTGAATCAAGCATTAAATTAGTGAAAAAAAAATGAAAACAAAAGCAGGAAAACTTGAATCGGGGAAATCAGGAAATTTATCACACGCCGAAGCACTCTTCGAAAATGACGCCCCTGAAAAGCTAGCGTGCCGTCTCGCTCGCAAGAAATACTCACAGCGTGTAGAGGCGTTCGCGCGTTGTAGGTGAGCGAGTCCAGATCGGACCCGTGGTCGAGCAGCTCTCGCATGACCTCGCAGTGCCCCCCGAGGGAGGCTCGGTGAAGCGGAGACATCTCCAGATGCACGCCTCTGTTTCCCTTGGGGGCGGAGAGCGCCTGTCCCCGCGAGTCTCTCAGGAGCGCCCTCACCATCTTGAGACTGCCATGGCTGCACGCGGTGTGCAACGGAGTCTCCCCCTCCGAGTCGCTCGTGTCGACCCTAGCTCCGGCGGACACGAGCTGTTCCACCACCTTGTTGAAACCTCGAAACACCGCGAGGTGCAGCGCCGAGCAGCCTTCCTCGTCTACGACGTCTATATCTACGCCCGCTCGCACCAGCGCCTCTACCGCCAAAACGTGTCCTCCGGCCGCCGCAAAGTGCAGCGGGGTTCGGCATTCACTGCTACCGTTGCCGCCGCCGCCGCCGCCGCTGGTGGTGGTGGTGGTGGTGTTCTCGCCGCTGTCGCTGCTATCTCTTCTGGTACCCTTCCTGCTGGTGCTGCCGCTGCTACTGCCGCTGCCGCTACCGCCGCCTCTGGTCACGCCCACCACGCCGGCTCCTCGCCCACCGGCGACGGCGCCAACGTTGCCATCGCCGCCGTCGCTTAAAAAAACAGAAATATGTTCTTCCCCGGTGGGTGCGGAGCCACTCGCGAGCAGGGCGGACACCGCCGCTCCGTTGCCTCCCTGAGCCGCGGTGACGAGAGGGGACTGATCGAGAATAGCGTGTCGCCGCACAAAGGCGTCGGCACCCGCGGCCAGCAGCAGCATGACAAGGTCGAGCGGCACTTTGAGCCACGCGCACAGCTGTTCACGCGGGGCGGACTTGAGGACTAGCGCCGGCAGGCTTTCGCGCGTGCAGTGGCGAGGGTTGCTGCCTTTTAGCGTGGCGAAGAGGTCCATGCTTGCCAGGATATACAGCAGTACAGTTCAGTACAGTACAGGACACCTAACAAGAACACGAGCGAACAAAAAAAATAAAGGCAGGCCGAGATGCGCAGGAAAAAAAAAGGGAGTCGGTCATGCTGAAGTTAGTGCAGAGCGCACCCCTTTCGCACCTAAGAAATCCAGCCTGGGCTACGGCAGTAGCTTTCATTTTTCTTATTTAGGCGAAGTTGTCGCTTGCTTTAATATGCGTGGGTAGCAGCGAGCGAGCGGGGCGACGGGTTGTGTCGCGGTGGAGTTGCAGCCGGCCACCCCGATGGTCAACAGAGGCGATTGAACTCAAACACTACTAAGATGGAGGTTGAGGGTGCCGGGTCTCCGTGTGGACTTTCTTAAGTTTGCATAGACACCAACTACTGTAGTCTACTATGCTGTCGAGAGCGCCAATCGTAGCGTGGGCAGGCACAACTAGACGCGAATCGTAAGAGCGAAGAAAGTGCTGAACTCTTTTAGCACGTACTGTAGGGGGGAAGCGGGAGGAAAAGAGCCTATTTGGTGACCGCGGATCTGAGTTACGATTATTACGGGGGACCATAGAAAATAGGACCTACGGTACACACAAAAATCTTTCTATTTACCTATTTTTACTTATAATATTCGGTCCTGTTTCTATGGTCCCCCTTAATAGGTGGGAGAGAGAGAAGGAGGGCGAAGAAAATAAATGGGATGTAAAATATACCTGGTATATAATCACACCTCGGACATCGTAACACTCGGATAACACTTATCACGTTATGGGGCCTAACGCAGGAACGTGGTAACGTACTAACACAGTGTTAGCACTGGAGGAGCGATCACGGTGACGCGGTAACACAATGTTAGCTGAAAACCCACGAACGTGCACACACCTGAACATTATGTTGCTGCTCGATCTCGTCCAGCTCTGGTACAGTAGTATTGTGTTATTATGCCGTGATGAGTCCTTGAACTAACACTGTAACACAGTGTTATATAGACTTTGACCAAACACGTACGTTATCACTCTAACACGCCCACATCGTCATCCGCATATTTACTAACACGATAACATAATGTTACCGTCGACGCAGCGCTAGACATAACACACTACAAACATAGTGTTGCCCTCATGAGGAGTGTTACACGTAACACCCTAACATAACATTACCATGTTCGCCAGTACCACTAGCACATAACATTGTGTTACAGAGAACACACTAACGTAACATAAACAGTGACCAGCACTACCAACACTACGTTATCTGGGCCTCCCATCCGATTGCCTTAGGCTTGGATAACGTAACACTTTACGCACGTTAGATACGCTACAGTCTTGGCCGGCTCACACATAACATTATGCTAGGATATTAGCCCAAAGGCGGAGGTCTCTGTAACACTATATTACGGTGTTACTGTCAGTGAAGATCTGATGGTAACATTCCGTTACGGTGTTAGCATACAAATCAATCCGGGTCCAACATTATGTTACTGAGTTACCATCGGGGCCGAAGTCGTTCTAACGTTATGTTACTACGTTACCCTTTGGATCTTCCCGAGGTCTACATAGCATGTGTTACCTGTGTTAGTGATAAAGCGGCTTGTGGGAGTCACATAACGTAGCCGCGTCATCCAATTTCACCGACATCCCAGTAGGGGATACCAACAAAAATATCCCCGGGGGAGGATAACATGTCATCTCCGGTAAAAAAAACGCCTCCATATTTTAAAACTCCATAACAGGGGATACATAGGATGGGTCCCCGCAAGAAAAAATGTATTTTTTCTGGAAACCCCGCCATTACGTTATCCATCTGTAACACAGTACGTTGTCCATCTATAACGTAATCTCACCCGCACGTACGAGCTATCACGGTAGTAACATATTATCGATGATAGATAGGGGGGGGTACGTCATCTGCTAACTTGTGTCACTACATACATTGCATACGAAGCAACACATTAACAAAATGTTATTAATAGTGTTTTATCGATCATACCTGGTATACGTTATTATCCGTTTGACGTTTGTTACGGTAGCAAGACTTCCGTTAACACCCTCACATAACGCCACTCGATACGCACTGCTGCTGCGGCTGATGGGGTAACATAATGTTACCCTTGTATTGACCATATACGTCATCTCTCTAACGTGTGTTACGATAGTCACTACTAACAGGAATTTCACCAACACACTAACATAGTGCTATGTACGCGTTTATTTGGCCGTGTACGTTATCCGTCTAAAGGATGCCACGGTAGCAAATAAGAATCCCGCTGACACACTAATATAACGTTGGTCATTGCTACGGGCTGATGTCGCTAACACGGGAACATAATGTTAACGTTTTAAGTGACCATGTACGTTATCCCTTCAACGTGTGTTACGATAGCCACAAGGAATTCCGCTAGCACGCCAACATAGTGTTACCCGCTATGGGCTGCATACCCTAACACCGTAACACATATACTGCGGTCAGCACGGGATCAAGGCAACACTCTAGCATAATGTTACGCGATCGCCCGCCAATATCATAACACACTAACACCACGTTATCACAAAATACAGAAAGCAGTTAACGTAGTATCGTAACGTTACGGGTTTTTTTCGCTGACGTCTAATATTGCCATAAAACGTCAAGTGTTACGTTATCCAAGGTGTGACATATGTATATATATTTGTTTGACCTGTGTTTTGACGATTGTTTGACGTTTTTTTGACGAAAGCCATGATAGGGGCGAGACATCTTGGCCAACACAGTTTCGACGAAAGGGGCTCAAATGAGGAGCTGCCCAACCGACTTAGGAGGCTCAAATGAGGAGCTGCCCAACCGACTTAAGAGGCTCAAATGAGGAGCTGCCCATCCCGACTTAAGGGGTTCGAATAAGGAGCTCTCCAACCGTTGTGCGTTTGCAATCAGATGCGCATTGCATATTCTTATTCGCAAGCCCATGTGATTGTGTATCGAGGGTAGCTTGCAGTCTTTGTCAAAAGTCGGTGGGTATGGGTGGGATATAGAACCCCTAATATACTATTACGGGGGACCATAGTAAACAGGACCAAATATTGTTAGTAAAAATACCTAAATATATAGGTTTTTATGTATGCCATAGGTCCTGTTAACTATGGCCCCTCGTGATAGAGTCAAATGTTGTGTCCCTATCAGGCAAAGCACGTGCCGTTCGCCTTCCTGTCACGGAACGTATCGAGGAGGATTTTGTTTATCCAGTTCCGAAAATATACGTTTTGTTTGGTTTGATTTGCATCTGACTAAATCACCAATCAGGGGTTTTGGATTGAAATTACAACAAAGAAGTCTTACAACAGGTATTTTGGGACTTCTTTTGCTCTTCGTGTGATATATTTTGGGGGACTTTGTCCAACTCGGCGTGGAATGTTCTATAACCGAAGCAAGCCACACAAACGTGAACCGTGTCGTCGACCGCTTCAGAGGCGAGAGCCATCATTCCCGAGAGGCAGGGCCACCAGAGCAACCGCAGCGCGAGGTCTGCAGCCCCCTAGCACAGAGTAGACCACCCGCGGCGCCTCAAAAAGGTCACAAGGCCGCCGCAAACCCAGTTTTTCATCGCTCTTTGTATCCCAAACCGCACGAGCACCGAGCAGGTCACGACTTTGCTCAAAAGTTTGAACTCTGCATCCCCGACGCTGCTGCCTGCGTGGGGCTTCGGGGCTGCGCCAACCACCCAAGACATCCCAAGGGCGATGGCCCCTTAGTCTGTGCCGGCAGAAATAATCAGCCGCTGGTCGCGGCGCCCCGGGGAGGACGCAGGCCGTCGCTCGCCTCGTTGGTTGTCCTCGGATATCCGTTGACCTTTGTGCGATGTTCGATGTTTTCGACAAAGCACGCGCCAATCCTCGATAGAACCCAAAGTCACATTTTTTCACGAAATTCTATTAAAATCAAATCAAATTCATTTTGTTCTCTTAATACGCATTTACGATATATAAAAGGTACTCGGTGCAGTAGCAACAGCGAGCTGCGTTATTTTTTCATGCATGATACGGTAAGGGCCAGGTGCACCTACTTTTTCCTTCTGAGGCTCCTCCCTTGAGGGGCTATACACTAGTAATAAGTCATTAGTAAGTCACCCAAAACCCGACCCCGAGAAAAAACGACGGTGTGCAACCCCGAGGAACGATACCCATGACTAGGAGTATATCGACGAATAGCGGTAAAACTCAGATGAAACTGAAGACACGTGAGGTGGCTCCAACATATTTAACCGAAATATTTCTGACTGCGGTGACTCCTTGAGGGCACCGAGGAACTCTACCCACCATCGTTGTGCCACTGGGACACTATTCATTAGTGCTTTGTGTGAAGGTGTTACCTACTGAGCTATAGGGGCACAAGGCCGATCGATTACCCAGCCCTGGGTAATCCTTAGTACACTCTCCCCGCCCTCCGAATCGCTGGATGTTTGGGGCGTCGGTACCGTACACGGCTATACGCTGACCTACCCCTTTCGATTCAACACTTGGGGAACCAGGGAGACATGATTTTAGGGACCGCATGCGCAAGCGTTTCTATAAAAGAATCGTTCGAAGTGAGATCCGAAGCCGGGTGTGTCCTCGACGACGTCAAATGTGAAGGTGTTACTACTGAAATATAGGGGCAAAATATCGATCGACTACCCAGCCCAGGTTAATCCTTATAACATTTTTCAATGAGGCATGTTTTGTTTGTTGCGTACCTGTGATAAGGCATGGGATTATCCATGTTGTTTTCGTTTGTTGCCAAGTTTTCAAGTGAGACAGATAGCTCCTCAGGCCAGGAGCCTCAGAAAACTAGGAGTTATTGTATCATACCCCCGCCGCTACACACGTCTTCGAAGGGTACTACAGCATCATTTATACGGCAGTGTCGTTTTGGGGAGAAACCACCGAAAATGCTCAAAACAAGGGCTGCACAGTCCTGACAGTCCTAAACGGGGGTTAAGGTAGCCCCGCTGGTCAGAAACGTTTTTGCGAAAAAGCGTTACCCCTGTTTTAGCACCCCCGTCTTCTGTTTAAAGAAAAAAAAAAAAAATGTAACTGTCAATGTTGAAATGTTATCGTGGGCGAGTTCTGCAGTACAGTGGACACCTGCTGATGGCGAATCTTCTGCCAATGGTTGCCTAAGGCGTGCCGGTATATTCAAAACATTAGAAAAAAAAACAACAGCTGTGAGATCGAGGGTTTCGTCGAAATGTGAAGGAGTTACCTACTGAGCTACAGTATAGGGGTAAAGGATCGATCGATTACCCAGCCCAGGGTAATCCTCATATCACTCTCCCCCCCTCTTAACGGCGGGATCTTTGGGGCGTCGGTACCGTATACGGCCATACGCTGACCTACCCGCTTCGTTTCAATACCTGGGGAAACAGGGAGACATGTTCGTCGGGAAGCACGCGCAAGCGTTTCTATAAACGAAACCTTCGAAGTGAGATTCGAACCCGTGTCCTCGACGACGCCAAATGTGAAGGAAGGTGTTACCGACTGAGCTACGAATAGGGGTAAAATATAGGCCGATTACCGAGCCCAGGGCAATCCTTATCATTATAACAATATATAGTCATATTTCAAGCTGTGTGCGATACTTCGATTATACGCGGCTCAATCAACCTAGATTTTTTCCCAGTCACCGCGTCCCGAGCGGTCAGGACCAGCCGAAAGTCTTTCCATGCACAGCATTCAAGCCGGCCGAATCAACCTAGAGTTTATCCAAGCACAACATCCCAGCACTGGTCACTGGTACGCCTCCACCTCCGCGGCAATTAAACGTCTTTTGCTTCTCCTGCTATGGTACTGCTTTGAATGAGGCTGAAAGCCCGATAATTACCTGGGTTCAGGTATTGGGATCCTATTTGTAGTACTTGGGAGGCGTGTCTTAGGTGGAAAAACAGGGGTTTCCCAGCGAGGCACGGACCTTACTCCCAGTCTCCGCGTGCACGAAAGGAATAAACCTGCTCTTCTTCGATCTCTAAGCAAGCAACATACGTGAGTACCAACGAGTACCGGTTTAATAGGCAAACATGTCTAGGGATACAAAGTGCCCCGACCTTGATCTCAACAAGTGGCGTCGGCGGCAGAACACAAACCTGCGCGTGATATCACAACGGATTTCGAATCGTTGACGATTTATTCTAGTCCGTTAAGGCTAGGTCTTCATTCCTTTCTCTTGTTTGACGTACCTTGCCGGCTTCGTTACCTTGCCGTTCGGAGGCGTGCGAGTGGGTTTTGAGGAGCCGCATCTTCAACTCATGTTCTAGCTCGTGGAATCGGGGTTTCCATGAATTTCCCATAATTCTGCATATACGGCTCATCAGAGTGGGCTAGTGTTATGGTACTGCTTGCAATGAGGCCGAAAGCCCGGTAATTACCTGGGTTCAGGTATTGTAGAGAAATTTTAAACTCGATTTCGACCACAGTATTGGGATCGTATTTATAGTACTTGGGAGGCGTATCTTAGATGAAAAACCAGGGGCTTTCCCAGCGAGGCACGAGCCTTGCTCTCGGCCTCCCCGTGCACGAAAGGAATCAAGCTGCTCTTCTTCTATCTCTTAAGCGAACAACACACGTGAGTACCAACGAGCACCGGCTTTATCTTGACAAACCTGTCTAGGGATACAAATATCCCGACCTTGATCAAATCGCGGTTTTTGTTTCTTTGTTTTTGTGCTTTTGTTCTATTTAGTCGGCATGGAACGCCTGAGGACGAGGTTGAAAAATGGCCTACAGTAGTAGACGAATGGATTAAGCTTCGGGTTGCCTCTACTGCTTGTGTATTTGTTTTCGCCGCATTCCAGAACTTTTTTATTTGTCTGACTTCGTTGCCTACATACCGACTCTCGTAAAAACCGATGTAAGGGGGGGGTAGCGACACGCAAAACTTCAACAACGAAACTCTCGGTGGGAAACGCTTGATTAATTCCTCTAGGAAGGTAGCTCGAGCCGCCCCGAAAATGTCTTGCCAAGGGAAATACTGTACGCCGGCGGTGAACTGAGTGTTTTTCACTTGTGACATCGCAAACAAACGCGGTAATCACTGCTGTGCACACTGTGCACACA
Organism: Macrocystis pyrifera; assembly: GCA_031763025.1. Lineage (NCBI taxonomy): Eukaryota > Phaeophyceae > Laminariales > Laminariaceae > Macrocystis > Macrocystis pyrifera. Next base: position 10,656,227 of record JASSKH010000014.1, on the reverse strand, counting down.
ACATTGAAAGTTCAGACGGTTCGGAAGATAAGGGATTTTGTTAACCATCCCCGTGGTTATAGGTACTGATGTTTGTACATATTCACGACTAAATGAGATGAGGCTGACGTGCATTGTTTTCGTATCTTGAAAAAAAACAAAGACCAAAAAGCTTGTGATGAAATCGATTTTATTTCCCTGAAAACTCATATTTTTGCGTGATACATATGATATGCACCTGGATCGTGTCTTGCTGATTATACATAGTTAGGGCCGATCTTAACGAGGACTGTTTTTCAGCTTTTTTCAGTTTTTCTCAGTATTTTCGGGATTTCTCGGTTTTTTCAGTACTTTCGCTATTTTTCGGGTTTTTTCCTATAGGAAAAAACCGAAATTTCGAGAAAATATTGGAAAAAACTTTAAAACACTCCCCGTTAGTGCAATTATTTGTCGATCCTCTACGATACGAAAAAAAAAAGAGCGAAATGTGATTTGTACGATTGCTGCGGAACAACCCGCCCCGTGTGGCAGTACCGGCAATAGCGACAGGCGTTAGGATCCCCGTTGGACCCAGAAATAGCAGGAAATAGCAACCAAAATAGTGATAATACCTTTGGTGTCATCAACCGTATACTACAGTATACTGCTGTTGTAGCATCAGCGTGAGCTCCTACTATTAGTAGAACCTCGTATTAAAGTATTTTACGAAGTACCATATTAAATAGGACCAAATATTGTTAGTGAAAATATGTAAATATATAGGTTTTTGTGTGCACCGCTGGTCCTATTTACTATGGTCCCCCGTAATAGTACGGATAGGAAGGATGGCGTATAGCGATGGCGTAGCGTTCGTGCCGTACGACTCCTTGATTTCAACCATTGTAACTCGGACACCGATTTCTATGCTCCTCCAATCACGCAGTGAGTGAGTGGCCGTTTGTTGCTATCGTGATTTTTGTATCGTCGACTTTCTATTTTTCCCTCCGAAGTCGCAAAAGGGTTTTGCTATTTAAGCTGTCTGCTGTAGCTATTAATAGTTGCTGTTATTACGTAGTATAATTACTTAATAGTGTTATTGTTTGCTGATGCTGGCGAGGGGGTGCTAAAGTGTAGGCAGTGCTGAGTGCCGCCTTGCCTAGTCGCGATCGATGACGTTAACCTCGACTCCGATATTGAGAACGGTGCGCACGAACAAACGTAGGGCATCACAACAAAGGGGTGGCGCAGTATTATATACGGTATATATATGCTGGACCATCTGATCAGCTTCGGCGCATCATTTTTGCTTTTTTTTTTTTTTTTTTTCATCATCACTTTTACTTTCCAGCCCACTCGTAGGAGGTTTTACCCTCGACGATCTTCTGGACAAGCCGTGGTCACAGGTGTCGTCCCTTCTCCCCCCCGGTACGTGCCTTCAGTTTTTATCGCGCATAGGGTTCAGCATTCCCACTGCTCGTCGATTTTCATCGAATGTACAGCTAACTCACGCCCTCGCGCTTTCCGCTAATCAATTTTATGCAAGAAAAAGTCCCTACGAGCATGCACTCGGTGAGACTCGAACTCACGAAATTGATCTTGATAGGCTCGCGGACCACCTACCAAGCCATCGGGGACGCCGGTCTCAAAAAAAATAAAAAATAAAAAATAAAAAAATAAAATAAATATAGTAATAATAATTGCGTGTTGATCACTTTCACTCTCGAATACTCCCGCCTCTGTGTTGCTTTGGCGGGAATGATCGACGGACCCCCCCGCCAGGAGAGCCAGGAGGGGGGAGGGGTCTCAGTATGTTGATGGTGATCTGTACGGACTGCTGCTGCTGTGTATCTGTTGGACGCTCGGTGGACAGACCACGGGACCAACAAGAAGATATAATTGCAATTGCCATGAAAAAAAAGACCACAGGTATCACCATCGTACCAGGTACGCGTGGCAACATCATCTCAAATGTCCATAAATTCAATATATGTGTCATGGTGAGGGTACAAGTACGTACGGCACAGTATGGATACTGGGTGCGTTTTAGAAAGAGACTGGGCGCCGGAGATATTTCAATGAGGAGAGTATGATACCACACAGCAGCAGTATATATATATGTTGCACGACGTAAACAACATACCTGGTATATTTTGAGAAAATAATGCGGCTGTGGGGCGAGCTGCAGCTATTATATATACTGCTGCTGTAGGCACACAGCACAGCACAGCACAGCCGTGTTGCACCCAGCGCCACAGGGTATACTCGCACTTTCAAGAGCAGCGCTGTTGTTGTAGGAGCGCTCTCCTCTGAAAAGCTCTATTAATAAATTAATAGAGCGCCGACTAATAGAGCGCCGCCCAGGAGTGCATGTTGTTATTACGTTATTATTACTGAGAGTCCCTTCCGAATGGTCCTTCCTTTTCGTAGCAGATGAGATGGAATATTTTCCTTCACGGGACACACACCTCTCTGTCTTCTCTGCGTGCGCACTTTCCCACTACCGGCGTCTACACAGATAAATACTCGTAAGTAAGGTATCCGTAACGTAGTTCGCGAGGTCACCACAATGCCGTAACGACTAGCTGTACGGCGAGACAAAATATACTGCTAGCAGCTGCTGCTGCTGCTGTGTACAGACTCACTGACAATCTTTATGGTAGGTGCGGGTTTCGCTGACGAACCATCGAGGACGTGCAAAGCAAAATCGTAATCGTTCGATACGAGATGATCACGTCTCCTCAACCAGTGATTACCACAACGAACACGATTTTTGGGAACCGCAAGTACACTTGTCAAATTAAGTAGCAGGCATACCCAGGCTGCCAGGTAGTGCGAGCAAGGGGATTCACGCACTGCAGCATAGCTGCTGAGTTGAAGATTTTGCATACAGCGAACGACAAAGTATCGGGTACGTCAGCAGTATTATTTAGTGTTCGGAATACCTGGACGAAGCAAGCTGTTAGGAATGCCAAGCTGTTGTTATATGAAACATAGCTGAAATGAAGTACATCAGGTGTATGTATGCAGCGAATGCCTTGCCGAGTGTACGCATATTGTCGAGCTGCTTCTTCTTCTGGAGCATAGGAGCAGAGCATAGCAGCAGCAGCAGTGTAGTGAACGGCACCCGCCCCTGTGTGACAATCGAGTCTCGCACTTGCAGGGCTGCTTGATTGAGTGCACATTCATTATTAGTAAGTTTGAGCGCAGCAGCAAGCAGTGAGCGCTTTTTCCCTTCTTCTTCTTCTATGCTCACCAGACTTGCTATCTTCTTCGTCTGCTTCTGAATACTGGTTTGTCGTTGATGTTGTTGTTGTTGTCTTCTTGATGTTCGTGGTGACGATGTGGATTACTGTCGTCCTCCTACAACAACAAACAGCAGTCTCCCGCCTTGTCTCTCTTCATTTATTTGCTGTGTCACCGTTGTGCTCGCTTCTTTTGCGGTGATATGTGTGTCTGTGCCCGCCAGCCCCTTCGGTATACGAGGACCCGCCCGGAACCCGGAACTTGGCCATTCCTGGCTGCTTTCCTTGCGGTCTGCTGTCCGACGAAGTGTATGTGGCCTCTTCTCTGTTTTTCCAAGCAAGTACTCTGTATCCTGTGTCCTTTTGTGTCCATACGCCGGCGTCCCCGGTGGCTTGGTAGGTGGTCCGCGTGCCTATCAAGATCAATTTCGTGGGTTCAAGTCCCACCGAGTGCATGCTCGTAGGGACTTTTTCTTGCATAAAAAATTGATTAGCCGAAAGCGCGAGAGCGTGAGTCAGCTACATTCGATGGAAATCGACGAGCAGTGGGAATGCTGAACCCTATGCGCGACAAAAAGTAAAGGCACGTACCGGGGGGGAGAAGGGACGACACCTGTGACCACGGCTTGTTCCAGAAGATCGCTGAGGGTAAAACCTCCTACGAGTTACAGGTTAGGCTGGAAAGTAAAATTAAAGTATAAGTAGTGATGACTAAAAAAAAAAAACCCGACACATACATGGTTCACACGTGATTTCACATGCATGATGTGCTGCCAGCTGCCATCGCCGAACTCCAGATCCAAACATCCGAATGATGATATCGAAAAAGATCCGATACGTATGTAGATACGTCGAGGATACGCACAACGGGCCACACGCACGAGACGGATCAGGAAGGCAGTTATTTTTTTTCAGAAAAACGGTCGAACTAAAACGGGGTTATTTAAAACATCCCTCTTTCAACAACGAAACCCCGTCAGGGGAAAGTTTCCCGGAATCGCTCTTGAACTCTCCTTGCAAGTTGGCTGGACACAGCCCCTGCCCAAGCCCTGGATCGAGAATCGCGAGCACACCACGCGTTGATTCCGAGCACTGCCTCGGAAGACGGCGAACCGCGAGAGAAGACGCTAGAGCACAGGGCATGCGCAAGCACTTTGCGCTCACGTTGAACTTGGAATAGCTCGGGTGTTGAGTTCTCTACGATTTTTTTTATATACTCCGAGACAGACGAAGACAGTATCAACCACCAAAATACGACGTAAGAGATCAAGAGACGAGGCAAGCCTTGCGTACAGGCGTATCTACAGCGAAGCCTGCCTGCGGTGTAAAGAGAAGACGGCACTGGTGCACTCCATCTCTCGGAGCATGGCCGGATCCGGCGTGGGCACGGTATCCTTCAAGGTACGATGTGTCAGCAGCCGCAGAGAGGAACAGAAGAATCGCTTGTATTTGATACTATACACTTGAAGCTTGTGCCTGGTTTAGTTAGTTTTAATAATTTTCTATCAAAATAGTCAAATTCACCAGACCAGCCGCCAAGAAAAAGAGGCAAGGCAAGGCCGACCAGCGACGTCAGGACAAGACCGTCGTAGCCTTGCGTGCAGCACGACCCCAGGCTTTTCCTGAGCCTTCCCCCTCTTGCTGTATCATCGGGGGGGGCGAGCAACGGGGTCGGGGGGTTGGTTGCATAGGCGAACAGAGAGCGCAGAAAAAGCGCGGTGCCACATAATGCCACAAGAAAACAAATAGCGGCGTGTTGTTCAGTCTGTTTTTCTTTTTTCTGCGTGTTCCCAACGTGCGGGGTGAAAGTTGTTGAATGTTTTGATCTTTCATACGCACAGGTACAACGCAGCAGCAGTGTAATATGATAAGGTACGTACCAGGTAATATCATATGATAAGTACAGGTCACGTCATCGCTATAATACAAGTCTCCCCACGAACAACAAGCAGTAGTTGATACCCGTATATATGATGATACTCCTCGTGACTGCAGCTTTTATTAATAGTACGGGAGTGACCCTACACAGGGCGGTAAAGCCGTCTCCTTGCATAGATCATCAATCCGATTGTTTCGATGATCGTTTCGGTAATAATCACAGCAAACCTTCGGTCTCCTACTTGAGTGGTACAGCAGTACGAGTATTGTCTTGGCTTTTCCGGAGCATAAAATATTGTAGGGGTGTTCGACAGGATTGTCAATCCCACCAGCTTTTTTAATCGCGTGATAACAGAAGTCTTTTCTTGCTGGTGCATATACAGCAGCAGCAGCCAAAGCTACTACTACTACTGCTGTAAACCACCAGTACGTGCACGAGCACGTTGGTCTCGCTTTCTGGCAACTTTGTACAGCAGTAAGTACTAACAGCGAGTACATACCACAGGTACTTATCGTACGAGCCATCTTTCTCTCTTACACAAGGCCTGGTGTTTTACTACCGTGGTGTACCAGTATCCAAGCCCCCTCCCTCCCTTTCGAATCATTCATCGTATCATCAGCAGAAGGATCAATCAACATCGATTCATGGTCTTTTTAGAACTTCCATCTACAGTACTATTAAGGCCTTTAGTCTCTACGAGTATACTAACTAACGCTAACTGTAGTGATACCCACAACAGAGTATTGTTGTTTTGGTAGAATTGGAAGGCGAAAGCCATGCATGGAGCTTCAAGATGTCAGAGGGAAAAAGTGCCGAAAATATATGACGATTACTTGTATGTACGTACAGCAGCAACGTACACGTTCCCGGCGTCCCCGGTGGCTTGGTAGGTGGTCCGCGAGCCTATCAAGATCAATTTCGTGAGTTCGAGTCTCACCGAGTACATGCTCATAGGGACTTTTTCTTGCATAAAATTGATTAGCGGAAAGCGCGAGAGCGTGAGTTAGCTGTACATTTCGATGAAAATCGACGAGCAGTGGGAATGCTGAGCCCTATGCGCGATAAAAACTAAAGGCACGTACCGGGGGGGAGAAGGGACGACACCTGTGACCACGGCTTGTCCAGAAAATCGTCGAGGGTAAAACCTCCTACGAGTGGGCTGGGAAGTAAAAGTGATGAAGACAAAAAAAACATCTACTACAGTTGTAGTATCAATAGTAGTTTCATATGATTACGGTTGGATATCGTATCCACAGTTGCGATAGAAAGAACGGTTACGCGTGAAGAACGCGTGACACCTGACACCTGACATGCCCGCGGTTTTATGTGGGTACTGAACGGAAGCGTCGATGTATCGAATATCGAAATCGCATCGAGTGACGTTTTGTTTTTAATCGGTGTCGTATCGCAATCGACTCCGATATCGATATCCAAGGCTAAGTACAGTATGATATGACCTCTGTTGTTCTTGCGGTACGAACTCGCGATGCAGGATGTTGTTGTTGTTGTTGTTGTTTTCTTCACATTAAACCGTTCTTTCTACGCGTCGACATCCAGCCCAACCAGTCAGTGTCCGTGCCGATTCTTCAAACCTAGAGAGATACGAGTTCTGTGGTCACAAAGCTACGCCACAGAGATACTACGTTTCCACGTATGCAATGCAATGCCATGTCATCATACTGCGTACGACAGGCACGACATAACCATTCCATGACCTAGAGAAACAAAAACGAAACAAAGAGAAAAAGCAAAAACAAAAACAAAGACAATTCGAAAGAGAAAAGGAACAAAAAAAAGAAACAAAAATATACCTGGTACATGTATATACTTCAGTATAGCAACAAGCCATCGTACCCCCCCGTAGGGGACGTGGCAGACACTTGAAAATAACGAGCTGGAAAAAAAGAAAAAGAAGAAAAAACACCACTACTCGTAGTCGTCAACAGAGTAAGACTAAGAACCAAGGGAAAAATAACAGGCAAACCAAACAAAGCACAAGGCATGCTCCAGGTAGCGGCAGCAGTTTATGGTACGAGTAGCACAGCCAGGGTTTCCCTGCTGGCCCGCCTGGTACCTTGCTACCCTGTCTGCCGCCATCGTCCAGCGTTCGTCAACTATGCCCGGCCCCTCGGCGTCAGACAGTACGAAACAAGCAAAGCAGGCTCGTCATCCACCCACGCCACACGACTCCTTCAATAAGGCTTATCAATCGGAGAAAGGAAGATACATGAAAATCACATAAGGTCACCGCAAAGAAGACAATAAAATGAAATAAAAATAAACAAAACAACAGGAAGACAAAGGAAGACCACGTTTGAACCAGCTGCACCAGTTGGTGGTACGAGTAGTATAGGCGTGTTCTACTTCTTAGTCTGCCCGGTACCTGGCTACCCTATCTGCCATCTCCTTCCTACTTTCGTCCACTGCAGTTTCCCTTCTACTCCTCTTCCCCCCCCTCTCCGCATTCCCTTGGTCGGGTTTTCTGCTACTCCTCTTGTTGCCCCTCCTCCCCCCATTCCCTTGGACACCACCCACGGCGGATGCGCGGCGCTGCCTGCTCAGCTCAGCCTCAGCCTCGTGCCACCTCACCATGAACCGTTCGGCTGCTTCCATGATCCCCCGGTACCACTTCCCCGCCTTTTTTGCAGCAGTGGGCCACAGCAGTGCGGTCTCAACTCCAAACACCAAGGGAGCAAGTTCCGTTGACCCTTCGGTGGCGCGGAACTCCCTAAGGTCTTCGACTACGCATCTATGTCAAGTCTTAACCTGTCCGCCAGGTCTCTCGGGTTCTCCCCACCAGCAATCGTCCCGAACATCACCCGGCTGGGTAATCGATCCTTGCTTTGCCGTGCCACCCCCCCCGCGAAGAAGAGACGCCGTTTGCGGATGGTCTATCGGCGATTGGTGTGCGTTGGTTATACAGTGGTCGTGTACTCGTAGTGTACCTGGTAGTCAAGGCGACCAATTTTGCCAAAATATGCCAGGTGTGGTCGTCTTGAGGGAGCGCGCCGCGGTAGAGAGACCTCGAAGACTTTCGCTGTATTATACGTACAAGTACTATTTTCGCAGGGTATCACCTGGCGTGCATGCCGGAGAGTCGGAGACGTCCTTGCATCGTACCAGGTACACGCGAAGTATGGTATGATATTTTCAATAGATAGCTTATTAAGAGCGCTTTTAGGACCGCAGTGCCGTGTGGGGGACAAAGTACTTATAATTCTAGTAATTTTGTCTCCAAAACGGGACTGCAGCGCTAAAAGAGTTAGTCATGCCCTATATTTACAACTGACATTATTATTTAATAGTAGCTCCTATCATAATACCCTCAGGAGGCCGGGCTGCTCGGTGCGATCTACGGGCGGTGTTTTCGTCCCGTTTTTCGGACCCCCCCTCATTAGACCCCTTGATAATGTATTTTTTTTTGCTTTTTTTTTCCCCATCCCAGTTCTTATTTTCGCCCCTTCTATTATTAATAATAGTACAAGTAGTAGCTCAGATCTGGGGCCACATATTACGGGGGACCATAGTAGATAGGACCAAATATTGTTAGTAAAAGTATTGAAATATATAGGTTTTTGTGTGTATCATGGGTCCTATTTACTAAGGTCCTCCGTATTAGTTAGCTGTTACCGGTTCGTGCCTTGCGTTCTCGTTTATGGCGAGAGAGAAGAGGTCAGCCCTTTCTTCCCTCGTAGACTCGCGTCGAATTGTGCCTATACGTACCCACCCACCCTACGAAGGCGCTCTCAGCACTTGCTTCCTTTTTTATTCTTCAAATAAGGTCAAAATATCATTACGGTGGGACTCGCAAACTCGGGTACCAACGCTCGTACCGTTTGAAGCTAACCACTATATAGACTTCCGGGGCGACAAGGTACACCCACTGGAAGCCCCATCGGTACGGCTTGAAGTTGGTTACCAATAGCTGAAACTCGCCCACTACATATATTAATAGTCATTACTGTTACTATTACTACCATGGTTAGGTACAGCAGTCGCTCCGGTTGGTTGCGCGCTGTTGTTGGCTGAGTTCTGCGTTCTCGTGCGTCTGGTATCTGGCTGACGCCTCTTGTCTGTGGCTCGACGTGCGTTGTCTACTTGCATATGCTACGTAAGTTAATAATTGCTGGCTTACTTTGCCACACGATAATTACTGCAACAGTATAATAATATTCAGCCGTGAGCTGCAGCCACTTCACAGGCTTCGTATTGTTGTACGCTCCGAGAGTTGAGTCAGACTTGAGCGGGGCTCGAGTGGGACTTCAATGGGACTTTAGTGGGACTCGAGTGGAAGTCGAGTGGGACTGACGTGAGTGGAGCTGACTTTATTCGAACTCAAGTGGGACGGGCGACGGACATAAAGACTGCTGCACTATCAGCCAGCACGTATATGGCAGAGGAGCTTGGTGTCCGAACCTCCATGTATGATACATCTGTTGGCGAAATTGATGTTTTGCTTACTATCCATACGAACAGGTGCGAACTGCAACGCAAGGAAGTAGTTCCACACGCGGGAGACATGTTTCTCGATCGATACTCTCATGGAGTGGTTGCGATGGTCCAACTTGAGTGGGTTATAAAAACGTTTGAAATCGACAAATATGAGGAGCTGATTGGTTGAACAGACAGGCGAATCAGAAGTTGTTGTTCCGTTTGCTGACCAACAACCAATCCCACATCACTGGTCAGAGTTACCGACCCGAGAACACGTGTTTTGCTGTACTAACTGTAAGTCAAAAGCGTCATTGGTGACCTTTTCCCACAGCAATACTTTTTTTTGTGAGTTGGGATGTCTATAGTAATCAGGCACTTTCGTATACGTTTTTTAAGAAACAGACTCTGGAGAGAACCCAACCCGACCAAATTCGTCGCCTGCACCCTACCAGCCTACTACATTTCACTAGTTTCCGTACGTATATACTTGCAACATCCCAGGTATGATATGAACAGTGAAGATAACGCACAACGTAACCACCGACTCTCTCGAGCTGCAGTGTTTTTTTTCTTGATAGCGAGGAGAGTACGAACGCCTAGCGATCACCCTTCTGGATACCGTGCGACTTCTGTGCACTTGTGATCACACTGCGCATGCGTCGTGCACCTATTTATAGCTCCTTGTGTCGTTGCGGTCGGACTATAGTTTTGCATGTCGAATCGAGGTCGATACGATATCGCTAGTGTTGGATATCGGATATCGTATGTATCGTAGTCGAGTCCGATAGGATACCGATCAGCTACAAACAATAATGATACTATTCCGATAGTTGATACATCGAAGCTGGCTCCCAGTGTCAAGCATCAAGATGTCAGGAGACAGCAAGACGGCAAATTTGCCTTGTCGTGCCCTGACGACACTAAAGTACTAGGTTTTAGTGTGGAACACTCGACCCTATATACACCCTTGACAACGCACATTTTGCGTTGCTTGACATCTCTCCTGACATGCGTCAAGCGTAAAGATCACGGGGATGCCAGGGATGGAGGGCAGCACACGTTCGATACGTACGACACATCGAACATTCCGATATTTTGATACGTCGAAACTTTCAATACGATGTCCAACACTAGAAGTGGTTCGGACGCAATCGTCATTTCCCCCCGCAGTCTGTGTGACCAATGCCTGCCGGAATCGTCCGTAATCGTCATGTTTATTTCGACGATTTCCCCCCAAGTATCAAGACCACAGAGGGTCTACTCACCTTGCCTGGCACCGAATTCTTGTCTATAGGTATGATACCACTAAAAGGTTTTGGTTTGGAACACTCGATCCTGCACCCTCAGCATGTCCCTTTCTTGATGCGTCTCCTTGACATCTCTGCGTACGACCGTCAGCATCAGAAGGATGTCAGTATTCTTGTACTCGTACAGCACTACAGCTGAGGTACGGTATTAAGTATAGAAGATACTTGATACGATATTTTACACGGTGTCATATGCATATGATACGTATGTATGCTGTGCGCACATTCTCGGCCGAAACCCGAACTCCTGAAATGAAACAAACCACGTTGTTCTGTCTTGATATTCTGTTTCGGAGAATTTTGGATAAAACAGACATAGTAATTGATCCACATGTCATTCGCTCAGTCGACACGATCATCTCTGGATGAAGAGCCAAAATCCGAGCCCGGTGAGCCAGCAGTTAATTTATTCCTTGATACTCGTTCGTACACATCACGTCACAGATGACATACCACATATGATACACTCCTGTACTGGTGGTGCCGTGTGCGACGTGGTGTGGTATGACATGTATTACATACGCGTACATGTAGATACCAGGTATTTTATTTGACATACGTAATAACTTTTACTCTCCAGCCTAACTCGTAGGAGGTTTTACCCTCACTCAGCGGTCTTCTTCTGGACAAGCCGTGGTCACAGGTGTCGTCCCTCCTCCCCCCCGGTACGTGCCTTTATTTTTTGTCGCGCATAGGGTTCAGCATTCCCACTGATCGTCCATTATCATCGAATGTAGCTAACTCTCGCTGTCGCGCTTTCCGCCCATCAATGTTTCTACGCAACAAAAAGTCCCTACGTACGAGCGTGCACTCGGTGCGACTTGAACCCACAATATTAATCTTGATAGGCGCGCGGACCACCTACCAAGCCACCGGGGACGCCGGGTATGTTCCGTGTAGGAAGACTTGCCTTAGCGGAGAGCTCTTTTTCTATATTTTCCATATTTTTTATCGCGCATTTTTTTCATCTTCCAGATTTTCCTGTTTTGAAATTTAACTTGCCACATACTTGTGCTTCTGAAGACTTCTATAATACAAATTGTGACAGAACGCTTTCCCGTAGTTTGATGCAATTTCCAAACTGTCCGAACTTTGGAGATTCTGGGGGGCGGGGAAGTCTCCGATAAGAAAGGCGCAAGAGAGACGTGTGATAAGATGACACAACCGCTTTGACGAATTCCCAAGACGAGTTTCTCCAATACTTGGGGGGACACACACAGGGAAATTGGTGGATTGTTACGGGGGACCATAGTCAATAGGACGAAATATTGTTACTATTACGGGGGTCCATAGTTAATGGGACCAAATTTTGTTTGTAAAAATAGGTAAATATATAGGTTTTTATGTATACCATAGGTCCTATTAACTATGAACCCCCGTAATCATAGGGAAATATGTAGGTTTTTGTGTGTACCGTAGGTCTTATGTACTCTGGTCCCCCGTAATAGGAAAGATCCCGAGGAGATAAATTCCATGGACACGACGAGATATATTTGGACTCTCCTCGTCCTCGGGAAAACCGGCTTCGAAATTCGGCCCAATATTAGGGGAGGTGTGATCGTGTGCGTTGCCAGGTACTGGTATTTTCGCGTTGGTACAGCAGTGGTGAGTGCCAAGTGTCTCGTACGTACCGGGTCCTCGTACGAAAACCCCGATCGTACAACATTAATGGTGTTGCCCGCATCAGGCAGACAATCGATTCACACGTCCACGCATTCCCCCTTGATGGTCTGTCGTCATACGAGTGTGTGTGTGTGTGTTCTTCACATTAAACCGTTCTTCTACTCGTCGACATCCAGCAAGCCCAGTCAGTGTCCGTGCTGATTCTTCACCCTATTAATAGAAAGATACGAGCTCTGTGGTCACAGACTACGACACAGAGATAACACACCGTAATGCATTAATAGCCTACGCAATACCACGCCTATGGCACTAGGTGCGGCCGACACGACATACATACATACGCCAGCAACCAAAATATACCATAAAGAAAGAGAAGCAACGAAGAAACCAAACCGCAAAAGAAAGAAGAAGAATCCCAAATAAATAAATAAATTGGGAAGCCAAAGCGCAGACACATACCCCGAGCATGAGCCAAAATGGACTTGCAAGCGGGAAAAAACGGGCAGGAAAAAGGGAAATATGCATCCCGGGGAACCCTTGACTGAGTAAAAAGAGAAAGAATGAGTGGGCCAAAACACGCTCGCTACCCACCCACTATGTAGTACTTCTTTCATAAGGATAAGAAGGGGAAAATATAGGAAAAAGTTAAGTCGTGGAAAAAAAAATCCACGCACCAAGCCAATACATACCGAACGGCCGCAGCAGTTGGCGGTATGAGTAGCAAAGAAAAGTCCAACCTATTAGTCGGCCTGGTACCTTGCTACCCTGCCTACGGTCTCTTTGCTACTCTTTTCTACGGCGGTTTCCCTGCTACCCCCCCCCCCCCCCCCTGCCCCCATACACTTGTACAGTGTTCCTTCTACCCCCCCTGCTGTACCCCTCCCCCCGTTCCCTTTAACACTACCCGCAGCGGATGCGCGGCGCTGTCTACTCAGCTTTGCCTCAGCCTCGTGCCACCTGCCCATGAACCGTTCAGCTGCTTCGAGGATTCCCCGGTACCACTTTCCCGTCTGTTTTGCTGCAGTGGGCCACAGTGCGGTCCCAACTCCAAAAGACTAAGGGGGAGTCTTTCGTTGACCCCTCTGTGGCTTTGAACACTCTAGGTCTTCAGCAATGGCCTTAGGCCAAGTCTTGAGCTTCCCGCCTGGTTTCGGGCTCTCCCCGCCAGCGATCGTCCCGAACATCAACCGACTGGGCAAGCGCCCCTCGTGTTGCCGCACCAGAGCCCCCGCAAAGAAGAGTCGCCGTTTACGGATGGTCGTTTCGATACTTTCGCATCGTGTTACCCTGAGCGCCTTCGCGTACGAGAGGGTGGTGTGGTCGGTGCGTAGTCGGCGCTGGTGTGGTCGGTGCGTAGTCGGGCGCTGGAAGCCAATGACTCGCAGAAGGACTTCGTAGTGGGCTGATCGAAGCTTGGCGAAGTGGTCCGCATTGAGGGTCCACGTCACGCAACCGTACATCAAGATCTCAACCACCTCGGCCTTCAGCATCCGGACTTTCAGACTAAGCGGTGCCTGCATCAGACGGATTCGTCGCTCGATTTCGGAGGAGAGGTCAGCGTTCTCGTGGATAATGCCTCCTAGGTATAAAAACTGGGTCGTCTGTTTATACTTCTGGCCTGCAGCTTCGATCGCGAGCGGTGAGGTGGTAAACGTCTGATCCGGTGTTTGTAGGAGCATCGTCTCTGTCTTTTTTTCGGATACCGTGAGACCTACTGCTTCGAAGACAGTCACGATGACTGTCATCATTCTTGCAAGGCCTTCCGCCGACTTCGAGACTATTCCTGCGTCGTCTGCATACAACATGCCCCACACAGCCCTTTGCACGCATGCCAACGGTTCCTCTTTTCCGACAACCCTGTCCTCTTCGAGATGAACCAAATCCCTTACGATGCATTCGTTTTCGCTGAGGCGTACCAGCACGATGTGTATCGCAGCGGCGAAGAACGCGTTGAATAGTAACGGCGATAGTACACAGCCTTGCCGCAGCCCCTGGGTTATATTGAACCAGTCCGAGTGTTCACCGTCATCCGCGCGCACGCGAGCCCGCATGCCTTCGTGAAAATTGCGAATGATTGTGAGCATCTTGGTTGGTACACCAAGGCGTGCGAGTACCTCCCACAACAGTTCTCGGTGACAGAGTCGTATGCTTTCTGCAGATCGATGAAGCACATGTACAGGGGGATTTTCTTCTGCCGTCCGAGCCCCTGCAACCGGCGCACGACAACCAGCATATCGACTGTCGACCGTGCGGGGCGGAAGCCGCACTGTTCTTCAGGAAGTATAGTACTTCGTATATAGATATTTCAGGGCAGCCATATGCCACGGTCGTGTGATAGCGTCTGGAGTTGGATATCGGTCCGAGAGTTTAGATATTTCGAATTATCGAACTTCGATTTATCGCATAATATAGTATTGATACATACACATATAACATGTCGGACCGATACGCGCATGATTTGATGTCCTCTGCCGTGTTGTTTCCACATGAACTCGTCGCCACTACTGCACAATGCAGTCCGTAGCGCCAGGAAAAGAAAGCTCCGATATCTCTGGACAGTATCTCTGGACAGTAGCCGGCGTCCTCGGTGGCTTGGTAGGTAGTCCGCGTGCCTAGTTGTAGTATGATCAATCTCGTGGGTTCGAGTCTCACCGAGTCCATACTCATACGAACTTTTTTCTTGCATGAAAATTGATGAAGCGGAAAGCGCGAGAGCGTGAGTTAGCAACATTCGATGAAAATCGACGAGCAGTGGGAATGCTGAACCCTATGCGCGATAAAAATGAAGGCACGTACCGGGGGGGGAGAAGGGACGACACCTGTGACCACGGCTTGTCCAGAAGATCGCTGAGGGTAAATCTTCTTTCGAGTTAGGCTGGGAAGTGAAAGTCATGATTGAAGAAAAAAAAATAGTGGAATGATAGTATTTCTCAGCTCAGGAAAAAAAAAAAAAAAAAAATCCTACCGAACACCTTTCGGTCTCTATCCATCCCCTGCCGCGGCCGGATATTTGCCCTATTAGTAGGCTGATAAATACATAATAATAATGCTGTTTTGCTGCATATCAGGAATATAACAACTATTGATGGCAGGGTATACAGTAGTAGTCGTATATCTTGCATCTAATATTATGGCTTATGGATATCGAGCGGGATCCGAATTGCGTACGATGCCGACATGTATACCAGATGTATACGAACAAGCAAAATATGATCGATACGATTTCGATGGTGGACGCATTCCGTAACTGGTGTATCGTATGAATTTGTACGTCGAGATTCTCAACTCATCGTTCAGGAACAGCATAAAACGTGCGGGGACCCGAGGGGACGGAGGCCCAAACGTTTTCGATCTATTAATACGTAGACTCATCGAAAGTCGCTGTACGATATACCAGGTACCTGGCACAACACTACCAGAGCATGCATCATTTCCGATGTCGGGTGGTCACGAGCGATATCCGCAGTGCTTGAATACGTACATCTGGATAAAGAAGTGCTGCTGTCGCGCTGTCGCCTGGAATGCGCAACAGCAAAACATTTGTATCTGCTGTCGTCATCAACTGTTTGGTCAAGTACACGCGTCCGAACGGACGGAGATCCAATGGAAATGTGCGTCAAGCGACATCCAAATGGGTGCACGAATAGAAAGACGCCGGGAAAACTTAGAAATCCACGTTCCTCTCGAAATAATAACAGAAGCACTACGCTGTGAAGTCGGGGGGGGGGAAAGGTCCTCACGTAACACGCAGTGTAGAACACTGTAGAACACCCTCGAACGGAGTTCAGAAAATAATAATTTCTCCAAAACAAGGACAGTCGGTACTACGGGAGAACATAGCATTCAGAACCTAACGTCCTTTCGAAACTTGTAGGGATGGGTGATTTTCGGTCCATCGTGGGTTGTGGTGGTTATGGCACCCCGTAAACGTAGCTTTGAAAACGTCACGTCGCAGGGCCTTTCCACACACAAACCGCTCACAACGTGGAACATATCATCTTGGATGGTTGGTACATATCATACGGGGCGGTGTCCTACTGTAAGTCGCGTGTTTTGTTCTACGGTACAGTAGTGCCCCCTCAGCTGTGCCGGTATGCGCCAGCCGACACCACCGGCAACTCTAGCGTCAACCGGCACTATTCCCTCCGCACGCTGCCAAGCCAGTTCACCCGCACCTTACTGGGTAGCCGGCACCGCTCAAACCCTGCGCTATGGAGGGACCACTACTGCTGTATATGTCGTCCTGCTGCGCTTGTCGTATGCCAGGTATATTGTATGCACCCACATGTACAACTTGACGCACCGACCGAAGCTCGGAGTCTTCACACTTTAGAAACAGGTGATTAGCGAAATGTTTCCAACGCCGCGGATTTTTGGTTGTGTTTTTTTTGCACTCCTTGTTTTTTGGAGGAAACGGGCGTCATCATGTATAATCCCAGGCGGTTGTTTTCACTTGCGTGATGTACCGTACGTACGTATTGTAGCAGGCTGTCCGCTGTACCCGGTAGGCAGTGTGCGGGAAAAGGTGTTTTTTGTTTTTGTTCGTTTTTCGTTTTTTTTTTTGTCTGAGACCCCAGGTCTATTAATAGTAATAGTTACCCTCATCCGCGTTGTCACGGTTGCCCATTTTATGCGATAAAAGGGCCAGTTGGCGCTGACGCGCGGCTGGTTGGTGCGGGCGCTCTGACCCTAGCGGTTCTGAACGAATGAACACTTGGATGTTGTTGATTGTGTTGTTTTTTGTTCTTGTTGTTGTGAAACGTATTGTGGCCGTTGTTGTCGCGAAACGTGGATGCTGCTGCTGTTGTTGTTGTCTTTCCGTGCTTTCTATCCAACGATTCAGTACCGACAGGTACACAGCAGCCTCATATGTTACAATTTTCGCATACTACTACTACTATGCACATGGCACCAGTAATTACAACAGCAGTATATATGGCGCCAGTAGTATATGCTGGAAACTGGTACTGCTGTCCGAGGTATAGCAGTACTTGAACAAGCTGTATACATGATATCAGTACAACTGCTGATATCATCACTGGCTGTGCCGTAAGCCATCGGCCGAAGGGTTGACGAAGACCGATGTTGGTATTTCGTTTACTCGACTTCCTGGCCCTCATGTATGTGCTCATACGCTCGTATTGCAATATGGAGTGTGCCTAGAAATTGCTCAAAAGGCACAACCTGTTCTTGGCTTTCGCCCTCTTGAAGAGGTGACAGACCAAGGGGCACGGCAAACTAATTCCTTTGATCTTGGTCACCGATATGTATCATATTATATGATACTGCTGCTCTACTGTAGTACCAGTAACGATGAGAAAATGCGTACTTGGCGTGAACTTGCGTGATGTGTTATAATTACATTATTTCTCCGCTACAAGATGATATATGGGATAGATCTCTGGATATATTTCAGCCTGGTTCAGTCCCAACTGCCGACACACGGCTCGCCTGGTGGACTGATTGCGGTGCGCGAGGTTTTTCTTTGTAGAATCGCAGTGTATGTTTACCTACAGTAAATCTGACCCTATTCCCCGGTGTTTTAGCCCCCCATCGGGCCATCGGGAGTGCGGTCCTAAAGAGGTTAACCCGCCTGGTATTCGATACTGCTACGCACTGCTGTTGCCATTGTATGGGAACAACCTGCTTCAAAATACACGGTGCTCGGTGTGAGGTCCTTTCCCCTCTTTTCGAGTGGTATGATCTTAATAGAAACCTTGATACTGTGAAGGCAACAACATAGATATACTTACTTAGATCTCAATCTCTGAGCGTGCTCGGTTGGTACATCCCTGGCCTCTCAGAGCTCCCACTCGGGAATCGCCTCCGTTTATTACTTGCCGGACCGTTCCAGCGAGTCTTTGTTTTTCTCCATTTCTCGTCGTACTTTCAGTCCTTCTTTCCTTTTTTCTTCTTTCGTTTCGTGTGCGTGCGTGTACTCCGAGCACGGTTGCGCGGGCGAATAGTGTAGTACTAGTATGTTTTGGTACCTGTTCTTTGAATACGAATCTTGTTTCTTGGAGGGAGAGGCTCGGTGAATCGTATGGTGTAATCTGTACGTGTTTTGGGTTGGCTAGACTTCTCGGCTGGGTATTAAGTGGCTAGCGATGTAAACCAGCTGAGACCGACCACGACGAAGACACGGCAAATCAAAGCTTGCTTTAAAAAAAATTACTTTCAAGAAACAGCTGAAGATACTCTCATACGGCCGCTTTGGGAGGAAAGGAAAACGAGAGGGTTGCGTTTATCATGTTTTTTTCACGCGGCTAAACGCGGAGCACGTTTGTTTTTTTTCTCGTGGTAAATTGTCAACGCGCTTTGAAAAATCAGCGTGCGACGGTAGATCGTCGATCTCGACATAGACTAAACCCACGGCCAACCCGGTCGGTGTCGGGCAAGGCCAAGTAATGTAGATGACGGCCTCGAATATATCAGGTGGATCAGAAGTTTAGGGGACGAGAGCATGCCGGCGGTATCCTACGTTCTTCTCCCACACCTGGAAAAAAAAAACTATTGTTTGCCATCCGAGAGGGATCGAGAGCTTTTGTCGTTGGTTTTCTACACACCAGCGGCCAAATGTGTTTTTATCAAACACCTGGCCAGCACCTTCCACGTATCACCTGTCATGGTGCGGACACTTACACTTTGACCCTGGTGGGTCGGAGCTCGTAATGAGCGCGCTCCATTCAGAGTTCATGACGCCGTCGTTTGTTATGTCGATCGATGTCTGTCGAGGCCTCGGGATCTCACCGCTTCGAATTAAATAAGTCGCCGAGTTTCTCTCAAAGCGATATTTGGCCAACGTCTGCCCATAATGGTTTTCTTCGTTTTGTTTTCCGGCGATGGAAGCTTTTTGTTTTAAAGAATCGTGGTCACAGCAAAGCGGTACTGAACATTCTGGCGGGTATCTTCGAAATTCAAACTTTTGCGTTCCTACTGTCCTCGGTCTAAAAACCGAAATAAATCGTATACATCGTACAAAAATATTAAGTGAGATCAGCATACGTTGTGTACGTTTCAGATTTGACGACATGACATCCCGAGAGACATGAGACTGAGCTGGCATCCCACTTCCCCTCCCCTCTCCTCCCCACCCAACCCCATCGGACGATCAGGTAACCGCCCATGTTGGCAAAGGGGAGCAGGTGATGGTATGCGGAGACGCCCCCTTCCTGGGCCAAGGAAACCCGGAGCGTGCACTGCCTCTGTTCACGACTCCGGCCGACTACCCCCTCTGGTTCAGCAAGGTTCGGGTTTTTCTCCGATTTTCCCGCTGATTTTTTCGATTTTTCTCGGGATTCTTCTGGATTAGTTTCCAGTACCTCCATTTTTGCCTGTGTGAAAGCAACAGTGTATGCGTACGTATGCGGCTATGTTACTCTGTGGTGTTTTTTTCCTAGCTCGTTCTTAGTTGTTGCTTTGTTTTCCCCGTTTGTTGCTTGGTCTTGGCTGCTGTTGTAACGTGTGCAGGAAGACCTTCCATCGCCTCCGGGGAAGAGAGCGGGCTACGAGTACCGCTACTGCGTGTTCAGAGGCGGCAGGTACGAAACATGTTCGGGAGGGACACCATCGTCGGTTTCCGTTTCTGCGCACCAACGATGTATTTTTTGTATTTCACAACGGCAAGGCGACCTAATTCATTAGTGTTGGATATCGGATATCAGCATCTTTTTTTTTTTTTTTTTTTTTTTTTTATCCTCCGGCAGATTGGCAAAAATAAAGCTTAAGCTCACCACACTTCCACGTTCCCAATTTCGTGTCGTGTGTCAATATCGGAATCGAGTTCGGGACAACACCGATACACTAAAAAATCAATGGGTAAGACCTATGCCAATAGAAACGCGAAGTGAAAAAGTTTTGTTTACAAAAAGATTGCGTTCAAAGAACAGTGAAAAATATCCTCGTACCGCCGCTGCGGAAAAGAAGGGAACACATGTTCGATTTTTTCCCTTTTTTTCTAACGGCTGCAGGCGGCGCCATTTGGTTTTTCTCGCTGCAAATTGTCAACACGCTGATAAAAATCAGCTCGTGCGACGATAGACGCTCGATCTCGACATAGACTCAGCCCACGGCCAACCCGCTTGGTGACGGGCAAGGCCAACGAGTATAGATGACGGCCTCGAAGATATCAGGTGGATACATGGTCTGGGAGGCGAGAGCTTGCCGGCGGCGTCCTCGTACGGTATCCTCCCAAACCTGAAAAAAAAAAAAAAAAAATGCCATTCGAGACGGATCGAGAAATTTCGTCATCTGATTTGTGCACTCCGGCGGCCAATTATTTTTTTTATCATACCCCTGGCCAGCGCCCGCCACATGTCACCGGCCATTGTGTGAACACGGTGACTCTAGGGTGGATCGGAGCCCCTAACGAGCGCATTCCGTTCATAATTCATGACGGAGTCTTTGGTTTTGTTGATCGATATCTGTCCAGGATTCGCAATCTCGCCGCTTAAAACCAAACATTCGCCTGAGTTTTCTGAAGCCGATCTTGGCCAAATACCGGCCCCAGAATTGTTTTCGGGCTTTTCCACAGTTTGGAAATTTCTGTTTCAAGAAACGTGCTCATAGCAAGCTGTACTTAAAATTTTCTGACGGGTATCTTTGGATGTCAAACTTTTTATGGGAAATTTGCGTTTCCATTGGCATAGGTCTAAGTACGATTTCGTTATTTGATACCTGGTACATACATACGTAAATCGCTTTCGTTCAGTGATCATCAAAAGCACGAGGATACCAGGGGATGGAGGGCAGAAAATCGATGCGATGTGTCGAAAGTTCAATATTCCGATATATCGAACCATTCGGTACGATGTGCAGCACCAGGGTTAACCCTTTTGTGACTTGATTATAGTACAGCGAACTGAAAACGACTCAAGTGCGGTGCTACCAAGGTTGCATGAAAAGCGTGCGGCCTCACACGTATCAGCATCAAGCGCAGTGTGTCTTACATCTCCCTGGGTTCACCATATTGCACTACGGACGCATCCCCTATCCCCTACCCCGGCAATCCGGGCTGTTCGTTTCGTGTGGCCAATGCTGTACTATAATCAAACAATTGTTTTTTTGGGGCATTTTTTCCCACTGAAACTTGGGAGGAGTTTGATAGCAGAGCTGTGAGTCGACACGACTTACGTCACTAACTACTTAAGTCTATCAGCCGGACGAGTAGTTAGACATTTCCCGCAGGTGTCGACTGTTCTACTTACCAGGTATTGGGTTTCCACACTTGTAGGAAGGATTGCTGAACGCGGGGTACATGTTTCCTTTTTTGTTTGAGGCCCCCTCGGCCGGAGCGGGCTGAATAGGCTCGCTTCGCCCGCCCGGCTTAATCCTTATAGTACCGCAGTCCCGTTTTGGGGACAAATCACTTGGAATTAGACTGGTTTGTCCCCAAATCGGGACTGCGGTACTATAGGGGTTAAGTCGGCAAGTCGGCTGACGGCTGGCCAGCCGACTTGCGACTTGAGCCAGTTATTCGACGAACGGCACCTATCGATCACGAGGTTTTTATCAGTTGTGATATTCTGCCGACGCACAGGTCTAATTAGTATAGTATTGTCAGGGTGTTGCTACCTGATGATGGCGTTCTCGAATTATCTCACTTCCCTGAAGTCTAGTCCGTGTGGTCACAAGACAGCGTCAAAAAAGCATCTCGATGGAAGATCGTACACAAGGATAGAATGACACGTGCGCCACCAGTACGCAGGTAAACGGTGCTAACGAGCTACCAGGTATGGTATACCGTCCCGTGTCAAATCAGCAAGTGACACGCGGTCGCTATTTTGTGTCTGCACATTACAGCAGTAGTGGTCCCCCTATAGTGCTGGTGGACTACCTGTAGTGCCGGTTGCCTGTTATAATGCCGGTGAATTTTCTTGGCGCATATAAGATTGGCCAGTGCGGCAGTGTGCAGTGTACTGCCGGTTGCGGCTATAGTGCTGGTATTGTTGGCTGGCGCATATGATACCGGCACTGTGGAGGGACCTCTACTATAGGTGATGAGACTGACTGTTTTCCTTGGACCCCTACTGATTGTTTTCGGGTAGTTTTGTCTGTTTTTTCTTCTTCACGTACGTACCTGTAGACTCGTTGTGAATGTTCATGACCACTGCCTATATGTATTACGTAGCCATGAGCTCACGTGAGATCGCCAACGACAACGTATACTAGGCGTGCATACCAACACACCAGGGATGGCTGGAAGTAAACATATCAGGGTAGACACGTGACAAGTAGACTTCCGATGCCGCACATGAACCAACTTCAATGAGCAACCAACCGTCCACGGCACATTTGAGCAATTTCCCGATGTGTACGGAACCATTTCCACTCTTATTTATACTTTTTGCTGGCCTACTCGTGTCGGCTCCCTCACGAAGACTAACTGGGTGTTCTCGTTTCGATAGTCGTACGTAAATGTATGCTCTGACCCAGATCGCCGACACAGGCATGCCCAATTCTCTCTACCACTAGACCACGTTTTTTGTGTCTGCGTTTGTGGAGGCCCTGTGTATATCACTGTCTGTTGACATACCAGCCTTTTTTTTTCTTACTGTTTTTTCGTTTTCTGTTTCATGCTTCAATTGCCCACTTTACGTCACCATAGATTCCACCGGTGGGAAGCCGTGGAGCGGACCCGGATGGCCCGGCCCTCAAAAACTCCGCAAGTCCCCCGGGATTCCCTCGACCGCGAACCGACAGCGGACGATAACTTGGATGTCCACGGCCACCACGGCACCAGCCTCGAAGAATTTTCTCGGAACCTTCCCCGTCCGCCTCCGCCTCCTCAGCGGAGCGAGGGATCGGAGTGGAAGGAGCGTGTGGGAGACCATGGCCGCAGCCACGGCCGCGGCCACGGCCATCACGGAGATTTTTTACCGGGGTGTTGTTTCCCGTCCGACGATGAGCGACGGGGCGAAAGAGTCGAAGGACCACTTCCAGGGAGAGCACGAGGAAGGAGTCGTGGTGGGAACGGCGACGACGACGACGACTAGTCTTCAGCATGTTGATCGCGTTTCTTCTCCTACCGGACACCGGCGGCCGTGGGACTTTGCGCCGACTGAGCTCCTCCCACCCGCCCCAGGCGATTCTCCCGGTGCCTCTAATAGTGCCTCTGGTGGCGCCTCGGTCCACGTGGGATGCCCCCGCCCGGTGGTAGCTGCGGCGGCGCCCTTCGCGGGAGCGGGAGGGAGGAAGTTGGAGACACCTTGCTTTAGAGCTGCTAAGGCGGCGGCGACGGCGGTGGCGTATTTGGAAACTCGGCCGCAGGCGTTGTCGTCGCATGGGGTGGTGGCGCCCGGCGGCGGTGTGGGTGCCTCCCCTGGTGACGGCGAGGAGGCCCCCGCCTATGACGCTGTCGGGAGAGCCGACAAGGATGGTGAGTGTGGCGGTAAAGATGATACAGATGGCTGTAGTGGTGCGAGTGAAAATGATAAATGTGACCAAGATGGCAATGGCGACGATGGTGTTGATGACGAGGAAGAGGGAGATGGTGGAGATGGGGGCGAGGAAGCGGATGGAGGGGACGGCCTGCGGTCGCTGCAGTTCGGAGCGGAAGCGGTGATCCGCATGGAGCGGCATCAGCGACAGAGGGAGGAAGCGCTCCCCGCAGAGGTGTTGGCCTTGCGCCGGCCCCCTTCGTTGGAAGCAGAAGAAGGGGAGGGCGCGGGGCTGGGGCTGGGGTTGAGGCTTGGCGCGGACGCGATGAGCTCGCCGCCGCCCAGAGCGTTGGAGAAGGCGAGGGCATCGCCTAGACCGTGGAGTCCGAGGTGAACGCGGGGGTTGTTGGTGGTGTTGTTGTTGTTGTTGTTGGTGATGTGTTTGGTGTTGGTGTCGATGTTGTTCTCAGTTTCCTTGGAGGCTTTGTTGTGGGTTTTGTTGTGGTGAGGAAGGCGCACTGGTGACGATTTTGTGGTCGTTTTCGTTGTTGTTGGCTTTGCTGTTGGTGGCGGCGACGGGGCACCTGTGTTGCACTGCCCCCAAAACACAAACAAAAAGTCCCGACAACAAAGACGCTGGAAGCACGTCCGCCGCCGTTTTTTTTCTGAGGACATGTAGTTTGTCTGCTCCAGCTCCGTACGTTTCCATCGAGCCTAAATTAGGCAGGGCAAGTATGAGCTCCTTGGTGAACTCCCGTGAGGTGTGCTCAAGCGACAACACTTTTCGTGTCCTCCTTCGGGGCGGACCTCGTCCCTGAAGTTTCAAAATGCGTTTCCAGGCGCTTGAATGTTCAGTTTCTTGTACTGTCGCTAAGTTTTTTTTTTGTTTCTGCTGTAGAACGGGAAGGAGGAATGTATTCGTACGACAACGTGTGGGTTTCTGGGTTCTTCCTGGTCGTTCTACAGCAGAAAAAAATACTTGGGTGCAGTACAAGAATCCGAAATTCAAGCGCCTGGAACCACATTTTCAAACTTCAACGACGAGGTCCGCCCTCAAGGAAGACACCAAAAGTGCTGTTGCTTTGGCACACTCACGGGAGTGCACCAATGAGCTCATATCTGCCCTGCCTAATTTTGGCTCGATGGAAACGTTTGGAGCTAGAGCAGACAACCGAAAAGTCCCCAGAAAAAAATGGCGGCAGACGCGATTCCAGTCTCTCTGCTGTCGGGAATTTTGGCAAATGTCAGGTTTTTTTTAGGGCCGTGCAACACAGGTGGGGGGAATGCAAGATGATGTTTGGTTGGTTAGCGAAGAGGTGGACACGATGAAGGTTTTCTTTCGTTTTTTTCGTGCGTGGGACTCGGTCGCCGATTTTGTGGGGTAGTAGTATAAAGAGCAGTAGGAGCAGCTGCGAGTATGCATAGTATGAGGAGCTGCAGTAGTAGGAGTAGTAGCGTCATACCTGGTAGTAGAAGTACCGGCAGTTGTAGCAGCAAGCACAGCACACCCAGCCAGCGCGTCCGCAGTGCCTGCGGCCTATCGTTTTCTACTGGGCCGTATGACTGTGCGTGACCGTTGCATATCCATTGCATTTATGACCGTTGAACGACCGTGGTATTGATTTTGCCGTCGTCAGGGCCGGAGGAGTGGTTGTGGCATCCTTTTACTTACCGGTCATCTTGACAAAGCGATCCGTTGAAACCACACCGGATAGCGCCGGAGGAGGGCCGGTGGGAGGTGCTGGGTTGAGCACACCGGGCTGGACAGCGGCGTGGGACTACGAACAGCTCGTCGCTCTTCAGGTGAGACTGATGAGATTGTTCAAGATGATCCCATTTCATCAGATGGGGTATGCTTACTGTAGTACCTGGTACGTACCATTCTGTCCCGAAATATATGGAAAGTTTTTATACTATTACGGGGGGGGTCCATAGTAAATAGGACCAAACATTTGTCAGTAAAACTAGCTAAATATATAGGTTTTTATTTGTATACCATAGGTCCTATTAACCATGGACCCCCGTAATAATATTAAATCAAAAGGTTCCTTTTTTTTTTTTTTTTTCAGGATCAGCGTGTATGGGTTTCGGGCTATGAGGATAAAATAAGGAGGCAGCACTTTCACCCCTCGACAGACAGCACTACTTTGCCTTTTGACACGGCTTGACTGACACCAAAATGCTAGCGGGTACTGGTACGTTTTAGTGTGGAGCGCGGCCCTACACCCTTGACAGCGCACGTTTTTGTCCCTGCTTGGCATGTCTCCTGACACCTTTGATTGATATGGACTTGGATGGGTGATACTGGTAGGGGTATGGGTTGTATTGATCGGATTGATCCCATGGGTTATTGGTGTTTACTGGTCAGATGTATTACAATTATTTACAAAGTATAGTAGATGGGTTTTGGTGGATCATACCTGGCATATATTCTACTATCAGATGGGTTGGGTGGATATAATAGGATAACGAGCAGATGAATCAGACGGATTTGCATGGACTATTAACAGATGGGTTCTGTAGATGAGAGGGATCAGACGGATAACATGGAATCGAGGGGCCGTATTTACCCGATGGAATATTTGGATCAGATGGGACATATTGACGGAATGGATCCTCGTTGTGTGGAGACCTTGTAAAGCAGATGGGTCATGCGGATCGCGGTTCTTATTATTCACCGATGAACTATTACGGGGGTACATAGTTAATAGGACCTATGGTATACATAAAAACCTATATATTTACCTTTTTTTTACGAACAAAATTTGGTCCCGTTAACTATGGACCCCCGTAATAGATTTTGCTAACATGCATTGGTTCGATGGACCAGGCTGACCAGTTTTACCGACACTCGGGATATAGATCTGATGAGATTCCATGGATTCCATGATCATGATACGTGGCTCAGACGGAGAGTAACCGAAGGGATTAAATGGGTCAGGTAGATCAGACTTATGAGGTTGATTAGATGGCAGGATGGATGTAATGGTTCGATTGAATCATGGGTTAGATGAATCAGATTGCGCGGATGTAATAGGTGCATCGTATTGATGAGTCATATACGTACAAGGGGGGCTTCGCCGCGGCGTGCTGACACCCCCCTTGGCTCCTCGCCTTCCCTAAATGAGGGAGGGTGTATGATGAACCCTCTGTGGCATGCGCCATAAAAAGGAAAGCATATTTATACCGGGGGGGGGGGGGAGAAAGTAAAACACCCGTGACCACGACTATTATAGAGTATCGCTTGACGTCTATCATATATGCGCTTGAGCTGGAACGTGAAAGTGACGACAAAATAACAAAATACAAACTTCATGCCCCCCCCCCCCCCCCACCTGTCTACCGCGGTTGGGCAGACTAAGCTTAGGGTTGTCCGGGTGGGAACGGTGAAGTGCGACCACCACATCGGAGAGGAGGACAGGGTGAGCCTATGCGCAATGTTAGTTTTCAGTTGTGTGTGTGTGTTTTTTTTTGTTTACATCGGCTTGAGTCGTCACGTATGATGTTTTTAGATTTGTTTACTTGTGCGTTTGTTCGTTGGGTTTTGTTTGTCTGTTGGGTTGTTCCGTTGTTCGTTGTGTTGTGTTTGTTTAGTTTTTTGTTCGTTTTTTGTTTGTTATTAATAGTTCGTTTATGTGCTCGTTTTTGTATTGGTTTGTTGTTGTCTGTGCATTTGTTTGGTGTTGAGTTGATGGGCTCGCGCTTCCGTTTTGGTTTGGTGTGCGCGGGGTTTCATTTTCCGTGGAAGGCGTTTACGGCCCGGAGTATGGTGGAGATTTGATGCAAACTCCTCGTTGTTTGTGCTGATTTTTTTTGGAAATGTGCACGTGCGCTTATTTCAATTTCTTTGTGGTCAACGGCTCCCGGACTTCTTGTTTGGACCGGTTTTTTCACTCCATTGCTGCTCAACGGCTTTTGGATTAGTTTTCAACGGCCCTCGGAATGCATCAGGCGTTTCGAATCCTTTCTGTTGCCAGCAAACGTCCGACTCCCTTGTTGTCAACGGCTCTCGGACACCCTTGTTGTGAACGCGCTGTCCGAACGCAACGGCTCTCTGATTCCGTCGTTGCCAACGACCCTTTGACCCCCTTTGCAGCCGTCGGTGGTCAAGGCCTTGCTAAAGCTAAACTGCGTCCCCGTCTTCCTGTCGGAGGCGCTGACCCACAAGTGCTACAACGGCTACTGCAAAGGGGTGCTCTGGCCGGTAATAATTTTTGCGTCATGCTGTTGATGGTACTGGTAGTGATGGTACTGGCATAATACTGGTACTGGTACCTGAGCTGAAACTTTTACACATGATAACGGTAGCTGCAATGGTATTGATAAGGGTACTTGGTATTAATAATGATATTGGTAATGTTTGTGGTAGCGGTAATGGAAGCGGTAGTGGAAACGGTAGTGGAAACGGTATCGACAGTGGTAACGGTACGAGCAGCGGCAGTCAACGGCATCATCAACGGTTAGTAGTGGTTACGTTGGTGTCGTTGGTGGCAACGCAATGATAGCGGAAGTGGCAACGGTAGTAGTAACGGTATCCACAACGGTATCGGGAAAAATAGAGGGAGTCAGTCAACGGCAACATCGACGGTGTCGTTCACGTTTAACGGCAACATAGATAGTAGTTATATCGGTAACGATAGTACTATATGATATTAATAATCAAGTCAACGGTAACAACCATGGTGGCATCCACGTGGAACAGTAGCATTGATAGTATCGGTAGCGATGATACGATATGATAGTCAGCCAACGGTAGCATCAATGGTGGCATTCACGCGGAACAATAGCAACAATGGTAGCGGTACCGATATTACTAGCGGTAGTCAGTCAACAGTAGCAATCAATGGTAACATTCACGTTTAACGGTAACATGGATGGTATCGGTAGCGGTAACACCCGGGGTAGTCAACGGTAACATGAGCGGTAACATTCACGAGTGACGGTGGCATAATTGGGACTGGTAACGTCGGTCATGTTGCAGGTGATGCACAGCATGCTGGAGATCTACGACGACCTGCCCAACTCGCTCCCGGACGCCGAGTCGATCAACACCGATTGGCAGGCGTACAAAGAGGTCAACCGCGCTTTCAGGAACAAGGTAATATTTCTGTCGAGGTTACCGTCGATATTTTTGTGATGTTGCTTGTAGCGATTTTGATATCATTCTGGGGCAAGAAGAAGGGTCTTCCCAAGGACAGTGCTTGCGGGGACGAAACAGAGGCTCTACTTGGGGCCGTGCTTGTTGAAGCAAAATTTGTCGGAATTTTCCAGTTTTTTTTTTCCCTGGTTTCTTGATTTCCAAAAGAATGGGAAAAAAGAAGGAGGAAAAGCCGAAAGTTAAGCAGGGTGCCACAAAACTGGAAAGCTTGAATTTCATTTTTTTCCACTTTTCTGGCATTTAGTCGGAAGTCATGAGAAGTGACAATTTAGGCCGTTTCCTGTGCGGTTCAGATTTTGAGTTTCAGATTTTGGCCCGATTGCATTTGCTTCACAATCGAACTAGTCTTTCCTATGCAGAAAGGTCGGAATTATTGCGCGTGCAGAGATCCAAGCAAACGCCGAGACTAACTGCTGTTGTTGTGGTCTGGCGCCGCGAAGAGGCGCGTTGGGTGCACTGCACTACGCGTAGGACCCAAGCGTTCGAGCCAAGGCTGACTGCCTCTGGTCTGGCGGCGAGAGACGTGCCGAGTGCGCCAGAGTTAACCTGTCTTGATATTTTTTATGTCACGATGTGATTATCTGCTGCTGTTGCTGCTGTTGTCTACGAGTACGTATTCACGGAGAGGTGCGCGCCGAGTGCGCTTCTCTTGGTCTCTAGGCCCGAGCCCGCGCCAGCCAACTGTTGTTCGGCCACGGAGAGACACCGCCCGCCGATCGCGCGTCGGGCTCGACGCAACGCTGCTATACAGCGGTGTAGCCATCCAACGCATCGATCGTTCTGCTGCTGCTTGCTGTCGTGGATAACATTTTGAATTTTGAAACCATGCCATTTTTTTTCGATTCGAAAATCTGATGACGGAGGTCGTCGGATTTTTGGACTTGAACCATCGGATTCTCAAGTCGAATTATTCCGGTCAAATTTTGCATATTCGGACTGCATAAGCAGATGCTTTCGTTTTCGGGATCGAAAAATACAAATATGAAAATCAAAATCGAACCGCACAGGAAACAACCTTTTAGACAAAAGTCGCTTCGGTAGGGACAATCCCTTGCCTTCTCTGACGCTGCTGCATGGCGGCCTTGACAGCACTCGCGACTTTCGGTATGACAGCGTACGTTCGGTTTGTACGCCAGTGGAGTTCTAGTCGGAAACGGAATTGGGGTGTGTGGAAGTGTTTCTCACGAGGGCGACCTTGATAGCATAGATTCTGTGTGTACAGCGGTGATACCTGGTACTTGATACCGATATTGGTATCCAACAAAGATAACTGGTATTTTGCCTGTGATTTTCGCTGCCGACCTAGATTTTCGGCGTGATTATTGATGTCTTGTTTTATGGTTAGTGCTTACAGGCATCTGGTTGTGGCTGGTTTGATATTCGGCAGGACGTTGATGTGGTATTCGATATGACATTGGCCGCTTTCTCTGTAGTTTTGTTCACTGCGCACGTCCATCAGGTCGTGAACCATACCTGATACCAGACAATGATGTGTGGTGCTCGATCTAGTTATTGATGTTTTTTCTCTGTTGTGTTTGATGCTTTTGATTGGCCAGGTTGTGGAAGTGTTCCACGAAGGCGACATGATCTGGGTACATGGCTTTCACCTCGCCATACTGCCCGCTTTTCTCGACAGGACCGTCAAGGTACGAAACATCAAATATCGAGTATCAAATATCAAATATCGAACATCATATCTATATATTATGCTTATCGAAGCTTTAAGACCTACCAGGTACCAGATATGGCTATGGGAATGCGGAGTTTGCAAGTTTTCTTCCAAGAATATTGCTTTCAAGAAACAGCCGAAAAATTCTGGTATCGCCGCTGTGGGTTTTTTTTTTTCAAAATTTGGTATTGTTTTTTCAAACGGCTGCAGGCGGAACAATTTCTTTTTCTCTCGTCGCAAATTGTCAACACGCTGGTAAAAATCAGCTCGTGCGACGATAGACGTTCGATCTCGACATAAGACTCAACCCACGGCCAACCCGCTCGGTGTCGGGCAAGGCCAACGAGCGTAGATGACGTGCAGATGACGGCCCCGAAGATATCAGGCGGATCCACTGTCTAGGGGGCGAGAGCGTGCCGGCGGCGTCCCGCGCTCTTCTCCCAAACCTGAAAAAATGCCTTTTTTTGCCTTTCGAGGCGGATCGAGCAATTTTGTCATCTGTTTTGTGCACACCAGCGACCAGTTGTTTTTTTGTATCATACGCCTGGCCAGCGCCCGACACGTATCACGGGCCATTGTGTGAACACGCTCACCCCAAGGAACGTTGGAGCCCCGAACGAGCGCAGCCCGCTCAGAGCTCGTGATGCAGTCGTTCGTTTTGCGGATCTATCTCTGTCGAGGAATCGGAATCTCGTCGCTTCGCACTGAACATCCGCCCGAGTTTTTCCCGAAGCCAATCTTTGGCGCAACGTCGGCCCCAGAATTGTTTTTTTCTTCTTTTCTTCGGGCTTTTTCCGAAAGTTTGGAACATTCCGATTCAAGAATCGTGCTCATAGCGGAGCAAACTTGTTCCGAATTTTCTTGTCGCGTACCTTCGAATTTCTAACTTGTAGTGGAAACCTTGCTTTTCCATTGGCATAGGTCTTTCTACCGAACCATGAGATAGCTCGTGCCATACTTCCCGCTTTTGTCGACGGAGCTTGTGAAGGTGTGAATTGTTAAAAGCCGAAAATCAGTGATTGAAATACCTGTACGAGCGCTGCAAAGTTTAGCGAAAAACGGCAAATCGATTCTTCGGAATCGAATATTCAAAAATCGAAAATCATTGATGCAAAACACCAAATGTCGTCTATTCATCGAGATATTGAAGTTTGCCTTGCTGACGCATAGTGCGGTGCTGACGGTTTTGATGTTGCCGTGTTGGCGGTTTCGTGTGGGCCTTGTTGACGTCTCACGTTTTCTTGTCGACGGTTTCGCTTTTCATGTTGCCGCGGCGAGGGTTTTGTGTTCCCTGCTGTGCATATCATGCGGTCTCTGATCTCTGTTGGCGGTTCATGTTTCAGTGCTGACGGTTCCATGTTGCCACGCCTACGCTTCTGTGTTTCGTTGCTGACGATTTCATGTTTCCTTGGCGACGGTTTCATGTTTGGTTTTGCCGCTCGTTACGACGGCTTCGTGTTGTCTCACCGCCCGCACGATACGGTCTCTCTTGTCGCCTCTACCGGCGGGCGCAGTTGGCGCGCATCGACCATCTTCTCCTCACAACTTCCCTTCGTATCTTCCCCTCCTATTACGGGGGTCCATAGTTAATAGGACCTTTGTTATACATAAAAACCTATGTATTTACCTGTTTTTACTAATAATATTTGGTCGTATTTACTATGGTCCTCCGTAATAGTGAGGTGTTCAAGATCATGCTGCTTGCGTTTGGTTTCATGTTGCCTTGCTGACCGTTTCCTACCTTTTTTTATGACGGTCTCATGTTTCCTTCCAAATGGTTTCATGTTTATTCTACGACGGTTTCATTTTGCCCTGCTAACGGGTTCGTGTTTGTTTTGGGACGGTTTCATGTTTCCGTGTTTGCCTTTTCCCTGCTAACGGTTCCATGTTTGTTTTACGGTGTCATGTTTTCCTGCTAACGGTTCCATGTTTTTTTTTACGATGTCATGTTTTCCTGCTAGTGGTTCCATGGTTATTTTTGGACGGTTTCATCTTTCCCCTGCTAACGGTTTCGTGCTTAATTACGACGGTTTCATGTTTTTATGTCACCGTACGGTCGTGGTCACCGCTGCTATAATACATACCATGTGTACACTTGTCAAAACTAAAAATGATAATAGAAAGATGCGATTATGTAGCGCCCGATTTTGCTCCTTACGACAAGTGGCCGGCTGGTTCTATTTCTGCGGGGACTACCGAGGGAAACGACGCCGGCGCACGACCAACCCTTTCCTCCCCACAGTGTTCGGCTCATGACCGTTTCATGTTTGTGTTACGTCGGTTACATGTTTCCGTGCTAAATAGCTCCGTGTATGTTATTTCGATTGTTTCTCGTGCTCATGTTCCCTTGTCGACGATTCATTTTTGCAGTGCTGACGGTTTTTTATATTTCGTTACTGACGGTTTCATGTTTTTCATGTTTCCGCACCATGTGACGGCTTTTCATGCTTTTTTCACGACGGTTTCATGGTTCGCCGCTGCCGGGGGTTTCCATAGGTGGCTCGCATCGGTCTGTTTCTACACACTCCTTTCCCTCCTAGTGAAGTGTTTCGGGCGCTACCGCACAGACAGGAGCTTCTCAGGGGGATGCTCGGCGCCGACCAGGTAGAGTTGTAGGGGCGTTAGATACCTAGGGGAGGGGGGGGCGAAGGAGGGGCGGCGTGTCCCCTGCGGTGAGTTTTCCAGTCGTTTCCATTCGCATGGTTGGGGGGGGGGGGGGTGACTACTTGTAAGTGTGGCGTTGGATACCTCAGGGAAAGGGGGGTGTGTGGGCTGACTATGTGTTTGGTGTTGGGTACCTTGGGGAAGGGGAGATGTGGGACGAAGAGATTGAGCGTGATGCCGGGCACTGCCGTAGAGGCAGGAGAGGCTCGGCGGCGGCCAGGTGGGATGTTGGGTGTTGGATGGGCCTTTAAGCGCCCGAAAAAGCCGGTCTTCTTCGATTATACCATCGTTGTCGGACAGGAGGTGGGGATTGGGGGGTGGTGGGTAAGAGGTGGGGAGTGGCGAGGGAGGGGGTTACGACGCTATGTGAGGCGTGATGCCATGCATGGCGAGATGGAAGCGATGTCTAGTTTGCGTAATATTGGGTTCGTTGTGATCATGTTGATGCTGTTGGTGTTGAAGTTGTTTGCTTTTGGTGTTGGTGCTGATGTTCATGTTGATCGTGTCGTTGCTGATGTTGACGGTGATGTGCCTGGTGGTGTTGGTCAGGTCGGGTTACACCCTCATGTGGACAGCCGTCAATTCGGTTGGTGTTGATTTTCATGTTGATGGTGTTGTTGCTGATCTTGGCGTCGCTGGTGACGTTGATGCTGTTGATGTGACGCCGTTGATGCTGATGCTCATGCTTTTGTTCTTGACCAGGTCGGGTTCCACCGCTACGTAGACAGCCGTCACTTCATGTCCTCCTGCCGCCGTCTCCTGGGCCTGCGGCACGTCTACAGCCAAGAGGTAACCCTAGCGCTGCCTGCGCCCACCAGCACTGTTTGTGACTTCACCTTTTAATATATAACCTCTGCAGAAGGGTTGGAAGCCCACACGGCGCGAGGAAGTATCGGTATTGTCGCGATCCGTTTGGCAAAGTTTCACGGTTCGCCAAGATGTCACGACGAGATCAAGATGGGGGACGTTTCCTTTTTGATCCCAAAAAGCGCGGCCCCGTTCTAGGCACAAAACTGTATACTCTACATTTCTATTACGGGGGGCCATAGTATGTAGGACCTACG
This sequence comes from Macrocystis pyrifera, assembly GCA_031763025.1. Lineage (NCBI taxonomy): Eukaryota > Phaeophyceae > Laminariales > Laminariaceae > Macrocystis > Macrocystis pyrifera. The sequence continues at coordinate 10,621,851 of JASSKH010000014.1, read as the reverse complement.
GTAACACGATAACCTATATATTTACCCCTTTTTACTCATAATATTTGGTCCTATTTACTATGCCCCCCCCCGCAATAGTGGTTGTGTCTTAACAAAACGCGACTGCAGTCCTAAAAGGGCCAGGAAAAAGCCGTTACAAACCTCGCGCACAGATCATGCTCTAGATCATCGACCTCCAATTTTTTGAGATTTTGTAGAAGTTTCGAAGGCAGATATAGATCATCTACGTATGGCCGATGTTGCATGATTAAGCTCGCGTTGCCGTGTGGGATCCGTATAATCCGCACGATCTATGGCGCAGGTGTCCTATTAATAGGTTGGATCTGTACTGTTGCGGGGGTCCATAGTTAATAGGGACCTACGGTACGCACAAAATCCTATATATTTACCTATTTTTACTAAGCATATTTGGTCCTATTTACTGTGGTCCCCCGTGATAATGCAGATCATGCACGAACCTCTCACAACGGGAGATGAGGAACTAGGTAAATCTAGGGGTAGATCATGGGCTGCCCAAGGTGTACACCCTCGCTTTGTTGTAAACCTTCGCCGCGTCTGCTCCTCTCCTCTCTCACCCTCCCTCCCTCCCTCCCTCCCTCCCTCCCTCCCATTTCCAGACGGGGCTGATGCAAATCGCGCACGGAGGGAAGACGGTGATTCTCACCCACCGCCACGCTGGAGTTGACCCTAACGCGGTCCGGGCCTCGCTCGATAAGCACGAGTCCCAGGAAGAGGAGGCGAGGTTGCGAGCGCTGCACCGCGGACGCGTTGTGATTGGGGGTGTGGAGAGCGTGGAGAAGGTGAAAGGGGTGTGGCTCAAGATGCTGGCGTTTGGTCAGATGCTGGACCGTAACCCCGAGCTGGTTGGCAGGTGAGGCCATCCCATCCCATCCCATCCCATCCCATCCCACCCGATATTAATTCCGTATCATCCGATCCCATCCTACCCATCTCATCCCACATCGCAGCCCACGTCATCCCATCCCATCCCGTCGCATCCCATCTAAACCTATCTTACCTCATCATATGTCACCACGTCCCACCCCTCTCTAGAAAACATGCCTCTGCGACCAACAAAAGGACAGCAGCCCTCATTACCCTCGTGACAACTATACTTGCAAACCGTACTCACAGCTTACGTATTTGTACTATTTTACAAAAACGGAGTCTGCGAACAACATGGTATAAGTAGCTGTCGCTAGGAACTCTGCAGCAAGATGGTTGTAACTATGTGTAAAATACATATCTCCAACCCAATGGCTTCAATCCAGCGGTTACAAACCAACGGTTACAAACCAACCGTTCCAAACCAACGGCTGCTGATCTGTACGTACGATACGTATGGACGTGGGTGTATCGCCGACTCTTATTCCGCATGTGAAGATTCGAATACTTTTCCAACTGCGTGCCAAAACAAGAGCCCACATGCCCACAATGCAAATCGGTATACAAGTATCAGACGGGCAAACCAACGGTTATACACCAACGGTCACAATCCAACGGTCACAGTCCAACGGTCACAAACTATCCGGTCCGCCCCGCTGTTCGTGACAGGGTGAGCATGCACGAGATCGGCGTCGCCAACCCTGCGAGGGAAGCAGATTATCGGGCCTGCCAGCAAATGGTAAGAGATATCACGTACTTTGATAAAATTGTGTTGACCGCTTCTGCTGCTGTCCCTGAAAATGTTTGTTCACAAAAACATGGCTTGACAGGTGCATACGTCGGATAGATTACTTACAAACAAAATATGCCCAGCATAGTAGTTGTTCACCTACTGAAAAAAAAACGCTTGTAAAAGTTGAGTTGGTCGTTATCGAGAAAGCCGATTTTCCCCATATCGACAACAAGATATGTTGATTTAGCAATACTAGGGGCTAATGTAAAGTATACTATTAATGTATGTTATTAATAGTACCGTAATGAGCGTTGAGATCGTTTACAAGGGTGTGTTGATCGTTTATCAGCACTCGATTGTTCCAGAGCCATTGCCATGCCCAATAGTTGTTCACCTACTGAAAAAAAAAACGCTTGTAAAAGTTGAGTTGGTCGTTATCGAGAAAGCCGATTTTCCCCATATCGACAACAAGATATGTTGATTTAGCAATACTAGGGGCTAATGTAAAGTATACTATTAATGTATGTTATTAATAGTACCGTAATGAGCGTTGAGATCGTTTACAAGGGTGTGTGTGATCGTTTATCAGCACTCGATTGTTCCAGAGCCATTGCCATGCCCAATAGTTGTTCACCTACTGAAAAAAAAAAACGCTTGTAAAAGTTGAGTTGGTCGTTATCGAGAAAGCCGATTTTCCCCATATCGACAACAAGATATGTTGATTTAGCAATACTAGGGGCTAATGTAAAGTATACTATTAATGTATGTTATTAATAGTACCGTAATGAGCGTTGAGATCGTTTACAAGGGTGTGTGTGATCGTTTATCAGCACTCGATTGTTCCAGAGCCATTGCCATGCCCAATAGTTGTTCACCTACTGAAAAAAAAAAACGCTTGTAAAAGTTGAGTTGGTCGTTATCGAGAAAGCCGATTTTCCCCATATCGACAACAAGATATGTTGATTTAGCAATACTAGGGGCTAATGTAAAGTATACTATTAATGTATGTTATTAATAGTACCGTAATGAGCGTTGAGATCGTTTACAAGGGTGTGTGTGATCGTTTGTCAGCACTCGATTGTTCCAGAGCGGGAAGGTCGTCGAATACCGAACGATTTTTTTTCGGAAAAACCTGGTCGAGGAACCTTCCGAAAACGTGTCGTTCGTTTTTTTCCGTAGCACCCTCGCGGTTGCCGAGAGAACAGCAGTATCAACCATTGCAACGCTTCTTTCTACTAGGGTTGCGCCTGAGATCCAGTTTCGGGCTACTTTTAAGGTCGTTGGCCATCGTGAGTGTGAATGGAATTTAATATTTTGGTCTAATCACAATATAAAGCTGAAATACAGCAGAGGTCCAAACTTTTCATCGTTCTAAGGACCGAAAACGAACAGCCTAGAAGTCACCTGGCTGCAGCAAGTGGCACGTAATCGTCAAAAAACGAATACGTACATTGTTTATATAGAGTAAGACCTATGCCAATGGCAACGCGAAGTATCAGTAAAAAGTTCGAATTTCAAAGATACCCGCCAAATTTTTTTTTTAGAACACGCTTCCTATGGGCACGTTTAGAATAAAAAAAAGTTCCCAACTTTTGGAAAAGCCCGAAAAAAGCAAATCTGGGGCCGATGTTGGGCCAAGGTCGGCTTGAGAAAAACTCAGGCCGATATTTGGTTCGAAGCGGCGAGATTCCGAGTCCTCGACAGACATCGATCGACAAAACCAACGATTGCGTCATGAATTCTGAACGGAGTGCGCTCGTTAGGGGCTCCGACACACCCTTGGGTCACTGTCTGCACACAATGGCCAGTGACGCGTGGCGGGCGCTGGCCAAGCGTACGATCAAAAAACAATTAGCCGCTGGTGTGTACCAAACAGAAGACAAAAAATCTCGATCCGCCTCGAATGGCAAAAAACAGGTTTTTTTTTCAGGTTTGGGAGGATACCGCAGGACGCCGCCGGCGAGCTCTCGCCCCCTAGAGCATTTATCCACTTTCTATCTTCGATGCCGTCATCTATACTCGTTGGCCTTGCCCGACACCAAACGGGTTGGCCGTGGGCTGAGTCTATCTCGAGATCGAGCATCTATCGTCGCTCGAGCTGGTTTTTATCAGCGTGTTGACAATTTGCCAAACGAGAGAATACAAATTGCGCCGCCTGCAGCCGTTAGAAAAAAAGAAGGAAAAACCAACCATTTTTTTCCCTTTTTTCCCACAACGGCGGCGGTACGAGGATATTTTCGAAAAAAAAAACTTTTGAACTTCCCGTTACCATTGGCATATAGGTCTAAGAGCATTATTTTTATTGAGGTTGGTTTTGTACACTCGTATATATACATACATACATACATACATGCATACATGCGAGCACATCTATTTACGTATATCTGATCGAAAAGACACGGCACAGCAGCATCAGCAGCAGCTGAAGCAAAAACGCGAGATGGGTGGAGGCACGGTCCGGCTGGTGCCCCCCCCTCTCTAAGTGGCGTCATACATGGCCATGCTGCCTCTTGTGCAAGCCAAGCCGTCCCTGGACAAGCATGCCGAGCTTATGACCGAAACGAGGTTGTCGCTTTCCTTCTCGACCTTACTCTTGTTCAACGACAAGCATACCATCTCCTCCTCCAGGCTCGCCACCGTGCCTCTTGCGCCCGCCTCTCCTCCGCCTCGATATACAGCGCCGCTTGGACTGCACGCGTTTTCGCTTCCCTGTCAACCCTGTGCTCTTGCTCGCTCGCCAACTTTGCTGCAGCTTCGCGGCTCAGCACCTCCTCGTTCTCTTCCGAAACTTTTTTTTTGTTCCTCGGCGATTCTTTCCCTCGACCGAAAGCCTTCGACCTCTCAATACATTTGAGCAATGGCGGCGTCGCGTGCCCGAGTTGCGTTTTGGCGGACCCGCTCCAACGCTTGATATTTTCCGCTGTCCGCAGCTATGTCTGCACGCCTATCCGTCGCCGATTCGCTTAGCGTACAACAAGTAGTTGCCGTGCGAGCGACAAAGTCATGGTTGATTTGATTTTGTGTTTTTGCCACCGGACGAGTTTTTGTATGCTTTAGTTTTTTTTTTCGTTGAGAACTTGGCATGAGGTACTATTAATAGACGTATCAGAGAGCCAACGCTGGAGTTGCTGGTGTTCGAGCGCAAGCTCGTGAAATGGTGCGCAGTTTCTGATTAATAATAGTTCGTACGCGCAGATAGTCCAAACCTAATATTTCAAGGGTTTATGTTTTTCTTGGCGTAATGTTGTTGTCAAACAACACGTATTTGATGGCAGGTGTAAAAGAGCCGCAAATACTAAAACACACGTTTGTTTGCAGGTATTGTCGAGGTCGCGAAGAAGCGGGTTAACATATTACCTTATCTGAAATCCACGAGGTACCAGGTCCGGTCTGCCACCTTTTTTTGCTGAGTGTGAAGACCCAGTTCAGTTCGTTACGCAAGACGAGTTTTCTGGCGATCTGGTCTCGTCCTTTCTGGGAGTGCGAGTTCAAGTGTTGTTTTGGGTTGTCGCTGTCTCTTGACAAGCATATTAGATCAAGTTGGTCGGCAAGAAGTTTTATTGGTGAATAATCCTTTAGCTTCATCACGCCACTGGTGTTTGGTGGTCGATATGTCTGTATGTACCCGAGGGGCAGGTCTAACTGTTCCTCGTTTGCCGTCGTGAGGGCTCAAGTGAATATCGAACGGGGATACGGCAGTAGAGGTTTCATTCTCGCGCGGAGTGGTACATGTCTTTGGCATGATTTGTGCGCGGCAGACGCCTGCCTGTGTAACAGCGGTAACGCCTGTCCGAATAAGACTGCAGGAATGGCGGTGTAACAATAGCGCCTGCCTGCAACTACTGCTGTACATTTTTGCCCCGCATAGCTTGATTTCCGGCGTGGCTACTACAGCGGTGATGCCGGGCGTGGTATGGAATAAGCAGTTACGCTGGACCGTGTCGGTTGTGCCCGATGCCGCACCTCACTTCCGCGTCTCATTTCTGTGTCTTGTGGTCGTTGATGCTGCTGTTATGTTCTCACGTTTACTCTAAAATCAAGGGGTCCGTGGTCACACACAGGTGCTGGAGCTCTGAGAAGATCCCAAAAACCATTTGAAACCAAACAAAAGTCGGCGTTCGCGGGAGCTGCTGAGTAGCTATTACGGGGGTCCATAGTTAATAGGACCTATGGTATACATAAAAAAACGTATATATTTACCTATTTTTACTAACAAAAATTGGTCCCGTTAACTGTGGACCCCCGTAATAGCTCTATATGGACCACGATCAGGCACACTGAACAACCATATGACAAGGGCGGTGTCCCACAGGCAACTTTGGCGATTCGGGGACATGGTATCCACAAATACCGCTATTAATATTACCTGGGAACCGAGCAGTAATCAAAACAAGATATGGTGTGTAAACGAAGTGGGAAATAGGATTTTTGTCTTTTTGGTTCCATCCTGGGTTCTGGCTCGTACAAAAAAGAAAAAAGAAAAGAAAAGAAAAACTGTCAACGGCTCTCCAACCTAACCTACCGGGTTCTCGCTTTGTCGTGTCGTGCCACCGTATTTGTTATCCTTGTCCTTGTTGCTTGCCGTCGTCTGCCTGTCGGTGTGTCCGCTCTCGTATTTGTGTGGTGTCGTGTCTGGTGTCATGTTTATCCTGTGTCGCGTCTGTTGGCGTGTCCGTGTGTCGCGGTGAGTAGTTGCCGAAGGTAGTGGATAGGTTGAACGCGAAGCACGGGGAGGGCACAGTGGTGTACGAAGAGCGCCTGGCCGAGGAGAACACCCTCGTTCAGAGGTCAGTCGGCTACTGCGTTTTTGGTGTTTTGTCAAATGGCGTTTGGGCGTTGTTCGTATAGGGCCTCGTTTCTCTGTTGTTTTGTCACATTTTCACTATCTACTCGTACCGTCTCCGCAGGGTTACAGAAAACCTGGTACCTGGTTCGTACGTAGCTGGCCCCAGGTATGAGTTTGACTATCAATAACTTTTGACATTCGTTCGGGCTCCGATTAAAACTATTTTGCGATGATGGCTGACGCTTAAATATGATGATGAATTTCATACTGATATGGTGGGTAAAAGTGGTTCTTATATCTTTCCGACTACGGTTACACGAAAACGTTCCGTTTGGCGTTTGCCAGTTGGCGTTTCTGCGGATACCAGGTCCCCTCCCCCTATAGGCTCGTAGGGACTTTTTCTTGCATAAAATTGATTAGCGGAAAGCGCGAGAGCGTGAGTTAGCTGTACATTCGATGAAAATCGACGAGCAGTGGGAATGCTGAACCCTATGCGCGATAAAAACTAAAGGCACGTACCGGGGGGGAGAAGGGACGACACCTGTAACCCACGGCTTGTCCAGAAGATCGTCGAGGGTAAAACCTCCTACGAGTGGGCTGGAAAGTAAAAGTGATGGATGAAAAACAAAGAAAAAAAAAATAGGCACTGCGGGGTGCCGACCAACCCCGCTGCGTACCCCACACCACTACCACACACGAGACACCCGGGTTGCGGCGTCCGCCGCCCCGCTTATTTTTTTTTGTCAATGTCGTTTTTTTTTTTTTTTTTCATTTTTTCACTTTTTCGTTTTTTTTGCTCATTATGACCTGGTACCAGATATGTAACAACTGCAGTCTACAGACAGTACCTGGTACGTGTTATTACGTATAATAGTAATATGAGAGTTTAAAAAGACGCGTTTGAGGTTTGACTATACACGAGTACTGGTGTAGCGTTTGGCTAACGGCTGCAGGCGGGTGACGGTCTTTTGCGTCGATCTCGACTAGAATCCACCGCTTGGCATTGGTCGGTTCACGTTGGCGTCCCTGTTGCGTTTTCGAGCAGGGCGGCGTTGATGAGGGTCTGTTCGGTGTACGTGACCACGCCTCTTCACAACGGCCTCAGCACCGCCCCCATGGAGTTCCGGATAGTGCAGGAGCAAGCGCAAGGCGTCAACGGTGCCACGGTGAGCTGAGCCGTGCTGCTGCACGATTGGGGAGGCTACTTGCGATCTGTCAGATATATCAGATAGATCAGGTAGATCATCTAGATCCTACCCTGCCGTCGTGATATGGTATGCACGATCTGGGTTGTACAGATACCACCCAGGAAACATGTCCTAGATCGTGCAAGTTGTACGGCCCCCACCCGGCGACATGAGCTAGATCAGGAAGATCAGGAAGATCAGGAAGATCAGGAAGATAGATGAATGCCCTGGAATATCTAGATGGTGAGGAGGGGATCGATCGTTTATCGGAGGTGTGAATTTGACCTTTTTGGAACGCCTTTATTGTTTTACAGCATTTATTAATAGTAGTCCTTGAATTCCTATCCCGTTCGATTGTGACACGTCGGACAGGTAGGGGGTAAGCCCCTCCGTGTCGAAGGGGATACGTGGTCGATGATCATATGACTACGGCGAGCAACAAATGAGTACCCACCCTCCCCGTCTCTTCTACCGTCTATTTACTGCTGCACGAATTATCCTGCATGAAAACCAAGTTGTACCCGAAAATCGTACTGTAGATCTGAAAGGGGTTACTAACCGCACCCTTCATGCCACTGGCCGGGCACCTCACGGCGCTTCGCGCTAGGTGCGATGTCTGCCTGGTCGGTGAAAACCCGACATGCTCCGTCCCGGCCTGGTAGGGATGCAAGGGTCTATGGGTCGTACGACTACGGCCATGCGTGAGATCGAGTACATCTCTCCTATCGAGTACTACCCTCTTTCTTTTACGGCCTATTCACTGCTGCAGAACGTGTCCGAGTATTTGCCGAGAAAGGTACTGCTATAGTTCAAATCGGGTTAAAGCAGCCTCATCCCCCCTCTCGCTTACCGCCTATTTACTGCTGCAGGCATGATCCTGCGAGCAGTTCCCGAAAAACATGGGTGTGGTTCTAACACGCTGAAGCACCCCCTCCCTCCTCTCTTCGGACACATATTTACTGCTGCAGACATGTTCCTACACGTAGTTCCCGAAAAACACGGGCTTGATTCTAACAGCGTAAGCCCCCCCCCCCCCCCCCCCCCTCTCTTCGAACGCCTATATACAGACATGATCCTACCCTAAACCCCTCCCCCCTCTCTTCGAGCGCCTGTCTACTGCTGAAGACATGGTGTTGCCCTAAATCCAAGTAACTCCCGAAAAACATGCGTGTAGTTCTGAAAGGCTCAAGCCCCCCCCCCCCCCCCCCCCCCCCCCCCCCCCCCCCCCCCCCCCCCCCCCCTCTACCGCCTCGTCACTGCTACGGAACTTGCCCTACACTAGATCCGAATAGTTTCCGACAAACGTGGGTGTATCTTGTATTTCTAAAAAGGTTACTGGTATGCCCTATTTTTCTTTTGTTTGTTCCTTACAGGAGACCGAAACGTCTCGGAAAGCGCCAGGGGTTTTGATTCTCTCGGAGGCGGTTTCGTGCTCGCCGGCCTTGAGGGGAACGATTACTGTCAACCCCTGGAAGGTGGAGAGCGTGGCGGAAGCGATGGCTGCTGCTTTGGGGGCCACCGATGCCGACAGGGTGGCGGGGCATCAGGTGCAGCAAGCAACTCGAATGATAAATTGGAAATACGATGTAATATTTGCCGCTGCGGTTTCTGCCGCTTGCTAACCTTGCGCTCCTAATTCTGGCTTTTGCTGATCGATGCGTTTTTGTTTCTGCCTCTTGCTGATTGGTGCACCTCTGTTTCTGGCTTTTCCTGATTGGTGCGCTCCTGTCTCTCCATCTTGCTGATTAATGCGGTTCTGTGTCTCCATCTTGCTGATTGGTGCGGTGATTGGTGCGCTCCTGTTTTTGCCTCTTGCTGTTTGGTGCACCTCTATTTCAGGAGGACGTGGAGTGGTGCGAGTCTAACACCACCGCTGCGTGGGCGGAAGATGTGCTCGGAGTTCTCAGCACGGTGAGGAAAATTATTTTGGATTGCGCTCATGCGATGAACAAGTAGATGATGCTATTTTATACTCGTACCAGTGCCTGATCATGTGATATTGTGACAATTTCGTGTTGGTTAGGGCAGATGTTGTGCTCATGCGATGTACTAGTATTTCGTACTATTTTATGCCGGTACCTGATACTCGTACGGTTATTTCGTGGTATAGCAGTAGTAGGGCCTCCATGGTGCCCGTATCATATGCTCCAGCCGGTATGACATGAACCAGCCAACAATACCGGCACTATAACAGCGACTGGCACTAACTACTTCCCCCGCACACTACTTACCACACTGGTGCATCCCATCTGCGCCAAGTGCGAAGTAGTGCCTCAGTGAGGACCAACGCCCCAACGGGTAGGTAGAGGGTGGACCGTAACTAGACCAAGTCCGGCGGGAAGGCCTCATAGCCTCGGTTTTTGTTAGTGGTTGAGCTCGCGCAATGTCCCACACTTGCCGGGAGAGATGATCTCCCGGGTGGCTATCTCCACCGCACCTGCTCCTCTCGGGGGTCAGGTCGGGTCAACGTGCCCAGACTGTAGGGGTAACAGCAGCCGGTGCTGATGTTGCAACGGGGACTACTGCTGTATACACCCAATTTCGCTGCAATGCCATTGGTGTCTTACTGGTAACAGCAGCCTGTTATCTGATGTTGCAACGGGAGAGAGCTATGGGTTAGTGGACACGACACGAAACTGGAACGTGGAAGTGTGGTGAACTTGAGCTTTGTTTTTACCAATCCGCCGGAGGATTAAAAAAAAGAAAAGGCCAGAGGCGCTATCTATAGCGGGCAACCGGCACTATAGAGGGACCATTACTGCACTGTCATGTTGTAATTTCACACCGCTCAGACGGGAATATAATACACGTTTCATGTAAGTATCATGCTTTGAACAGCGGTTATATTCCCGACCGGAGTACAATTGTCTTAGCCTATTAGTTTAGCCCAGGGTGATTAATTACCAATTGTCTGACGCAGGGTGACCACATCTGGCTTCCTCGGGGTACCCAATGGCCTTGCTGATATTGCATATACTCTTCTGCTGCGATTGGTTGGATTGGTTTTGTTGTTTTGGCGTACGCAGGTGCCGAAAGAGAATCGCTGCCGCTATGCGACGACAGGCTTAGGTCTGACCAGCAGGGTGGTGGGAACGGACCCTACGTTCAAGAGGCTCGACACCAACGCTGCTCGCAGGGCCTTCAGGTAGTCATTGGTGTGTGGGTTGTTGGTGTTGTTTTCTTGTGTTGGTGTTGTCGGTGGTATTGTTTTTTGTGTTTTTGTTGTTGTAGATGGTGTTGGTGTTGGTGTTGGTGTTGGTGTTGGTGTTGGTGTTGTGTGTTGGTGTTGTTGTTGGTGTTGGTGTTGGTGTTGGTGTTGGTGTTGGTATTGGTATTGGTGTTGGTGTGGGGTGGTGTTAGTGGTGGTGGTGTTGGTGTTGATGTTGTAGGCGTCGTTATTGGTGGTGGTTTTAGTGTCGGTGTTGGTTTTGGTGTTGGGGTCGTCCATCTGTTTGTTGGTGTTGGTGTTGGTGTTGGGGATGTTGCTTTTAGTGTCGTTGTCGTTGGTGTTGCAAGTGTTGATGTTGCTGATGATGCTACTGTTGGTGGTGGTCCACTTCCTGTGTTTTCACCCTACCTCGGCGGTTGCAGTCATCATAATCATCCTCCCATCACTCATCATCAGAGAGGCCCACGACTCGTCAAACGAACCCAACCAATGAGAGACATGCCGACTGGACACTGGCCGCGAAAACTTTACGTTCAAGTTACTGTACGCTAAGTTTCTCTGGCCGCAGGCTCTGGTTATCCACTTACCGCAGCATACACATGGGGTGTCCGGCCCTCGAAGCCGTGCCAACTACGAGAAGCCATTCGCTAGTGGTCTTACCTGTGGAGGTGCAACTTCATGTTCCGTTTGTTTCCTGTTCTATGCGGGCGGCGTGTAGCGTGTGTCTCTGGTTGTTAATTGTGACAATTCGTTTTCCTCTCCGTTGTTTATTCTTACGTGGTCGCACCAGCTCGAGCAAGTCTCGAGTCTTTTTCCTGGACTACGGTGGGACGCTCGTGAAAGACACACCTCATCGTCCCTCTGCAGGTACACAGCCATATACCAGGTAGCCTGGTAACTCGTACCGCATGACGTGTACCACATGCCACAATACCGTGCCTTGTAAATTCCTTACCATTTTAACGTATTCCACATAAAATAAAACATGACTCGCGTGTACGACATACCCGTTTATCCGCGGAAGTCTCTGGAATGAGATATGCAGTAGATACATAATGAGTACCGGTGCCACCGTCTGTTCCCTAATATTGAAACCGAGTGGTTCTTATTTTTTTGGGATAACTGTGGAGTCATATGGTATATTTTGATCGGCGGCTTGGAAAGCGCTGGACTGAACACGAGTCTCCTCTCCGCGTTTCGACATTTTGCCTCGAGATTAGCGCAACCTCTCGGTTTGCTTTGTCCGCCATCGCGCCTGCCGGCCTCGACTGTTCCGCCTCAATGTCACGGCGCGAGGTGGTACCGTGTCGGTCGAGCCGTAGCACCGATGACCCGTTTCATGGCAGACCTAGAGTATGTGTGTTCTGGAGGTAGCGATACAAGTAGTGGTCTTGTGGCAAGGTAGTCGTACCGGGCTGCGTTAACTGTGCTGTGCTACGCTGTACCATACTGCATGTCCTGCACGGTGCTGCACCGTACTCTACACTGTCCCGACTGGTACTGTACTGCAGTGTGTTGTAGCGTATGTGTTGTACTGCTGTACCGTGCGGTACTGTCCTGTCCTGCAACTTACCTGTGTCGACCCTCCACGTCTAAGATGGCCGCCAGCTTTGCCAAGAGGCAGTCGCTCATACCCGAACCAAAAGTCTGTATGTTCTGAATATCCAGTGCGTGACCGCTGCTTCGTTTTTTTTTTTTTTATGTTGTTGTTTTTGTGGCCTTGTTGCTCGCACGCAAACCAACCAAACATCTCCAGGGCATGGATGGCAAAGCCAGTGACAGGCGCCCTGTCATTTGCTGTTGCCAGACATGTACAGGTTCTGAACGGCGAGCCAGTGACCGCTCCTTCGTTTTTGTAGTTGCTTGTGATGTTTTCGTTGAGTTGTTGCTGTTGTTGCTGTGCTGTTGTCGTTTGTTGGTGTCGTTATGATGTTATTATTATTATTTTATGTCGCTTTGTGGCAGGCGGGGCGACGTCAAAGATGGACCAATCGTGGACACGGTTTGACGACGAGTCTAAGGTACGGGTCTAGGGTACCATGCTGTAGCCTCGGTCAATTTCCGGCCTCTGTGCTCGACTACTCGATCCTTTCCCTTGCTCTTCCTCAATGGAGCTGAGAGCTGATGAGTTGATTCCTTGTTTCTGCCTGGTGTATCTGCACGTTTTCCCCCTCGATTCTGCTGAGAGGTTGATTTGTCTTGTCGGGGATATACGTTTCGGGTATCGGTAGCACGAAGGTAACTGGAGTTGCGGGAAAGTAGTGCAAGTTATTGCTGTAACACGAATGAGCGTAGCGTTCCCTCTACGGAACGCCTTGATTACATGTTGGAAACCCTCTCGAAACGAGCATTACACCTTTTGTGAATAGCGCATCAGCGGACGAGCGGTTCTTTCGTAGCGGTAACATATGTAAAACACTAGTTGCTCGATTTTGTTGTGTTTCCGGTGACGATTATGCAACAGCTCGGGTAACGTATTCACCTTTCTGCTCTTCTTATTATTGATATGTTTTTCCTCGATCCTGGTGAGAGCCTGCCAATGGGTTAGCTGGTGTGTCCCGATTGCTTTCCCTCAATCTTTGTTGAGCGATTGGTTCGTTGTTTTGCCAGATTAATCAATGTTTTCTCTCTTCAATCCTGCTGGGAGCGTGACTCGTTGTTCCACCTGGCGTGTCTCCAATACGTGCCCTCAATCCTGAGGAGAGCTTGTTAGTTGCCTTACCTGGTGCATTTCCTATGCCTTGTATGCACCGGCCGGAAAAGGCGCCCCCCATCCCCGACGTTATCGAAATGTGTGTACGTACCTTGAATGCGCCGTATGAATCACGTTTTTCCTCTGTGTGCGCCTTGTGTGCGCTGTATAACTATTTTTTTCAATCTGTGTGGGCCTTGCATGCGCTGCACGAATAAAGTTTTCCCCTCTATAATGTATGACTCGTATGCGCTGCATGAACGTCGCGGTTTGTGTGGCGGCGACGCAGGCGTTGCCTCTCCGGCCTGGCAGGCCTGTCCTAGAGGGTCTCGAAGACCTCTGCCGAGATCCTCGGAACACTGTATTCGTCGTGAGTGGCAGGGGAAGGGACGAGCTGGAAGAGGCGTTCGGCCACATCAAGGTACGATATCCCTTCTGCGCGTTGTATGCGTAGTATGCGTTTCATGCGCTGTATGCGCAGTATGTGTTTCATGCGTTTTTATTCGTTTCATGCGCTGCATACGTTTTATGCGCTGTATGCATTTTACTAGCTGTATGCGTCTTACGCACTGTATGCGTTCTGTGCGCTGTATGCGTTGTATGCGCTGTATGCGCGGCATCGAACACCAGTGCTGCAGTAGAAAGGGGCTTGGCCGCGGCGGGCGGACGCCTACCGCCGGCTGCGCGCATGCAGGGACATCGGTAAATTGAGCCGTAAATGCGGCAGTACTGCCAAGAGGTGTGCCGCCTTGCTTGATGATGAGCGTATCATTCAACATTTCCCAGAATATACTGGTATATAGGGTACATGTTTTGTGTAGAAATGAGATGTACCAGGTTTGTTTGTTTGTTTGTTTTTTTTTATGTTTGCTCTTGTTCGGTACGAAATAATTAAATGAAAACGCGAGAAAATCCGACGTCACGTGAGCACTGAAGTGGGGATATCTTCTGAGGCCAACGGCTGTCGCGCGTATCTGGTGTATCTATAGTTTGTGCGTACGAGTACATCCAATACCGCGTAGCACGGTGTTTTTTTTTTATAGCCCCTCATGACGTTGTCCCCCAACCTTTCCTTTCCATATTTTCGATACCTTATATCGTGTGGGTCCAGGGTTTGGGATTGGCTGCTGAACACGGTTCCTGGTTCCGGTGGCCTGGCGCGAAAACAATGTGAGGACCAATGGTGTACTGGTATGAAGTATAAAGAGGCGTTTTTTTCCCTCGAGACACGACGCTAGTGAAGGCTCGCGCTTCACGCTGGAGATTCTCTTTCGAAGCCCTGCGGGGTATTTTGTGTCTGCCTTGTATCTATTGCACATATCGCTTTTATGTCGTCTAGGAATTGGTTCTGCTTGTGACCAACCTGTCGGTTTGTATGTTGCGTAACGTTTCGTTGGCTTTGCGACCGGTCGGTATGCAGGGAGGAAGATGGCGATAAGGAGGGGCATGGGAACAGGGAGGGGGATGGGGTGGGCGATGGGGGCTGGGAGGCTCTGCACCCTGGAGTGAAGGACACGGCCTGGAAAAACATCGCTAGGAGGTTCATGCAAGACTTCCAGGTGAGAGCAAGAAATGGCATGTCGCACCGGTTGTTGTCGGTGAATTGTCGCCGTTGTTGATGGTCGCATAATTTACCTGGGTCTCTCTTTCTGACCGGGTACAAACAAAAAATGGTCTACGTACCGATGACCTGTTCCAGGGACGTAATTGTCATGCAAGACTTGCAGGTACAAAAAAATACGGTCTGTCGATTGTACATAGTCTGATCATTTACGGGTAGCTCCCGATATCACGCAAGACTCGTAGGTACATGTATAGGCGCACCTTTTGAGGCTGATTATTGGTTATTGTCGTCGTGCCAAACTTGTATGTGTGCAGGTGGGTTTTGGTGATTTAGGATGGCGTATTTTCGTTCGGGTACTGGGGCGTAGACCTATATGCAGTGCTGGGGTGCACTCTCTGGTAGTGGTATGGCGAGGTAATACACTGACAAGCGTGTCTTTATATCTTAAATTTTATGTTGCTGGGACCCGATCCAAGATGAGTGCTGCGCGCAATTATTCAATCGCAGTATGTTTGATAGTGCAGTGATCTGACCACATGAATCCTTCGCGTAAATGGCGTACTGATAACTGGCAGTATACTGGCAGTATACTGGCAGTATGTTGTGTTGTCGCTGTGATCTGACCAAACGAGTGGTGTGCTTTTTTGTTTTGCTGTCGCGACCAACCGACACTATTCCTATGCAAGCTCCACACCCACGGCTCTTACATGGAGGAGAAAGGAACCGCGATGCTTTGGCACTACGGAAACGCAGAGCCGGAATTTGGCGTAATGCAGGCAAGGCTTCAAACCCGCTCTAACTGCTGGCGGTAGAATTGTAGTTGTTGTAGTACGGGGGACCATAGTAAATAGGGCCAAATATTGTTAGTAAAAACATGGAAATGTATGGGTTTTTGTGTTTAGCGTAGGTGCTATTAACTATGGCCCCCCGTAATAGTTGTAATGGTTGTTGTTGGTTGCGATGATATTTTGTTTTTGCTTTTTGTTGGTGGTAACGACGGTTGATGCTGTTGCCGACGGTGTGGTTGGTGCTGATGCTGTTGCTGTTGCTGTTGCTGTTGCTGTTGCCGGTTGTGTTTTGTGTGTTTTGTGTATTTTTTGTTGCGATGAAACATTCTCATGCCATGGTGTACCACGGCATGTCATGTTTTTACTGCACAGGCAAAGCAGCTACAGGACGAGCTGACCGACGTGCTGTGCTCCTCGAGCGCATCCACGGCCGCCGTCGAAGGCGTCGCCATGGGGGGGGTGGCGGGGGTGGGGGGCGTGATGGCCGGCTGCATGGGGGGGGGGGCGAGAGCAACGCGCTCTCGTGCTCGACTCGCTCGTCGTCCGTCGCGTCTGAGGCTTGCGGCGCTATCGACATTACGCATGAGGAGGGCCGGAATTCTGCGCAAGGGGGCGGTGGGGCTTATCTTGAGGTGTGTTTTACGATTTGACCAGTGTTTTTTTCTTTTTTTTTTCTTCAGTTTTTGTTAATGCTATTTGTGCGGTTCGGGTCCAGTATTTGGTTTTTCGGTGTCAATTTTTTTTTCTTCGTTTCGAGTTTTGTTTTTTGCGTAACTCTCTTAGTAATACGATCATTGTCGTTTATTCTTTACGGTGTTTCGGGGTTTTTACCACCATTTTTTCAGGTTGGTACTTTTCCTGTACACACCAGATGTGTATACACTTCAGCTACTTGCCTTGTACGGTAATTGCTTTTCGTTTTTTTTGTCGTTTTTACCTGCTTGCTTAGGTTCGAGCCAGAGGTGCGAGCAAGGGCAACTTCGTCCACATGGTTTTCTCTAGGATGGGATGGGGCTCGGAAGGCGCCGCACTGGAGGGAGGGTCGGATGAACTCAAGGACCAGACTACCTCCGGTCGGTTCTGCCTATGCGTGGGAGACGATGTCAGCGACGAAGACATGTTCATCGCCGTCAAGGTGCGTTTCTGCGCCACCTGTGTACAGGCAGTTTGTGGTTGAAGCGTACTGTACTCGCTCGCGCCGAAACCAAATTCCGCTTGTTCCCAGCGATCGCGATCGCGATTTTTCCGGAGGGTGTTGTTGCTGTTCTCTGAGCCGATTATAACTGCGCCTACTTTTTGAGGGGACAAACTACTTGAAAGTAGTTTCGTGTATGCTTTTGTTGCAGTGGAAAAATGTGCGAACTCATTCTCCCTGCAATCTGTTCCAGTATATAGCCTAAATAGCGTATGAAGACGCCCCTTTCTCTGGTGTCGATGGCTGACGCAAGCCACGAACAGTGCGGTGGATTTAAGAAACGATGAAACTGAACTGAACTGAAACTCGCTACACAGCAAACGTAATACCTGGTGTATACATGTATATATATAAACATGACCAAACATTTTCACTTGTGCGGTGCCAGGTACCGGGTATCCAACAACCCCCCCCCCCCCCCCCCTCCCTTCCCCACGGACGCCGTATGCCGCCCGTTTTCATGTATAGCTCGATCAGCACCCCCGGGAATGTCCACTTCACCGCCAGCCTTAGCCCTGTTGGTAGTGCACTGTACCGAAACCTAAACCTGGTTGTGATTCCGCGTGTTTCGTCCCCATCACGAGTGTGCGGTCTTTTGACCCTGTTGGTTCTGCACTGCCCCTTGCACATTTCCCTGGCGTATTACTTGAACTCGAAATAAATTGTTCTCTAAACGGCATTGCAGCCCCAAAGAGGTTGAACGTTTTTCGAGTACTCCCGTTCTCTCCTGCGGTCCCCCTCGCCCGCGTTGCTGTCGAGAGTATTTCCTTCTCTTGTGTGTGTGCTTCCCAGTTCCGCGACGGGCCACATTGCCGTTCTCCCTGTGCTGACCCTTTGTCATGACCCTTGTCACGGCCCTGTCCTGACCTCCCGTGTACCTCCCCTCACTACCCGAGCCTTGCCTTCGTTGGTATGTCCGGACCCTGTGTTGTCCTGACCATGTTCATGTCGTGACCCCGCCCTGATGCTGGCCTCACCCGGTCCGTTTCACTGGCCTGTCCTGTCCCGGCCTTGTCCTTCCTTGGTGTCTGGTCCACCACTGCGCTCTATCTAAACCGACCCACGCGATGACCGCCGATTTTTCCTATCTTGTCCTGTCCTGTCCTGGCCTGGCCCTGGCCCTGGCCCTGGCCGTTCTCTCCTGTTCCGGCCCTAAATATAACGCACACGATGACGGACACGGTGATCGCCGAGCCCAGTCTTACGAAGGGACGCCACTCTCATCCGAGGAGGACTGCTCGCCCCCTAGCGGTCGTCCTCTGTCTGCAGGCAAGGAGAATCGTACGCCAGGGACAAAGTCGAGGCATGAGCAGCAGGCGGCTTTCTTGACGGTCACGGTGGGAAGCAAGCCGTCCGACGCGAGCGCTTGGCTTCCTGGAGTCGATGCCGTGGTGTCCCTCCTGAGGACGTTGGCTCGTATGGTGAGGGGAGGGAGGGGCGGGGGAGAGGGTGGTGGGAGGGGGGGAGGAAGGGAAGGGTGTGCGTTATGACACTTGTATGGGGGGGAGGTAGGGTGGGGGGTGACGTGGGTACTTCGGAACTTGACTCGCCTGATGGGAGAGGGGAGAGGGGGGGGGGGGGGGGAGGGGTGATCATTGAGTGGGGGGTAAGGTTGGGTGACATGGAGCTGGTGGTTGGGGGAATGGTCGTGACCTCGGCTCGCATGGCGTGGGGAAGAGGGAGGGGGGGGGGGGTGTACTCATTGTCATGCATGACCGTAGTCGTATAGAAAGCTTCGAATGCCTACAATGCCTTGGCACAGCGCGTCTTGTTTTCACTGACCAGGCAGAGGGGGTGGGGTAGGGTAGGGTGGCGTGGAGTACGGGGGTTGTTGCGATTTTTGAGTGTGGGGTGGGGAGAGCAGGGGAGGGGAAGGTACCATGACGTTTGAAAAAATCCACCACATGACCACCACCACTACCACCGCCACCACCACCACCACTGGTGCTGTCCTCCGCGCTAATCCCACCTCGTACTGTCCTATTCCGAAAACGCTTTTTCTCTTTTCCCGGTTGGTCCTTTTTGCCTTTATCCGATGCACAGCCAACCCGGCGCGAAACGGCGCAAATTTCCAGGGTCTTCCCGCATGCGCTTCTCATGGAAGCCCGGGGAGAGCTCTCCGTGTCCCCTACCCGCTCGCTTCGCGCCGCATCCGCCGGCAACACCTCTTCCATGGTGGGCCACATGAACAGGGTGGCGGAAGGGATGGCACGGGCGGAGGCGATGGATTCTGTCGACGGGGTTTCGTCCGGTGTGCGGGCGATGAGTGTGGGGTCAGGGGTTCCTGTGGTACGGCGGCATTCTTTCACCATTGGGGGCAAGCCCAGGCAAGAAAGTTTCGGTGATACATTTTTTGTTCTTGTTTTTTTGTAGTGGTGATTTTCGTGCAATCTGTGCTTGTACTTGATTTTTGAAATATGCTGATTTTGTGCCTTTTTAACTTTTAGCCGACTTCATGATGTGGTTTGTTTTTGGCTTGCTACTGATTTGGCCCATTTGCCCCTCCGTGCCACCCTCACCGTACTCTGCTGTACGCTATTGGTATTGTTACCGTTAGAAATTAACCTGGTACTGCTGTTAGAAATGATGATATTCACGTTGGGAATGATGTTACCGTTGGATATGACGATGTATGTTCCCGTTGGAAATGGTATTTTACCGTCGCAGCCCTTTGCCACAAACCGTACCCTTTAAGTTGTACTCAATAACGACGTCTCTTATCCAACGCTACTGTTACTTACCTTCCCTACTTTACCCTACCCTACCTTATCCTTCTCTACCCTACCCTACCCTACCCTACCCTACCCTACCCTACCCTACCCTACCCTACCGTATTCTACTCACCCTTTCCTACCCTACCCTACCCTACCCTACCCTACCCTACCCTACCCTACCCTACCCTACCTTGCTTTACCCTACCCTACCCTTCGCTTCCCTATCCTACCGGTACCCTACCTACTCTACCCTGCCTTACCGTACCCTACCTGACCTACCCTACCCTACCCTACCCTACCCTACCTTGCCCTACCCTGCAAAAGGATATCTTTGTCGCTTGGCGAGTTCCTGAGGGCGGTTGCGCAGCCGGAGCCGGAGCCCCCAATGTTCTAATTACTCAATTGAGTAGGAATATGAACACTTACTCGGACGAAGTTTCCGATAGTCGGATTATGGCTTGTCGCAGTCTGATTCTGACGATTCCGGCTATCGGGTTGTGATTCGGATTGGGATTAGGATTCGAGTTTTCATATCTCAATATTTTGATCTTCGGTTTGGGATTCCGGTCTACAGATTCTCATGGGGGTCCCTGGGTTGGTTTTCGAGCTTTCGGACTGGAATTTGTGTCTTCGGATCGGGATGCGCATCTGACCCTCCGCCATTTTCTCGAAGACGCGCTGAACTCCCCTCAGCGCGAGGCGGCGTCGTAAAACACTTGCTCTCAACGCGTGGCAGAGGCCGAGGTTTTCAGGTTGCGCACCCATGGTGTCCGAGACTCGAAGGGTTTCCATCCGTTTCGAAGGCGTTGGCGTCGACCGCGGTGAAATTGTGGTCTCTCGCTGTTTTTTTTTTTTGGTTTCGGGTGTAGTCGTCTCGCCTCTTTTCATGGGACTCACGTCTGAAATGTACGGTACCGTGACATGATTCCGTGACATGTCCAGTACTAAGCCCCGCAATGACGAACGAAAGGACGGGCGGCTTTTGTGTTGCGCTTGCAGCACAGGAGTATACGAGAACAGCGGTAGACTTGGCCGGCTTATCGTCTTCCCTAGATGGCGTGACTCGTGTTGTTTTATGAAATAAAATGTGTGGTGGTGATACAGTATCATAGACTAGAGGTTGCACGTTAGAGCAGCATGCGATTACCGGGGGGGGGGGACTCATTGGTTTGTAGATTCATGTGGAGGGGAAGAAGAGATAAAGGGTGGATTGACTTCTAGAGGGTTACATTTTTGCGTTCAATGGCGCCGGGGCCTGTGGGCGGTGGAAGATTAGCTTGGCGGGCGTGAGCACGGCCTGCCGTCTAAGTTTCCGACTCGTATTTTCAATAATGAAGAAAAGTGTTGCCGAATCACGCACGCGTGAAAAAATAGCGCATCCCGTTGGGCCAATGTCCAAGCCGGGAAGTGATACCGTACAACACGCACAAGATAGATAGCCCATCCCCTCGAACGGTTTTGTCCGAGCACCTTTTTTCGACAGCAGGGGGAGTGCAAAAGCCATTAGCGATGCGTGAGTCTACGGGAAAATCTTTTCGATGAGAATTTTCCAACGCCATCGTTTTCGTTTCGGTGTGCCCACTGTGTTGGAGGAGTTCGGTACAGAGGTTCATTTATCCCAGGAAGGGGGAGGGGAATTAATTTGATTATGGTGTACGGTATGCTGCTTCAAGTGTTGGTGGGAGGCGAGAGCGCTAAGCGACTAGATGGGGGACGTCGTCAAGAGGTACAGCATTCGCAGTAAAATGGGTCGACGCCGAGTGGGATTAGAGCGATTGAAGGGAGCATCATAACCGGGGGCGCACACTACTAAAAATGCCGGTAGAATGCGATGGTCGACTGGTTCCACGACATTGATAGCAGTTTTTTTCTGGCAAGTAGAGGGGCATAGGGTGTTCGGTGGACGGAGGTGGGGTCCGGGAGGGGGGGGGGGCGGGGGGGGGGGGGGGGGGGGGGGGGGGGGGGGGGGGGGGGGGGGGTCTCGACAAATCAAAAGAGACTGCGTTTAAAAGTACGATTATCAATATGGGAAATATAGAATGTATGTGTTAGTTTTGAAACTCTTACAGTGCTTTTTCGGCAGTAGGTAGTAGGACAGGGAAGGACTGAGGGATGTACTGGTATGCACTAGAAAGAGGCTGGCGTGCTTTTGGCGGCCACTCTCAAGAGGATGAGTTGATGCGATGGGACATGAGAGGCCTTAGCAGGACCTCACGCGGTAATGCACCACAGGACAACATATTTTTCTTTTGTTGAAGGATGGCCGGGCCGGGGGGGAGCAAAAAGCGTTCAAGTCGGGGCGGCCAGGGGGGGAGAAGCAGGCGCTCAGAGACGGGGGATGGTTGGTCGTGCGCACACAAGTATATTCGAGCCATACGCAATGCACATCGGGAGGGAGCATAGGCCTACTTCTCCCTGTTGATCTGACCCATGCGCAATGCGCGGTGGGAGGGAGCCTTGGACCCACCTTACCTCAGGCCCTGAAATAAGTACGTAGGGGAACTGCGTTGACCGTCAGCTACGAGGAGGCGCTTCGACTCTAACTGCTCTAGCCACCCTAGGGCATCGAGGGAGGGGGAAGGGGGCGGGGAAGCGTTTGTCGGTGTTGATCGTGGAGTAGATAAGCATCTAGATCAGTTGGGTCCTAGCCTTCCGTTATGAGATGTGCAGGGTGTACATGGTACAGACCCAATCACGAAACACGTGCTGCTGTAGATGCAGATTATCATTAAGGCTCCTACCCCGTAACTTGAGCTAGATCATACAGATCGGGACTACGTCTATCTGCCCCGAAACATCTAGAGGCCATCAAGTAGGGATCTGCTGTAGATCATCTTTTATTCGATATGTGAAAATCTTCGACTCGCCTTGGACCTTGAAAGTGGAACGTTTTGGGTCCTAGCCGCAAGATTGCGTGGACTGCTGATGAGCCGCCGTAGCGCGCAGAAGCGCGCCCGCTAGGAGCGGTGTAATTGCGTTCTACAGTAGCGCGTGGGGTGCTGCGGTCCCTTCGGGGTGCCAAGTGTGGTGGTGGCGGTGGTGGTGACGGTGGGGCATGTGTGAGCGGTGACGTCGAAGCGTGAGCGATGTGTTCCGGGTTTTCATTTTCCCCCCTGCTGTTGTTTTTTGTTGTCTCACTAAATCGATGCTTGTGCACGCCGGGGCGGGAGTGCCGGGTCGTAGGACATGATGTTCGCGAAGTTGCTTGCTGCTGCTGCTGCTGCTGCCGATGCTGCTGTTGTTGCTGTTGCTGCTGCTACTGGCGGCGGTGGTGGTGGTGAATGTGTTGTTGTGTTTTTATTTGCGTCCACCGCGGTCAGTTAAATAGCAGTGTTGTGTGGTGTAGGCTAGGCGCTAAGTGGTTGGGGCTTTCATCAGTTGAAGGTGTTATGTTTTGGCGAGGAGTATGCCACCTCTCGCCAAGGTCTGTCGATACATTTAGCACTATGGTCACTACGGTTGTAGTTTTGCAGTTCTGTAGTAGACAATGCGGAGAAGAGGCAGGCCTATCATTTTATCATGGCTGACGAGGAATTGTAGAGCTAGAGCTAGAAGAAGCTTGTACTTGCGGCAGCAGCAGAAACAGTAGCAGCAGCAGTGCATTTAGTGGGTTGGGGGCAGGTTCATGATGCCTTAACCTGTTGCAGGCAAAAGGGACCAGGAATAAAATGCGTACGTGTTGGTTACGGTATGTCCCGTGCTTATTTTTTAAGAAACAGAGGAAACTCGCCTACTGGCGGCACGAGGTAATGGTTGCTGACTTACGGTGGGCTAACGTTCGAGAAAGAGGAGACCATATTAGATAATGACAACCAAAAAGGAGGACATTTGGGCCGTGTCGTGTGCGGTGATTGTTTGTTTTTTTGGTTGGTAATGGTGGCAGTAGGAGGTTGTGGTGTGGTGCGTTTTGGCTTGATTTGGGGTTGGTCTGGTTCGGTGTTGGTTTTGGATTGGTTTTGGGTGGTGTGATTGCTGCTGCTCTGCTTCTGGGGCCTGCCTGCTTTCTGTTTGCTTTTGATGGGTGGGCTGGAGGGAAGAATCAGAGACTCGCTCTGGAGAAGCGCTCTACAAACCGGGGGGGGGGGGGGGGAGAGGCGTGGAACGCTGTCGCGTTGGGGGGTGGAATTCGGTGTCCACTTTCGTTTGTGGTTGGTAACGGAGCACCTGTTGATATAGATATTGTTTCTAGGAGTTTGAAGGAGAAGGAGAGCAAGCACATACGTGGAGAAGAAAGCTAAAAAAAGAAGAGAGCGCTCGTTAAGGATAGGCGTTTGTTTGTTTGTTTGTTTTTTTTTTTCTTCTATTCGATTGCCGCACTCCTGGCCGTCGCCGTATGATATGTAAGTTGCGGTTCACTCTCATGTCGCCGATCAACCGCTCGTTTGTTTGCTGCTGATGTTTTGACGATTCAAGATTTTGTCAGCACATACATGCATATCGATTTGTGGGTGTATTATTGGTTGGTGATAAATGGAAATCCGTTGGATAGGCCTGGCAGTGTGCGACTTCTTTTTTATTGTGGCGTACGATCGGAGGACATCTTGGTTGCAGCCCCGGAGTGTATAGGGGGACACGGATCATAGGACGAGTATTGAGGGCTTGTTGTTGCAGCAGTGCTCGTCGATCCTGCAGTGTGTGGGCCTTATGTGGTCGGCGATTCGTTCCGACGATGCTATTCATGGTCGACGCTTGTCATGGCGGGATATGGTGAGGACCGGTAGGTTATCGTTTTTTTCTCCACTGAAGGGGTGGTGTTATCACGAGAACCAGGCAGGTCGGTCGGCTGGTCTGTAGTAGTAGCAGTAGTTGTTGATTAGCACCAGGTAACTATTTATGCGTAGATGGTAGACGTAGTATTATAGTGGTGTACGAGGCGTTTATGTTATTTTGCTGTTTTGTTTGTTGTTGTCGCGGTTTTGCACCCTCTTGGTGTGTTTGCGCGTTTTGGTTTCTTTTCCGTCGTCTCTCGCTGCTACTATTAGTTGGTATTGCTGTCGTGCTTGCTGCTCGGTGGTTGAATGGTAGCGGGGTTCATGGCTCGGAGAGCCTCGCAACAACGGATCGGGCGGGCTGATGGATATCTGTGCTGTGAACCGATTGACCTTGCGTTTTGTTTTGTTGAAAGTTTCTGTACCGCGCGTATTGCAAGAGAGAGACTCGAGGATGCGAGTAGGAGGGAGGAGCGGAGGGAGGAGCGGGTGAGTTTATCGCTTGCTGCGGTACAGAACGCGGAGGCAAGGCCATAGAGCTTTAGAGCTATCTATGCCGTATGTACAAGTATTCTAGAAGGCATGGATGGGATGGGTGTCGTGTTGGTTGTTGGACGGGGTTTTCGATGTGGTAGAGGGATTTGCTTTTTTAATGTGGTATGTGAGAGCAACCGCGAGAGGAACTGACTTGGATGGGTGGGGATCCACTACATTCGCTCTAGATATTACGTATAGACGCAAATCGCATGACATATATATCATGTGTAAGACTTGATGCGGCAACAAGAAGACTTGACTTTTATCATCAATAATGACGTCTCTACGTAGCTGTTCGTGGCTAGACACCTCTTTGTTTCCCACTGGTGCTATTGTTTGCACCACAACAAACATTGTCATGTTATCGTTGTCAGTATGCTTCGGAGTACCAGCAGTAAACTGGGATACCGGGTACTGCTATGATATAGTTGGCGTAGGAACACATCTGGGGATGATGTACTCATACAAGGGAAGTCGACGGGGGATTGGGGGGATATGTCGACATGCATTGTACGCCAGGTATCGCAACTCATCGTGAGTATTCCCTAGGTTTACGTCATCAGGGTATCTATTAATAGAAGCAAAACTAAAAACTTGTCCTAACGGACAAACTGACAAAAAACGGTACACCAGTGATTTTTTGTCAGCTTACGGTACAAATAATTCAAAGCAGGAAATCAAGGTAAATCAAACCCAAGTTAGATGATGTTTTCCGTCAGGGTATACCGTTTTATGGCAAAACATCCATGTCCGTCCGTCCAAGTCGTCAAAATGACAAAAAACGGTACACCAGTGTCATTTTGCACAGTTTACGGTATTCCCTGGGTTTACCCTAGGGTAATCTAGAGGCAAAATTATTTTCCTGTCCTAACGGACAAATTGACAAAAACGGGACACCTACGATGCATCATCGAGGATAAATAGGAAAAACTTGGGGTGCGGGCGTATGTATGTATCTATGTACCCATGCATGTATCCTGACTCGACCACGCCCACCACAACGATCAACGACCAACTGCCACCAGACTACTCATCCTCCAGCAGCAGCAGGCGCCCACCAGCACACCAGCAGCAGGCAAAATCATGCGCGCACGGTGGCATATGCGGGGTGTAATTTATGACTAGTTGCATGTATCGGAGCCTACGATGCAGCACCGAGGACGGATAGTAGGCAGAGCTGGGGGGACGGGCGCATGCACAGCATGAATGACATCCCGACTCCAAACCACACCGACCATAACGATCAACAACCGCCACCAGAAAAAAAAATCTGCTGTACTCCTCTGCTGTTGTTCTGAGCAGCAGTGCAATTCTCACAGCCAATCGAGAGGACAGCAGTACGCATGTGCCTGCTGTCGCCACCGTTTGCCTGCGCCACCACCACGCACCGCCGTCTCTGCTGTTGTTCGAGCTGCGCGGTTGGTATTTTCGATCGACAAGCTCGTCATAATTTCGTTGACGTGTATAGTGGACCCAAAAGCTGCGTGCGTCACAGTCGTAGCAGGGTGTCCCCTGCAACTACTTTAGAGCACAGCAGTAGTAGTAGTAGTAGTATTAGTATAGTTCCTGCGGTCGTCCTTTGCCTCCACACCATACACACCGCCTATATCTTGCTGTGCAAACGTTGCTCGACCGGCATGGAGGCGGACGAAAATCGACTGAAACGCCTCAAAATCGTTGGACGACAGACAACCTACCCTTCTAACACCCTACACAGCTGGTCGAAACAAGACTGCAGTGATACTGACTTCTCGATACCTGCAACCTACGGTACCCACTTCTTATAGTGCCAAAACCAAATTTTATAGTACCAAAACTGTTCGTTTGGATCGTTCCAGCAGCGACGGATACAAGTTGTAGAGGGTTGCGTATATCTTCGCAGGCGATATTATGAATTATGCCGTGTGTTCACGAGGAGAGTTTGAGCACTCCGTTCTCTGCTCCGTTCTCTGCTCCGAGCTCCGAGCTAGGCTCCGCTCTCTCTCCCCTCCTCTGTCCTCTAATACAACGATTATAGAGAAACTCATCAGACCACGTGGTGGTCAGGGCATCCAGGCTTGGACTCTACGAACACACTAGTGTACTTGAACGTTTGAGGTCTAGTACCAGAAGCCCACGATGCCCTCGAAGGGATCGGCCCAAGAAGAGCGCGACTCTCCAAGTGACGTTGAAACGCTGCGACGCGAGATCGAACTGGCGATGGAGAACAGCGAGGCGTCGATGCTGAACGCCATGAGGGAAATGATGGCCGAGTTCATGAGGAACAACGGTCGATCGGAGCCAGGCAGCACTGAAGGCAGCGTTGCTGTAGGAGAAAGTCCAGCAGAGGTAGGAACCACTGCTGTAGGGGAAAGTCCAAGAGGGGCAGTACCCACTGCCGAAGTACGAGAGACTACTGCTGCTGTTGAAGCAGGCATTGGTCGATCGGAGTCCGGCAGCGCTGAGGGTAGCGCTGCTGTAGGGGAGAGCCCACAAGGGGCAGTACCCACTGCTGTAAGAGAGATTGCAATAGAACAAGAGACTAATTTGCGTGAGGGCGCCTCGCCAGACTTGGGAGCAACTGGACGCGGAGGAACTGCGTTGCCTGTCGAGGTTGGCCCACCGAGGGGTCATCCAGACCAGCATGGGAGGACAGGCGGATGGGGTGCGTATCCTGGCGGTGAGTTGGGTGGTGGATTTGATCTGCCTCTATCGCGCCATTTGGCCTTCAAACACACTCCTGTGCCATCGTATAGTGGGCTAAAATCTGAGTTCAACCCCTGGACAAGAGATGCTCGGTATTACGCCAAAGGAGTTGGTTTCTTGTCTGCTTTCGTGTCGGATCCACCACAGTACATTCCCGTAAGGGAATTAGACACCGAAAACTCGATGGGTTCGTCTCAAGGGGGCGCCGTGGACGCCTCCTCGGTCCCGGCAGGGAGGGCCGAAGCAGCCGAGACGACGATGGTTCGTCTCAAGGGGGCGCCGTGGACGCCTCCTCGCTCGTGGGGTTTTGACCTGGACGCGTTTATGCTGGAGCGCGCACAGCAGGCACCTGCCGCCGGCGAGGCCGCCGGCGAAACAGCCGAGACGATGCGTTCGTCTCAAGGGGGCGCCGTGGACGCCTCCTCGGTCCCGGCAGGGAGGGCCGAAACACCCGAGACGATGGGTTCGTCTCAAGGGGGCGCCGTGGACGCCTCCTCGGTCCCGGCAGGGAGGGCCGAAACAGCCGAGACGATACGTTCGTCTCAAGGGGGCGCCGTGGACGCCTCCTCGCTCGTGGGGTTTTGACCTGGACGCGTTTATGCTGGAGCGCGCACAGCAGGCACCTGCCGCCGGCGAGGCCGCCGGCGAAACACCCGAGACGATGCGTTCGTTTCAAGGGGGCGCCGTGGACGCCTCCTCGGTCCCGGCAGGGAGGGCCGAAACACCCGAGACGATGGGTTCGTCTCAAGGGGGCGCCGTGGACGCCTCCTCGGTCCCGGCAGGGAGGGCCGAAACACCCGAGACGATGCGTTCGTCTCAAGGGGGCGCCGTGGACGCCTCCTCGCTCGTGGGGTTTTGACCTGGACGCGTTTATGCTGGAGCGCGCACAGCAGGCACCTGCCGCCGGCGAGGCCGCCGGCGAAACACCCGAGACGATGCGTTCGTCTCAAGGGGGCGCCGTGGACGCCTCCTCGGTCCCGGCAGGGAGGGCCGAAACACCCCAGACGATGCGTTCGTCTCAAGGGGGCGCCGTGGACGCCTCCTCGCTCGTGGGGTTTTGACCTGGACGCGTTTATGCTGGAGCGCGCACAGCAGGCACCTGCCGCCGGCGAGGCCGCCGGCGAAACAGCCGAGACGATGCGTTCGTCTCAAGGGGGCGCCGTGGACGCCTCCTCGGTCCCGGCAGGGAGGGCCGAAACACCCAAGACGATGGGTTCGTCCCAAGGGGGCGCCGTGGACGCCTCCTCGGTCCCGGCAGGGAGGGCCGAAAAACACCCGAGACGATGCGTTCGTCTCAAGGGGGCGCCGTGGACGCCTCCTCGGTCCCGGCAGGGAGGGCCGAAACACCCGAGACGATGGGTTCGTCTCAAGGGGGCGACGTGGACGCCTCCTCGGTCCCGGCAGGGAGGGCCGAAACAGCCGAGACGATACGTTCGTCTCAAGGGGGCGCCGTGGACGCCTCCTCGCTCGTGGGGTTTTGACCTGGACGCGTTTATGCTGGAGCGCGCACAGCAGGCACCTGCCGCCGGCGAGGCCGCCGGCGAAACACCCGAGACGATGCGTTCGTTTCAAGGGGGCGCCGTGGACGCCTCCTCGGTCCCGGCAGGGAGGGCCGAAACACCCGAGACGATGGGTTCGTCTCAAGGGGGCGCCGTGGACGCCTCCTCGGTCCCCGCAGGGAGGGCCGAAACAGCCGAGACGATGGGTTCGTCTCAAGGGGGCGCCGTGGACGCCTCCTCGGTCCCGGCAGGGAGGGCCGAAACACCCGAGACGATGGGTTCGTCTCAAGGGGGCGCCGTGGACGCCTCCTCGGTCCCGGCAGGGAGGGCCGAAACACCCGAAACGATGGGTTCGTCTCAAGGGGGCGCCGTGGACGCCTCCTCGGTCCCGGCAGGGAGGGCCGAAACACCCGAGACGATGGGTTCGTCTCAAGGGGGCGCCGTGGACGCCTCCTCGGTCCCGGCAGGGAGGGCCGAAACACCCGAGACGATGCGTTCGTCTCAAGGGGGCGCCGTGGACGCCTCCTCGGTCCCGGCAGGGAGGGCCGAAACAGCCGAGACGATGCGTTCGTGTCAAGGGGGCGCCGTGGACGCCTCCTCGGTCCCGGCAGGGAGGGCTGAAACACCCGAGACGATGGGTTCGTCTCAAGGGGGCGCCGTGGACGCCTCCTCGGTCCCGGCAGGGAGGGCCGAAACAGCCGAGACGATGGGTTCGTCTCAAGGGGGCGCCGTGGACGCCTCCTCGGTCCCAACAGGGAGGGCCGGAAACGACCCGGGCGCAGCATCAGCCTCCGACACCGTCCAAGGGAACGGTGAGGATCCCCCCGCGGTCCTGTCGGGGAGGACCGCACACGAGCTCAGCAGCTGGGGCCGGCTCCCCCCGAGTGTACGGGGCCGGACCGGGGTCAAAGCCAACGCCTGGAGGGTGAACCTGCTGTGCACCAGGTAAGGATGGATGAAGGAGCCGCAGACGCGCTGCTTGCGGCAGCGTACGAGTCGTGGACGAAGCCTGGGAGTATGCTGGATCGTACGCCCTGGACGGCGGAGGACGCAGTGGCTTTGATGGCCGGAGGACCTGCTGTGGAGAACAAAGGGGAGTTGAGCGTGTGCATGCCGAGTGATTTCCCGTAGAACCGCCCCCACAGTCCGTAGCAGATGTAGAGCGTTCTCAATACAAAGCGGCGTGGCACGAGGCCATGAAAATTGAGTTGGACGGTCACAAAACGACCGGTACGTACGAAGCCGCGACACCGCCAAAAGGGCGGAAACCTGCAGGTGCGAAGTGGGTGTTTACCTACAAGACAGATAAGGATGGCTTGATAGTAAAGACAAAGGCCAGACTTGTGGCTAAGGGTTTTAGCCAAGTGCAGGATGTAGATTATTTTCAAACGTTTGCACCGACTCCCTCGTCAGCGTCAGTTAAAATTCTGGCGGCTGTTGCAAATGAACATGGTTTAAAGATTTTTCCTATAGACGTCGCACAAGCTTTTGTTCGCGCGAAACTCGACCCCGAGATATACATGAAACTGCCCGGTGGGTGTGGTGACATGTCAGGAAAGATCGTCCGCCTAAACATATCACTGTATGGTCTAAAGCAGAGCGGACGGCAGTGGGCCGGATTATTGGTAGAGACCGTGGTAGAGTACGGAATGGAGCAGTGTAGGTCTGACCCGTGTGTGTTTCGCATGGTTGTGGACGGCAAGGTAGAACTGATCATGGCCGTTCATGTAGATGACATCGTGATCGCAGGATCGGATGAGACATGTAGAGATTTCCATGCCGCGCTAGCTATGAAATTTCCCACGAATAACCTTGGCGAACTGACTTGGTACACTGGTTGTGCTTTCAAACGCGACTGGGAACTGGGGACATTGGAGATTACGCAGAAGGCGTTCATTGAGAACATGCTGAATCGTTTTGGTGTTAACTCATCCTCTGATATCCCCGCGACCCCCGGTGTGGAACTAGGTCCAAGAGAGGAGGGCGAACTTGGAGGAGACTGGCCGTACAGGAAGGCTGTGGGCAGCTTGATGTGGCTGTCGACCATGACGGGCCGGACATCTCGAACGCTGTGCGTGCTGTGGCGCGCCACTCCCACAACCCAACGGCGAGGCACTAGAAGGCAGTTTTGAAGATTATGGCTTACCTCCACGGGACCAGGTTTATGGGATTGACTTTTGTACGGGGCTCGGGTTTGGATTTGACTGCGTATAGTGATGCTGATTATGCGGATAAGTCGAACGATAGGCGCTCGGTATCGGGGACGGTAATTACCCGAGGGGGTGCGGCCGTCAGTTGGGCAAGTAGTACGCAGAGGTGTGTTACGTTGTCGACAGCAGAAGCAGAGTATGTCGCCCTGGGTGAAGGGGTGAAGGAAGCTTTGTTTACGGGCGCGGTGTTGTCGTTTATCTGTCCAGAGCTAAGCGGATCATGTGTCCGGGTTTTCGAGGATAACCAGGGGGCCATAGCGTTGGCTGAAAACCCTCTTAGTTCTGCTCGGAGTAAGCATATCGACGTGCGTTTTCATTTTGTCAGAGAGCTACTTCGTGCTAAGAAGATCGACATTCAGTTCGTAGCTTCGGAAGAGCAGCACGCGGATATTTTGACGAAATCCCTTGCTGCGACCCCTTTTAAGTCTCATCGTAGGTTCTTGTTGAATCTGCCTTTGGAGGGTGAGTGAGGGGTATGAGCATTATTCGATGAGTACCATGTTTGAGTGATGCGAGGAAAAATTTGTCAGGTCGCCAACCCTGCGCTACTTTGAGGGGCATGGGGGAGTAGGGCACCGCTTGGCATTTTATTTTCTGGCCATGGTCATCGTTTGGAATGCGGCCGTTGTTTCAATTGCAATGGTTTGGAGTATATGTGTTATACAGGGGGTTTTGACCCGGTGGCCGGGTTTCCTCCTGCGGGACTGTCGTTGGCTGTTCTTAGGTCCTAGCAAGTCTTGAACGTCTTTTCGGTCTCGTCACTGCTGCGAAGAGCCAGGGAGGGTGTTCGTTTGGATCGTTCCAGCAGCGACGGTTACAAGTTGTAGAGGGTTGCGTATATCTTCGCAGGCGTTATTATGAATTATGCCGTGTGTTCACGAGGAGAGTTTGAGCACTCCGTTCTCTGCTCCGTTCTCTGCTCCGAGCTACGAGCTAGGCTCCGCTCTCTCTCCCCTGCTCTGTCCTCTAATACAACGATTATAGAGAAACTCATCAGACCACGTGGTGGTCAGGGCATCCAGGCTTGGACTCTACGAACAAAAACCACAAGAAAAAGCGGAACTTCTATGGTACGAATACGCAGTAGTGGACAAACCTTGATAGTAGATCTTCCTGGGGTAGCTAATTAGGCACTTTGATTGGCTAGGGGTATGTTTTACGCGGCTTAATAAACTTTCGAGTCTTTCCCAGCCACAGCATCCCGAGCCATCCCGAGTCAACCTAGAGTCTTCCCAAGCTCAGCATCCACGCCGGCCGAGCCAACCTAGAGTCTTTCGGGTTCGGGTTCGGGTTAGGGTTCGGGTCGGAGCGTCGGCTTCAGGCGTCCAACACAAAACCCCCATAAAGATCTACTATCAAGGTCTGTCCACCCCTCCGAATACGTGCTTCCTACGTACTTTGGTACATTATTATTAGAACGATAACGGCCCACGTCACCGTAGCGGCCGGGGTGTCGATCGAACCTCTCTGTATCACCCTTCGACCTGATGATCAACTCCACCCCAACAGCGGATGGCCAGGTGACGTCGTGGAACGGCATGCTCGTATCACGTACACTCGGACGGCTCTCGGATTCAACTGGCAACTACACTACCGATTGCCATGTCGAAGACCATGGCCATATCGAGCTAACCGCATCCCAATGTGCACGATGGCGAGATCCCGTACCAGTCTTGATTCCGCACGGACCACCCCAGTCACTCCAGGATGCAGTCAATGCATTGTTCCTGACCGGGGCCGCCTCCGACTTCTCATTTCCTGGACCTGCTCTGTGCCCCCCCTGCGACGAGAAGCTGCGCCCGGCACATCATCAGCACATCCATATGGTCGATTCTTCCTTGGAGTGCGGACAACGCCCCAGATCGCGTTTTCTTCGCGTCTGCACGTGTAGATATCTACGAGGACGCCGGAGAGCCGCCAGCACCGTCACCCATTTTGATGATAGGCGTTGAGTACTGCCTCGTAGCTGTCATCTACTCCATTCCGAACCATTTCGTGACCCAGTTGCGTTCGAGAGGGCGGTGGTTGAAGTACGATCGTACGCTCGGGGGGAGTACCACGTCTTGCGACGATTTCGACTATGACTGGTATCATGGTTTCCAGCATATGTATGTCTACCTTCGAAATTCTATGACCTTGCCTGTTCCCCAGGCACAAACGACACCACACCGTAGTGCTAGCTACCATGAGCGCGCAAGCCAAGAACGCGCGGAGATAATCGAGACGACTAGACAAGGACCCATCATGCCTCCGCCTTACCGACGTCCTGGCCGCTACGACGTGGGGAGCGCAGCTGTGCCTTGCCGACTCGACTCCGACGTACCGCCGCCTTGATCGTCTCACGTGTTCTTCACATGCGTGTTGAAACGTTTTGATTTTTTATGTGACATTGCTTCTCGATTCGGACTGCCTGCCTTCTTGTTTCCGTCTTTTTGCTAGAACGTATTTTGCAGAAATGTTGCACGGCGCGTCCAGCCTTTCGAGTTCTGCGCAGCTACATTTATGTTAACTGTTCGGTCGACAGAGTGTTATTTACGGGGGTGCATGTACGTAACGATCATTGGCGAAAAGTCTACTTGTATGCCTTTTGTCGTCTTGGACCTCACTGCGGTGTTTTATTTGGTATGGCTGTGTTCGCGACACGTCGAGGTCGTCGCAATCTGCGCGATGCGACTGTGATGTTATGTTTGGGTTTTTTGCTTCGAAATAGCGGCAACTGCAGCTTTTCAAACAAGTAATATTCTACGTGGCAAATATCGACGTCGTGAGAGAATTTTCATACCTCCGTCCCACCGTTTATTATATGGTAACACCCAGGGAACAGCAGGGCAACCCTTGCCTGCCCTATTAAAATAAAACGAGGTCATCGAGGCACACCAAACCCAAGTTATATAACGTTTTCTGTCAAGGTGTAGCGTTTTGTGGTAAAAAAGCGATGACGGGTGTAGCTGATAATTAATTACGAACAATAACCGCGTTCACGAATTCATGAATACAAACGCTTTCTTGTACTCGTATTCATACGAAGATACCAGGTACGAGTCAAGCGTAGCTTACATTTTTGAAGAAATCTTATTTCGTTCCGTGCGTGTGCGTGTACTCAGAGCACGGCACCGCGGGCGAGCCCGGCGCCGTCGCGGGTGTCAGCAGGTACTGGCGGGTAGAGGGGGGGTTGCAAAGAGCTCGGTCGCCGTTTTCGTGCCTAGGCGTCGCGTGAGCCTCAAGACACGAGGGAAGCACGAATGGGCTCTGTCTGGCCTCCTTGTGAGGCTCCGCTTTTTCCCTAGGTTTACCTAGGGCTATCTAGAAGCAAAATTATTTTCCTGTCCTAACGGAAAAATGACAAAAAACGGTACACCAGTGTTTCTTGCCAGTTTACGGTACAAAAAATTCAAACCAGGAAATTAGGGTATACACCAAACCCAAGTTAGATGACGATTTCTGTCAAGGTATACCGTTTCATGGCGAAACATCCATGTCCGTCCGTTTCACTTGCCAAAATACCAAAAGACGGTACATCATCGTATTTTTGCCAGTTTACGGTACGGAAAAGTAAAACGAGGTGATCAGGGCACAACAAACCCAAGTTATATGACGTTTTCTGTCAAGGTATACCGTTTTCTGGAAAAATGCAATGTCCCGAGGAATAGCTTATAATTACGAACTAAACCGCGTTCGTGTGAAGACAAGCGCCTTCTTGCACTCGTGTTCAAACGAACAAACCAGGTACGAGTCAAACGTAGCTCATATTTCTGAAGACTTTTTATTTTGTTTCATGCACGTGCGTGTACTCAGAGCACAGCACCACGGGTGAGCCCGGCGCCGTCGCGGGTGTCAGCGGGTGGGTGCTGGCGGGTAGAGGTGAGGTTGCAAGGAGCGCGGTCGCCGTTTTCGTGGCTAGGTGTCGTGTATGCCTCGAGACACGTGGGAATCACGAATGGGCTCTACCTGGCCTCTTTGCGAGGCTCCGCTTGTACCATATACGAGATTTAAGGGTTGTTTTGATATGCAAAATAATATTCAAGCTGTGCTTATTTTTGCGACAAAACCAAAGTTCTAACATAATGTGATGCAGTCTGAGCACCAACTATGTCGAGCTGGCGAAGAAGGGCCACGGTGAGCACCGGGCTTCACGCGAGGCGGGCGACGGGGCTCACTGTGGCAGAGAGGGAGGAAAACTTTACCCGGACCGAATCGGTGGTGAGGTGGTCGCGAGACGGCGGGCGGCGTACCAGGCTAAGAGAGAAGCTCTGCTGTTCGTTTTTTTCTTTTTGACCGGTGCAAGGTGTTCCAATCAGGCAGAAAAAAATTACATGAGAGGACACGGGGATATTTTTTCTTTCCGCGCTTTTGCGAATGAAACTGCACGCGGATCCCAGTGAGATCCTGCACATAGCAAACGGGGCTTCGCCGCAGCATGAGCTTCAACGTTGATCACTTGTAACCAATAGAAGTACGTCGGTCTATTCAAGCTTTCCAAACGATGAGCGAGCCAAAGTGCAGATGGGCAACGGCATTGCGCAGAACAAATTACGGATTAAAATAGCTGTGTCCGCGCCGCCTCTGCCTGAGATCGATATCCATCGGTCCTAAAACAGCTAAATTACTACAGAGTACGCATCCGACTATCGGTAGATTCGAATCATCAACCATGTGTTATGATACTGCCTTGCCAGTCAGTCACATTATTGCGTCATCTTCTACTCATTAAGTAGTATTATAGTAGCGGTAGCGTTGTCTCCACGAGGGTTCTTCAGTAGATATCACCCAGTCACAGCAGTGCATCATATTCTGTTGTTTGCTGTTGTACGAAGCACGTAGTAGTAGTAGAGACGAGCGCGATCATACAACTAATTACTGTACCAGGTATTACTAGTTTACTACATAGCATCTATCTATCCTCTTTTCCACGCCTCTGCTGCTGATTATATTAGGCAATACATCAACGCGATGAGTAGCACGCAGCGATCCACAGCCCGGACACCTGCATCGGTACATAACGCGGCAATGGACCCGACAAAGTGGAGCAGCAGTTGAGCTAAACAAACGCGCCCAGGATACCCGTGTCTACGTACTATCATGCACCGCGACGGACAGCATGCCAAATAAATGGTCTGTCGATGATGTTGTAACGCTCGAAAAATTGCGATGTCACGAGTCAGGAGTCACGAGACGGCAGGAGCAGTAGCAGAAGCTACTAGCAAGAGCCTTGGTCGCCGAAGGCTTCGAACTTTTGCCCCGAGCAGCAGCTCCTGAGCAGCGGCGCTCCTGAGCAGCAGCTCCTGAGCAGCGGCGTAGCTGCTGCCTGCCGCTGACTGCGGGGAACTTTTGCAGCTAGCTGA
Organism: Macrocystis pyrifera; assembly: GCA_031763025.1. Lineage (NCBI taxonomy): Eukaryota > Phaeophyceae > Laminariales > Laminariaceae > Macrocystis > Macrocystis pyrifera. The sequence continues at coordinate 10,585,156 of JASSKH010000014.1, read as the reverse complement.
TTGCTGGTGTTTCAGAAGCTGCTGCTGAGCTTTGGCCGCCGAGAGTTTTGGCCGCCGTGAGCTTTGGCCGCAATCGACGTATATATATGCTTCTTCAGGTTGTCGTGCGACGGCAAAATCTGAATCAAACGACAGAGGGGGACCGCACAACCACCACAAGAACTAGCTAGCTGCTCCTGAGCAGCCGCTTCTCCTGGGCAGCAGCTCCTCCGAGGAATAACTTTGCTACGTCTGCCGCTGACTGGGGAGATTGTTTTTTGCGGCTAGCTGCTGCTGCTTCTGCCGCTGAGCTCTGGCCGCCGAGAGTTTCGGCCGTCAACAGATGCATGCGCGACTACAGAAAGAGAGAGACATCACCACCACCACAACAAGTAGCTGCTGTCGTCGCGATCACAGACAACCGGCCGAGATTGCCTGGTACCTACTAGCAAGATGGTGATAGCTACCGACAGGCCGACTGAACTGAAGGTATTTGCTTCATAATTCAAAGAACAATGCTGACTTACTAATAGGAAGACTTGAAAGAGTCACAATAATTATTTCCAAGAAATAAAAGGCCGACTGCGACAAAAGAGTTAAACGGTCCACGACAACAACGGCCTACAACAACGAAGGACGACAGACAACCTACCCTTGTACACCGGGTCGAAACAAGACTACAACAGTGATACTCGTACTACTGACGTCTCCGTACCCACAACCCGTCGCCCACCCACCCCCCCTCCCCCCCCCCCCCCCCCAACCCCCCCCCCTCCACCCCCCCCCCCCCCCCCGTACCTTTTTTGCATCCAGGCACAGGTCACCCCACCCATAGCGTTCGGGATAGGGTTAGAGTTCTGGTCAGGTGATCAGCATCCACTGTATAAGCATGCCTGGTATCTCCTGCCTTTATCATTTCCTTCTCTGGAAAGCCACGCGATGAACAACAAATAGCGTCAACGACAGTAGCATCTTGAAACAAGTAAAATTCTACCTAGCAAGTATCTACGTCGCAAGAGAATTTCCATACTTCAGTCCAACCTTGCATTAACAGCAGGGCAACTCTTGCCCTGCTCTACAATACCATATACCTGGCACGAGATATAAGGGCCGTTTTGATGTGTAAAATAATATTCAAGCGGTGCTTATCTTTGCGATAAAAATAAACGTCACAGAGAGAGCGACGCAGTCTGAGCACCAACTGTGTCGAGCTGGCGAACGAGGGCCACGGTGATCACCGGGCTTCACGCGAGGCGGGCGACGGGGCTCACTGTGACTGAGAGGGACGAAAGCTTTATTACCCGGACCGAATCGGTGGTGAGGTGGTCGCGAGACGGGCGGGTGGGTTACGAGGCTGAGAGAAGCTCTGCTGATCGTTTTTTTTCTTTTTGACAGGTGCAAAGTGTTCCAATCAGACAGAAACTTATTACATGAGGGGGGACGTTTTTTTTTTTTTTTGTTGCCGTGCTTTTTCGTGCCTGTTCATACGAATTTCAAGCGTAGCTTATATTTCTGGACAAACACCTCACGAATGCGAAAAAATACCAAAAAAGGACGAAACCGAGGAAAAACCTTAAGAATTGTCAAAAAAAAAAAACGAAAAAAAAAAAAAAAAAAACACGAACAAATCGAAAAAAATGATCGACCAAACTCCCCCCAAAATGGAAAATAATCAAAACTGAGCGAGATGTTATGATACTGCTTTGAATGAGGTTGAAAGCCCGGTAATTGCCTGGGTTCAGGCACTAGGATCGTATTTGTATTACTTGGAAGGCGTATCGTAGGTGGAAACCAGGGGTTTTCCAGAGGGGCACGAGCTTTGTCTTAGTCTCCGCGTGCACGAAATGTTAAACTGCTCTTCTCCTATCTTTGAGCAAGCATCACACGTGAGTACCAACGAGTACCGACATAACAGGAGAACCTGTCCAGGGATACAAAGTGTCCCGCCTGCATGATCATAGTAAGTGGCGTGTTCGGCTGGCAACGGCTGTTCGTCGGCGCGTCCGAGAAGAGATGCGGCCTGAAGGCGGCAAGATGTTCGGAGGCGCCGAGTGGCTAGGCGGCAAAGGGGGAGACGCGGCCGGATCAGTGATCACGGTGGAATCTTCTCCCTGTGGAGTCCTCGTCGGGAAAGGAGCTCGCTGGGCGACAATCGTCGTTGCAGCGGGGGCTTCTGCAGAGCCCTGGTCGCTCCCGGAGGGTACGACAAAAACCGAAGCGAAAGCAGAGTTGGCTGTGGAGGAAAAAACCCTCAAGCCAAATCGGCGATCGGCGGTGGCGACGGGAGCAGATATACGAGCGACGAATCTCCCCGAAGGAGAGGAGAGGTCGTCAATCCTCATACGTGGCACGTGTGCGCGAAATCACCAAAATCCGAAGAGGTGAAAGGCAGCCCATCCATGAAGGACTTTCACTGCGGGGCACCAGCCCACCCAAACCGACACCACGCGTCGGCGAATAGCGAGTGCGAAGCCCGCAGGCTCGGATGAGGAAGATACCACCGTCCTCGACGGGGTTGAGGCAGCTAGACCTACTAGGGTCGTGTTCTGTGGCGGACTCCGGCAAATGGGAGAGAAAATCAGCATTTCCGTTGGCGCTGCCCGTGCGATACTCGAGGGTGTAGTCGAACGCGGTGAGGAACTCGAGCCACCGCTAGACGCGGGCGTTGTGGTCCCCTACTTTGACGATGCTCTCAAGTGCTTTGTGGTCCGAAAATATTCGAAACTTCGTGCCCCACAGGTAGCCTCGGAGTCGTTTGATGGCCCAGACAATGCTGCCAGCTTCCAGGTCCAACGGTGTCCAGTGCCTCTCGGAAGCGAGGGTAGCGCGGCTGATATAAGCAATGGGCCGTACCGAGCCGTCCGGTTGTTCTTGTTCGAGCGCGGCACCAAAATCGTCGATGCAGGCGTCGCAGGACACGTGGAAGGGGCGGGAGCCGTCGGCTACAGCGTCCAAGTCAGGGAAAACCAAAATCGGTGGGGCAGCGAGCTCGGCGAGGACCTGGCGGACGATAACTTCCATAGCCGGTGGGAAGAGTACGTACTTGACTCCTTTCCTGAGAAGGGCGGTGAGAGGACGTATCCGTTTAGACAGGTCGGATAGGCATATGCGATACTATCCCACGCCGCCCATCAGGGGGCGGGCCTGCTTGAGGTTCTTGGGCATGGGCATTTCATCAAAGTCGAAACTTTTCCACATTAGGGCTTATACTCGCGGGCGAAATGGAGTGGCCCAGAAAATTGGCGTCGGTGGCGCCGAGGTGAGCCTTCGAGGCGGAGAGCTTGAGGTTGTGTTTGCGCAGGTGTTCGAAGAGGGCTCGTATCGTCTCGACATGGGTCGTCGGATCAGAGTCGAAAACGATCACATCATCGAGGTAGGCCGCCACCTGTGCCAGACCTTTAATGACTTCGTTATTCACTTTGAAGAACCAGCCGGGTGAAGCACTGCTGCCTTGGGGCATGACGAGCCACTCGTAGAGGCTCGTGAGAGTGCAAAACGCCGTGAGAGGGACGGCGTCCTTGTGCGCGGTAATCTGGTGGAACGAGGAGACCAAATCGAAGAGGGAAAACACCCGTCCCTTCCCCAGGGAGTCGAGGACTTGGTCCACGCGAGGAATAGGCAGCTGGCTGAGGTTGCTGATCTGGTTGAGTTTCTCGTAGTTCACGGTGATCCGAACGCCTTCAGACTTCTTCGGGATGACCACCAGCGGGTTCGAGTACGGAGAGGTCGAATGCTGGGTCAGGCCTGCCGCTAGTTACTGGTCCAAGGTGGCCTCCACTTCCTTGGCCAGGATGGGATTGATGCGGTGCGGCCTGGACGTGACAGGAGCGCTTCCTATCGGGACCGAAATCTCGAAAGGTATCAACGAGCAGGAACCAAAGTCAGACTTAGACTTCGAAAATACGTCAGAAAATTCGCACGGAACATCTTCCAGCTGTTCGATGGCTTCAGGGGTTCAGCCCGTGCCGTGAAGGTCAAAAGCCATCTCCCGCAGATGTGACGGCAATCGTGCTCATATTTTTTGTATTCACTTTTCGCTTTTCCATGCACCTTCTTCGCCTCCCCCCCCGTGCGGGTAGCATGGCGATGGCTTTCATTTGACGATTTCTTCCTGCCCCTGAAGGCTAGGTCTTTCTTTCTTTGTTTTTTACGGACTTTGCCGGATTCGTTGCCTTGCCGTTCAGAGGTGTGGGAGTGGGTTTTGAGGAGCCGCATCTTCGACTCATGTTCTACTTCGTGAAATCGGGGTTTCCACGATTTTCCCATTATTCTGCATATACGGCTCATCAGAGTGAGCTAGTGTTATGACACTGCTTTGAATGAGGTTAAAAGCCCTGTAGTTACCTGGGTTCAGGCACTGGGATATCGTATTTGTAATACTTGGAAGGCATATCTTTGGTGAAAACCAGGGGTTTTCCAGAGGGGCACGAGCTTGGTCTCGGCCTCCCCGTGCACGAAAGGAGTAAAAATGCTCTTCTTCTATCTCTCAGCAAGCATCGCACGTGAGTATCAACGAGTACCGACTTAATAGGCAAACCTGTCCAGGGATACAAAGTGTCCCGCTTGCATGATCTTCACAGAGATATTCGCGAAAAAAAAAAAACGGATACAAACGATGAAAAAATCGCCAAAAGGAGGTAAACATCGAAATTTCTTCGAAAACGAACGTGCAAGTGGTGCTTTGCGTGCGTCTCCTTCTCCAACTCATACCAATAGTCAAGCGTAGCTCATATTTCTGAACAAGTACCTCACGAATGACATAAATACCTAAATCGGACGAAACCGAGGAAAACTTTGAAAACGAAAAAAAAAACCAAAAAAATAAAAATGAAAAATGATTGACCAAAACTCCAAACAAAAATGTAACATAATCAAAACTGAGCGAGATAATCGCGACAAAAGGATAAACACGATGAAAAAATCGCAATAATGGGGGTAAACGTCGTGAACTCTTCGAAAACGAACATGCATTCGGTGCTTTACGTGCGTCCCCTTCTATAATTCCTAATAGGAATTCCGGACCACACGTGCGTACTGCGAGCTCTCATACGAACATTCACAAAAGCAGGACAAGACTCTACGGAATAACGTTAAAAATCGGCGAAAATGCGAAAAATATACGAAAACGAAAAAAAACGGCACAGGCGAAAAAATTGAAAAATCGATCGATCAAAACTCCAAAAAAAAAGAAAATAATTCAAATTGAGCGAGATAATCGCAAAAAAAAAAACGAATAAAACGATGAACAAATCGCAAATTGGGGGGGAACATCGTGACTACGACTACTGGTGCTGTACGTGTAAATGGATGTGCGTGTATGTATGCAAGTTTCGTGTAGGGTGTTGTGCGTGTAGTGCTGTCTTAAGACTTGTGTTGAGACAACAAAAGAGGTAGAAAAAGTGCACACGCACGTGTATGTATGTCTGTTTCGTGTAGGGTGTTGTACGTGTAGTGCTGCTGTCTTGTGTTGAGGCAACAGGTGGAAATATACAGCAATTAAGTGTCTACAGTGTGTCCATATAATGAGGCCAGCATTTTTCCGTCCGACAATGTGCGGCATGAAGGAAGAGCTTCGTCGTCCATCGCTCATAAAAATCTCCAGGAAGAAATGCTGAAGGCAAACTATAACTATTTCCTTGAAAAAAAAAGGCCGACGGCGACAAAAGAGTTAAACGGCCCACGACAACAGCAATGGCCAACAACAACAACAGACGACAGACAACCTGCCCTTTTACACCAGGTCGAAACAAGGCACAGTGGTACTACTGACTTCTCCATACCTACAACCCGCGGTACCTATGTTGCATCCAAGGACAGGTCGCCCCGTAGCGTTCGGGTCAGGGTTAGGATTCGCGTCGGGTGGTCAGCGTCTACTGTATATTAAGCATGCCTGGTATCTCCTGTTGCTACCACTTCTTTTGAAAACCCACGCAAGGGACAAAAAATAGCGGCACCAGCAGCATCTTCAAACAAGTAAAATTCTACCTAGAAAATGTCTATGTCGTGAGAGAAATTCCATACCCCCGTCCAACCTTGTGTTAAATGGTAACACCTACGGAACAGCATGACAACCTTGCCCTGCTCTACAATTTCGTATAGATCGGAAAATTATTCTCTACGTACTCTTTCGTTGGGAAACTGGTTCGCTCGTATATACTCCTGGTATGGTTTTAAGCAAAAATAAAGAAGAAGTGCAATAACCGAAAACAGAAACGTTTACCTGTTCCATTGTAACTCAAAAACAGGTATATACTAAAATCAAGTATAAAGCACCTCCGACATGGGGTTGGCCATTATTAATAGTACGTGCGTCGAACAGTAAACTATGGAACACCAGGACTATACGGACCACGCGCGAGTGATAGTGTCCCCGGATTTTGAGTCAGCTTTCTCCACGTACGCGCAGAAGTATACACCTGTAGTACAACAGTACGTACGTAACAACACAAGTTTGGGCGAGACAACACAGCGCCCGGTACGTGGTCAACGAAGAACCAATATGAAGGAATACACGAGGAAGCTTGGGCAGGACCACCAACCGTGGCAGAAGGCCTCATCCAATCCAATACTTACTGCGTTGTAAGATCGGCGGCAGCGTGAGAGAATGCTGTTACATGTAGTAAAATACACCTCCAACGACCAACATGATTTGCCGAAAGGACGACTTGTTTTTGAGGCCTATGACACCCAGGTACACCTGGGTATTTATGGCTCTTATGGCTGGCTTTCAACTACAGCGGGTTGTGGTCCTATTTTTTCGCTTAACCACCTGCCTATAGGGTGGTCTGTGTTTCGCTGCTCCTGCGGCAGCTCTCATGTCCTTTCGTTTTGTTCCGAGCGCTTTCACCATTCGCTGTCAATCCACTCTGGTCAACTATTTCTTGTGAGCACCCCGTGAGAACATGCGTCTGCACAGTCATTGATCCGTATTTACAAGGACAGGAAGTACAACCCTTGCAACGTATACACCAAGGTACCGCACACCTGTATACTGGTATACGACTGCTGCACTGCTCTTGTACAGAGAGAGGGTGCGACACAGCTGAAAAACGGTAGTAGAACCAAGTAAAAAACACGCGCTTGCCACCAGAGCTCTGTTTCTGAAGCACCCTCCTCCCGCTCAGCACCCCGATCCGAGCCCTCCAAACTGAACCTGGAGAATACGTCGAGGTATACAACTAGCCGCCAGCAAGTGTACTTGCGGGTCATTGTGTTATTGTCCGGGTATGATCGTATGTACGATGTGCGATCAGTCTCGCGATGGCCTGTCTATGGAGTGCGTTTTCACTCGTTTCTAGTCTGTACCTCTTGTTGACTGACTGCCAACGGAACTGGTGTATGTACCTGTTTTTTTTCGTCATTCCTGTGGTGCGTTGGTGGATTACCATATATATTTGGTGGATAACATCAGGAAAAATGAGTATTACCGGGGATCATAGTTAACAGGACCTACGGTGCGCACAAACACCCATATATTTCCAATTTTTCACGAGCCATATTTGGTCCTATTTTTACTACGCCCCCCCCGCGATAGTAGTACTCGTAGTAAATCACCGGGCTAGTGGATCACATCAAGAGAAATGAATGGTGGATCACCGGGCTAGTGGACCACAATTTCAAAAATAGCTGGTGGATTACCCAAAACAAAGGGTGCTGACGAAAATTAAACAACGAACACCTGGCGAGAAAAGCCTGTGATCCACCGAGCATACATAGTGCTTGCCTACTATCTCCGGTACGATATCGTATTTCTTGTTGCTTTTTGTTTTGTTTTTATAAAGTCTTTCGGGCCTAGACAGGCGGGACGATATTGTACTCCTAAGGATCGCCCTTGTTCAGACGAGATTTGTGTGTGTTTCTCTTGTTTAGTTCTTAGGAACGCAGTACGTTTTCGTACTCTTTCGTACTCACAGGGGCTACCATTTTTTCATGGATTCGGTACTGATCATAGCTCGTTTGGGATTTTTCGGAATGGCATGAGTGTGAAACAGATACCATGCCAAGGGATGGATTAATAACTATTACGGGGGACCATAGTAAATAGGAACAAATATTGTTAGTATAAATAGAGAAAATTGTAGGTTTTTGAGTGTACCGTATGTCCTAGTTAATATGGTCCCCCGCAATAAAAAACAATAAAAAAAACTGTCATGACTCACGCCCACTTTCGGGAGCTACGACTTGGAAGGAAACCGGAACGAAATCATAGGCTTCCTCGCCAGGTATTCGATGTTTAATTTTCGTCAGCGCCCTTTGTTTTGGGTCATTCACCAGCTATTTTTGAAATTATCCCTCAAACAGAAGGTGCACTCTGAATCGCAGCAAGCCAATACATTCCATTGACGCTGCTTTTTAACGACCGTCTAATATTAATAGCCTAAATGAGAAAGAAAGACACCCCGGGGAACAGCGCGCCGATGCGTTTACTTCGCGCCACATTTGAAGTACGCGTCTGTATCACCAGGTATAACACTGGTACGCACGAGTATTTCTAAGAGCTTGTCCCTTAGGTTTCCCGTCTACAGTTGATCCTGGACCAGTTTACGAAAAATGAAACGCAGTTGGACTTGATCATTTCCTTGACTCCATTTCTTGATCTCGATTATCACGATTCTTGTTCGCGATTCTCGACCTCGACCCTTGACCCGATGCCCGCGATTCTTATCAAGATTGTTGACCCTGGTTGTGGCGATTCTTGATGACCATTTTTGGATTTTCGACCCCGACGACACAGAAGTGCCCCTCCGCTTCTTGATCCCGATCATCGCGATTCTTGACCACGAATGAATATCAATTTATCTCTTAGGTTTTGATGTTTGCGGTGAATTTCATTTACGAAGTATCAGTAAAAACGGCGAAGCCCAGTTTGACTTGAGTATGTTCTGAGGATTTCTAGAGCCCACTTGATGACCCCAACTCTCTCTCTCGCAAAGGAGGACCCGCTTGAGGGATGGCCTCAACACGGGGGGAGTGGCACCTCAGAACGAGGGGAAGCTAGCAGTGACAAGGGGCAGCAGCAGCAGGGTTGATTCAGCGCTATTGGCAACAAGCACCCTGCGCGGGCTGCAACAACTACCAAGTCATGTCTCTATACGAACATGGCATTGGCGGATATTGCGCACCACATGAAGGTGCTGACGAACGCGGAGTATACGTACGCCTCTACCAGCTTGCAGCTACAGCGTTCGGAGGGGTAAAAGCTGCTGCTAATCCCGCACACGCTTAAGAAGCTATGGCGCTTCCTGAAGCCGCTCATTGGCAAGCGGTATGGGGGAATGAAATTGAGAGCCTACGAGCCCACAAGGCCTACCACCTTGTCCGCATCACGCCCGAACCACAAGGGTAGAAAGCAACCAGCTCGCGCTGGGTCTACAAGATCAAGACGAACAACTGTTTTAAGGGGCTCCTTGTTGTGCCGGCATAGGGGTAAGTGAGCGGGCGCGACAGCAGAGGGACATTCGCTCCGGTTTGTAGGATTCAGAACATCTGCACGATGCTCGCTACGGATGCGGACGAATAGTGGACCGTCAGCTCGACGTTTAGATAGCGCTTTTATGTGCAGAGGTCGAGGAGGAGGTGCAGGTTAAGATATCCCCAGAGTACGAGGCTAAGGATAAGGTGACGGGAGCTCCGCTGGTCATAAAACTCCTCAAATCGCTTTATGGCCTGGAGCAAGGCGCCAAGAGCCGGCATGGAATCGTTACATTCCTCTTGGGAACCGGATTCAAAACCCTTGAAAGCGACCCGTGCGTCTACATCTTCAACGGGACGACCGCGGTAAAGCAGCGACTCGCTACGGACGAAGACTCGACGAATATCCTCACTATGTAGATGGCGTGCTGCTGGCGGGCGGTAACAAGACTACGCTCGGGATTCTGAAGGGAAAGCTGATAAGCCGCTTCAAGATGTCACTCATGGGCGATGTGTCACGGGTGCTGCGGATGCTCGTCGCCCGTGATATCTAAACAGGATTGCTCGCCATCACGTACATTAGGGCACTGCCCGTGAAGTACAGCATGCAAAAGTGCAGACCATTGGGGACGCCGGGGTACGCCAAGGCGCTGTTCGGGATGCAGCCGCAATATAGTCTTCTGGACGAGGAAGAAAATCGGCGACTACAAGGTATTTTCGGCAGCACCCAGGTTACACGATACGATAGTTCGTACGCGGTAAACCAACTGGCGAGGGCAATGTCCAGACCATCAAAGGTGCACATGGGAGCGATTATGCACCTAATTCGGTAATGGCCGGAACGGTGGACTTCAGCATCACCTACAAGCATGGAATGTCAAGGCTCAATGCGTACTCGGATGCCAACCGGCGAAACAACTTGGTCGGCAGGAAGTCTACTTCATCGTAGGCCATGATGATGTGCAACGGCCCCGTGAGTTTCAAGATGGGCTTACAAAGGTTAACGGTCTCGTCAACTATGGAAGCGGAGCTTGCGATGGAAACATTAGCAATAAAGGAGGCAGAGTTTTGCCACAACATAATGACGGAACTGGGCCTCAAAGAGGACTTCAAGTGCGCCTTGCTCCACATCCACAACACTTGGGCACCACATGTAACCCGAAACCAGACTTGCAGCTCGCGTGCTAATCACGTTGCTTTGAGGTATTTCTGCTCCCGCGAGATCATCAAGGAAGCGCACGTGAGCATTCGGTACACACCGACGGATAGGCAGCTCGCGGACCTGGGAATTAAGTTCCCCAGCAAACATAGGTACTACTGGTTCCCGATCGACATCAACAATTTTCAGGTATGATTGAGGGCCACAATATCAGACATCGGCATATCGAAATGAGATGTCTGGCAAAGCACGGAGAGGCTCTCAGCAAAGCAATATGCGCGACTATATGTTTTCCAGAAGCACTTGTGATCGGTATCCATTAATTTATCGTTGTTTTCGTAAACTAGTGTTGGTTCCGACAAGTGTTGCTGATCGTTGGCCGTGACCGGCACTTGAATGAAGTTTCTCTCGTTTTCATAGTGCTGGTGATCGTCAGCCGTGATCGGCACTTTAGTCAATTTTCTATCGCACGCAACAGGTACCGGTGATTGTTCACCATGATCCGACACTTTAGTGTATTTTCTCTAGATTCCACCAAAGTACCAGTGTAGCTATCGTCTGGCACAATCAACTAATTCGTTCGCAATACAGGTATTGTTGAGGGGGGTTCTTGAGTGCAGGCTAGATGGCCTAGACATACGCAGTCAAAGTTCAGTACAAGTAGTCACTGATAGCAGTAGTAGCAGCAGTGAGTAGCAGAGCTGCTGTGTTGAAGGTGTAACCTACGTATGGATGGCCTATATATCGCTCATATATAAGTACGCCCAGAGGGGGGACACGCGGCGCAGTAGCTAAACAGGCTGTTGGTGCTCGACAAAAAGAGAAAACGAACTACGCTCCTTTCCAGTGTCAAATTCAAAAACAAACAAGTGCGCCGGAATTATTGGACGAAATCACCAAAAGCGTTTTTTTTTTTAGATTCCTACATTGATTCGTACATTGCTTGGTTTTAGTATTCACCCCCCCCCCCCCCGACTACGGCCATGCATGAAACTGAATACACCCCCTCTTCGTCTGGGGCTCCGAAGTGGGTGGAGTGTCAGTTTTTTTCTCGTGTACCCTTGGGCTACGACGATTTTCAGTCAAAATGGAACCTCTGCAACAACGCACATACTGTACTTTCTCTAAGAATGGCAGCCGACTACTGTAGGTCTAGACGTTGCGGAACAGGACGATAGTTCAGGAGCTCTAGGCGTTGTGGCGTAGGAAGCGGCCCACACGTTGTCATCCCTCACTGCTCATCACAGCGCCCACATAAACTCCGGCAAGTCTAGTGTTCTGCTCTAGTGCTGGCGCTATCGTTTACAGCAATACGCATATTTTCTTTCTTCAACCTGAGTGCCCATGACTGACAGCGCTAGTCTTTACTACCACGCCATTTCGGGGACACGCACAGCGATCCGTGAAAGTCTGGGACTGAGAAGAACAATTGGGATGCAAATTATACGGTAAGGTGTACGTAGTCGCAGTGATTATGCACTGAGCAGACAAAGGGGAGAGAGCCGACTCGGTGATCGGCATTCACGCGATTAACCGAATGGCGGGCATTAATCGCCAACTGATGGGAGAAAAAATGAGCACACGGCGTTCTTGTCCGACGAGTTTACTTCCTCGTGATGGGGATAAACACTATTTTTTCATCTTCCATGCAGCGGCATTACTGGACAGTTATAACCACCAGCCACCCACTCCAACATGCTCACCTCACGATCTACTACGTGATACCTAAAGCGCCGCTGACGCGGCTTCTACTGACGCAGAAAGCGAGAGTACAGACGTGCAGCGCAGTCTGTCCGCGCAGAACCTAATCGCAGAAACAGACGAACAAAAGCAGCAGTACATCCAAGACTACAACAACACGTTTCACAACCGCTACGTTGAACGCAACCGAAAAAGAGCAGGAATTATAACCTGCCACGCGATTACAAATATTTTCACAACTAGTGTTTTCATTAGAGCTCCGATTACGACAAAACTTATCGTACATATACACCATACCAGAGCCTCCATGAAAGCTTTGTTGCTCTACAACGAAGAAAGAATCGCAGCAAACTGCTCGGCGTACTCTACGAACTAGGCGCCTGTCTTTACATCTATGCCTACCTCGAGCGTGCGCCTAGGTGGCAACATGCTTGTCCAACTCAATGTTGCAGGAGGCAAGTCACAGAACATGGAGGAGTCGACCAAAAGCACAACACAATATTCCAGGAGGCCCGAGATCACAGGGCAAGTAGTAAAGCTTCGGTGAGAACACCAACGAGACTACAACAGCACTATTAATATACACTGGAGGAATGACCACTATGGGCGGACACGGTGCGATGGTCTCGCCTGAAAAAGAAGGGTCGCGCTTCACCTGTATCGTGCCACTCATAGGCAAGCTGCTGTCGGAAACGGGCAACGACCGCGATGACTACCTTGGTTGCGTGTTTGGCCAGAAAAATGGGAAACGCCCCTGTTGGTGGTATTGCCGCGCTGTCGCGTTGTCGGCGTATGGACCCCACCAACCGAAGACTACAGCATCTCCAGCGCGCACAAAATTCCCAAGCACACGGTATGGTTTTATCGCAGCACTTCAGGCATGCGCTACGTATAATTGTAGGTCAACCAGTTTGCGCGTTTATGACCAAGAGGCAAGCACACCGAAGAAACGAAACACCCAATAATACCACTGCATGAACTACAGTAGCATCGGAACAACAACGCACCCAGCAATATCGACATTCGCTGCAAGCAGCATGTCCGACAAAGAAAAACAAGCAGCACCGTTGGCAATCATTGCTATTCACACTGTAGTCATCTAACTATGCCCAATCTTGATGGGATTGCCGCGGGCTGGGTAATCGATCGGTCGTTTACCCTACAGCTCAGTAGGGAATACCTTCACATTTAACGTGGTCAAGGACACGGGTTCGAATCTCACTTCGAACGTTTCGTTTATAGAAACGCATGCGTTCCCTAAAAACATATCTCCCTGGTTCCCCAGGTATCGAAACGAAGCGGGTAGGTCAGCGTACGGTCGTATTCGACGCCCCAAAGATCCCACCGTTCAGAGGGGGGGATAGTTTTATAAGGTTTACCCCGGGCTGGATAATCGATCGGTCTTGCACCAACAAACATTACGCAGGATCTTTGTCAACCACTGTAACCAGCAGCAACACCAACATCATTGACAATCACTCCAACCAGCAGCAATTATTATACAAAAATACCAATATCGTTGAGAAACGCTGCAAACAGCAACTCAAAGACCAGACTCACCAATACCATCGGCAATGACAATATCTACAAGCAGCGTGTATTAGAAACATCACACTACCTAAAGCATCGGCAATTCACTGCAATCAGCGCCAGATTTGTAAAGCACTACACCCTCGACATTCACTGCAAGCAGAGTGTCCAATACATGCAAATAAGTACAACCGACAGTACCACCTAACGATCGCCGCAAGCAGCATGGCCATCAAACAACACCAGAAACAAGATACCAGTTACCACCCACAATCACCACCGGCAGCATTAATGCAGGTTGAACATCGGCACCATTGACATTCACTGCAATAAGCGATCCGCCAAATAACACGTCAATGCCACCGAAGATAACATCAAATAAACCACACCGCCAATATTACAAGCAGCACATCGAACCAATACATCACCAATAAAAATCGTCGACAAACACTGCAAGCAGCGTGCCCAACGCTTGCTGTAAACAAAACTGATCAATAACTAACGTTGACAACCACCGCAGGCGTAAGTCAAAGAAAAACAACACACAACGTGGTTGGCGATCACCGCAAACAGCACCTCTAAGAAACAGCACCCGATCTCATTGCCAATCACCGCGAGCAGCAACGTAGAAGAAACGAAACACCACCAAACGGCATTCTTGGAAAATCACTGCCAGCAGTCTCTGGACGTTCGAGCACAAACAACATGGAAACGCAAAGATGTGGCTGGTTTCGACGACGCTTTTTTCCTGTACGAAGAAGCTCTAATCGGTTGTGCAAGGCTCGTCTGAGGCATCGACAGGGACGACCTTGAACAGAGACCACGAAGGCCTTCACCGCCCCGGAGACGGTGAGGGCAGGAGGCCGTTGGCTGAAAGAGCCGACTACTGTAGTAGTTGATCGGTTCGAAACTTTGCACTACGCTACGGTACCTGGCACTACAATAGTACAGGCTGCCCTATACCAGTCGGGGCTTCGTTCAGTAACCCACCTGCAGGCGTCAAAGCACACAAAGGTCAAGGGAAAGCGAACAAGAGACTGATCCACGATATAATAGATATTTGGGATATCAATTGGCTCTCACCAAACGGTAGCTTACAATAGCGGAGAGCAACGCCCTTTCCCCTAGAGCTATATACGTGTACTGCAAACATATGGTATAGTGGGCGCCCGGTGTTAGCAAGAAACGTCAATTTGGTGTCCAGGCTCAATGTCTTGAATTTGATTCTCTGAACAGGATCTAACTCTGTTGTATACCGGTACCTGGTAGGATTTATCGGTTGTATACCGGCACCAGGTAGGATTTATCTGTTGTGTACCGGTACCTGGTAGGGTTTATTAGAGTTGGTCCCACTGTTTAGCCGCGTTTCTTGAAAAAAACCAAATTTATTACTGTTCGTGCCGATCTGAGCCTAAATTTCTCAACATGACGTTTCTTATCTGCGGGCGCCCACTCTACCCTACTTTAAAAAAAAAGTTTCCCACAGAACGAGTAACAGTCCGAATAAAAAATGGTGTATGAGACATGTGGGGATGTCCGGGTTTTCGGGTCTATCGTGTGTTATAATTTCTGTCGCGCCTCCAGCGTACCACAGTAGCTTGTCCCGTAAGTCAATCGCGCCGTGAGGGAAGTTGGGAGATTAGGAACATGAAAGGGCCACGAGAGGAAACATATGTTCGCAGAGTAAACACCGTTGCCGCAAACGCAATGTACTTGTCCCCGCGTCCAACGCGTGCCGGCAAACGGCAGCGCATGTGATTTCAAGGCGACGGGTGAAGACTCGCGTTTACGATAATATGGGTATATGTGAGGATATTACCTGCTGAGCTATGGGGGTTATATATCGATCGATCGATTACCCAGCCCAGGGTAATCCTGATAACCCCCCCCCCCCCCCTCTGAACGGCGAGATCATTGGGGTGTCGGCACCGTATACGGCCGTACGCTGACCTACCCGCCTCGTCTCAATACCCAACCGGCAACATGAGCTCCTGTCGATCATGCAGATCATACGGATCATACAGATCGTGTAGACCAGAGATTGTCTGCCCTGAAATACCTGGATAATTAAGCGGGGATCGATGATCTGCTCGCGGTGCGAATGCTTTTCTTAACGGTGATTGCTACAGGCGGCCGCGAGCACCTGATGGGGACACTGGGGTCTGACAAGGACACTGAGGTTACGGGCATTTATCTGGCAGTTGGCCCGCGGTGTATTCAGACGTCTGCTGATAGACGCGCTGAAATGAACATTCGGCCCCCGGGGTTAGCGGTGTATCCTGATGACTGCTGGTAGACACACTGGAATAATAATACCGGTATGAATGTAACGATCCCGTACACCGAGGTGACTTACATTCGGGTCGCATTCGGCAAATCTGCCGAGAGGAAAAGCACAGAGTTGCAGCGGAAGAGCAGCGAGAAGGGGCAAATGTGGCGGTCGAGCGGATGCATTGTCAGTTGGACGTACGTTTCCCTACAGCGAACGGGTCAAACGCGCAAAGATCCTCTTCACCAACGACAACAAAAAAGCTACGACATGTATGCTGCAGGGCGATCTACAGTAGCGGATTAATGCCCGCACCCGACAGAATAAACAACGTTCGTCTATGTTGTTTTGACCTTAGTTCTGTGCCTCAAAGAGTCACGGGGACAACTCTACACGTCTGCTCAAGATCGAGTCAAAATTATCGAATGGTAAAAGGAGGGTGTGCATTACCCGCTCCGCGAGAAAAAGGAGACGCACAGGCAGAGGTTGAACGCATGTTGGGCCAACATTTTTTGGCCGGTTGAGTTTCTCCAGTAACCAAAAAATACAGGTTAGCACGTGCGATATTTTTTACTATTACTATTGCGGGGGTCCATAGTTAACGGGACCAAATTTTGCTAGTATAAATAGGTAAATGTATAGGTTTATGTGTATACCATAGGTCCTATTAACTATGTACCCCCGTAATAGTAGATTACTTCTAGGACTAATGGCAGTACGCGGCAGCAGTTAATAATATACCACTTTGGCTAAGGCTGGCGGCTTATTTTGATGTCAGCGTTGACCACAGGCTCTTGAAGGCTATTGTGGTAGGATTTAGAGTGACGCCCTCGCCGAGCACAAACGCTCGGCTCTAAGATCTTAAGTTGTACTAAATCTCAGCCGGAAATTCTCAACCACTTACATTCTCAACACATTACGCGAATAGTAGCGCACGCAAAGCTTGATCGGGGCTGCGTAAACACATTTCTTGGCAGTGATGTTTCGGGTGACATGTTGAGCTCGTCATATCATGAACTAAACAAATACTAAGCCCGCCACCCCTCTATCGCGGAATTGCTCTACACCATGCGCATACACCCTAACCCTATAGACAACAGAGGGCGAGAAAGAAGTGAGCGGCCAAAGCCGAACCGCAACACCGCAGATTTTTACCTCTCTGCCTCGCATTCGGTAGCGTCGTCGTTGAGGGTCATGGGACACCAATCTTTGTTCATCATAGGATCAGCGCCGTCGACGGTCCAGTCGATCGGGTATTTTATCTCTCCCTTCGCCGACGCAGCTATGCACGGGCTACTAGAGAAGCTGGTCTTGCAGTCCATCTTCACCCGGGATGGAATAGGGGGGAGGGGGCCAGGAGCGGCAACGCAGGAGATGTAGGAGGGGGGGGGGTAGGGCGTACTATTTTAATACTTGCCTTAGTTATTTGACCATTGACCACTCATCGCTTTCGAGGCGGAGCACAGGATATAGGGAAGGGGGGGGGGGGGGGGGGGGGGGGGCGTACTCATCTGTTGCTTGCCTTAGTCATTTAACCATCGACCACGCATCCCTTTCGAGACCGAGCACCTTTCCTACTCCCGATAGAGGCCCCTCCAACCGTTGGGCGCTCATGACGCTGTTTCGATGTGCTGGGGGAGGGAGGGGTTGCCAGGAGCGTCAATGAAGGTGATTGCGCTATCGAGCGTCAGCCCGTAGTACTATCACGGTGATCCCAACATGTTGTCACGACGGTCAACCGCAAGCGCAAAGGTTCGGGGAGGGCATGGAAGTAGAAGGTCCATGCCGTGGCTCGACTCGACAGGCCTACACCAAAGAGCACGTCGCACTCAGGCCCAGATCGCCTTCAGAGTTGCAACTTTCGAAAAAAAAAAAATAAAACTAGAAGTGGCATACCTTCAACAGTTGGAGCTTTGCACAAAAATAAAGCGTGCGCGACGCTCTGAGGGTTGAAGTTTCGCCGACAAAGCTAGCGCGATACCTTCAGCGTTGAAGGTTGAACATTAACAACAAGCGTGCTACCTTCAGAGTTGTTGATTTTTGCAAAACCCCAAGCGTGATGCCTTCGAAGAGTTGAAAGTCAGTATAAAGGAGAACACCACATACGACGTACCCGTAGACAATTTGTTTTTCTGCTCAGCTCACCCTGCAAGAGTCGAGGTCTGGAACCTTCTTGATGGTGGAGATGTTCATGAGGTTGGCCTGGGTACAGTACATGCACCTGTGCCGTGTTGATGGGGTCAGACGAAACAATATTTATATATACCCAGAAGCCGAGGGAACAGCAGTAGTAGTTGGTGTGACGAAAACGGTAGGCACGGGGAGGGCTTGGAAAATATGTAAGGAGGCGCTCTGCGGTAGGGGTAGTAGCTCTCAACTCTTTTAGGACTGCAGTGGGGTCTTTTGTGAAACACCACTCTCAATTCTCTGCAGATTGTCCATAAACGGGACTGCGATCCTCAGGAGGGTCAACCTTTCCGAGGTTACTCACTTGCAGAGCTCCCCTCCTATGACAGCACAACGAAAGCAAGATAAATAACTCCATGGCCTACTGTAGGTGTACAGCGACACTGCTGTATAACGCAAAATACATAATGTTTCGGCGATATCGCATAGTTACTTGGTGCCCTTAAGGAGCCCTGGCAGTCGGTTTTAGTTTGCGTTTCGCCGAAACGTGCTACTCCCTATCGTGGAACTCTGTAGGGTGGCACCACCCGACGAAAAAGGAGGGTCCGCGAGTTTCCTTCTTTCCCGGCGTCCTCAGCCTGCAGAGAGAAGCTCTTGGGCACGCCGCCGGCGTTGGTTTAGTTCATGCAAACAGTACCAGTATTAAGTAGTCCATACAATACTGAATATATTACTGTATGTGGTACGCGAGGAGGCATTGTGCGATAGGAGTGCACCTGCGACTTTCCAAGGCTTTCCTCGCATGACGAAGACTGGGCATACGAAGTATACCCAGAAAACGGATTCGAGAAAAAAGTGGACCCTCAACATGGTGGGCAATTCCATGGACTATGGGCCCATATCGAAAACATTTTCACGAACCAAAACGGTACTTGGGTACAGTGTACTGAGTACAGTAGGTCCACATTTGAGGAGTCCCATCACCAGTCAAGACATATTGGTGCCGAAAATTGCAATAAGACATGCCCTTCAATTCAAGGCATGCCCTGTCGTAGCACGACAGATCATAATCTATCTGATTTATCTACTGTAGATCGTACGGTTGATCACCTGCCGTTGTGAGAGGCTGTGCAGGATCTGCCTTATAGGGCAGATCTTACCCAGGAAACGTGTGCTATTACTGTAGATCAATGCAGATTATTCGGGATCAGAATCGGCAACATGAGCTAGAGCCTGCAAGATCGGCAATAGCTAAATCCCTGAAATATCTACAGGTACTGTAGATCATCGACTGAGAACCGATTGTCTGCTGGTCCGACGTCTGCATTTTTCGGAGGTTCATCGCTTGAGCTCTGTAGACGTCGCCGAATTCAGTGACCACCTCCTGATGAATAGTGTTAGCGACAGCACGCCCCGCAGACATTTTCGATAACGTACCTTGAGACTACTGCAGGTGAGCACGTAACAGGTTTCTTATAGTATGCATCGCAGATGCAAATATATTGGTTAACTCTCAGCCGAGGAGCTATGTATCTAGACGCAGGTTGACGAGGGAAGAAAGGGTTGCAGTCTTCTCTCTCGCGATAACAAAGCAAGGCACGAACCGTACTGGGGAGAGGAGAGAACAGAATCATGACTTGCCCTGGATCTGAGTACTACGGTAGATGTACTTCGAAGCAGTACCAGCGCATGGGACGAAAAAATGTGAATAGTGCTCAGGGATACGTGCATTTTTAGGGTCAAATGCGCAAAACCAACACTTGCCGTAGCCCGGCTCACACTATTGTTTCCTTGTACGAGTATATCTCCATTGTTCCTATTGGTTTCTATTCTACGTGTATTGGTATTTGGCCTGGACGAATCGGAGGCAAAGACGCTGACCCTGATGCGCCAAACAAACGTGATATATGCAGGGCGCTGTACCCCCCTCCTCCCCCCTGACGATGTCTTCTCGAGAAACGGGTCAATCTGTGATTCAGGAGACCCGACGGGGCAATACTTCCTCACCGTGCACAGACAGATCATGATCTATCTGATCTATCTGACCTATCTGATCTATGTACTGCAGACAACCTAGTCCTCCACCTGCCGCTGCCGGAGGTTGCGCAGGATCTGCGTGATGCAGACCCAACCAAGGCAACATGCGCACTATCATGCGGGTCATGCGAGTCCCATCCGGCAAGATGAGCTAAACAATTGCAAGATCGGGAACATGTTTGCCTCAAAATATCCCTATCATGAAGTTGGAATCTATGTTCTGTGCGAGGTTTGCTGTTAGTTGCTCAGGGAAGCGAGGCCATGTTTCACATCTAGGCGACCCCGCGGGGCAACCGTCCAGAGGCCTGTGTAAACGAACCTAAACAAGGGGCGTAAATAAGCTCACCTGGCCGTGAAGTATTCGGTGTTGAGAATCGGCTTGTTCGCCTTGATAAACGGCCACTGAGGACGAACGAACGCGCGGACGAATGGACAACAACGTACGTCACGGTGTGGATGGTCAGATGTGTACTAAGGAGAAGGAGGCATGCTTGGAAAGTCTGGTCCGCAAACATAACAAAAATGCCTACGTACGCACGGGAAAGGCGGTTCGCTTGTATCTGCAGCTTGATAGGCAATAGGCAATGGCAGAGATAGGCTGCTGTCGCTGCAACGCTGGACAGCACTTACCAGGAATATGTACTGCAGTAGTTCATACCGGTGTACGTACTTGTACACTGAGCACCGGACGACGTGATGTCACCTCATTCGCTAACACCTTGATAACCATTTACAATTTCGCCACGTTCGGCGGTTCATATTTTTGGTCTCAGTGAAGTGCTTACAGTTGGCGGCCCCCAAGCAAGTGAAAACGAGTAAAATACGGGAGGTTCGATTTGCCGGTTCTCCAACGAAGGAAACTATGCACTATTACGGGGGACCATAGTAAACAGGACCAAATGTTGTTAGCAAAAGTAGGTAAATACACAGGTTTTTATGTATACTATAGGTCCTACTAACTATGGACCCCCGTAATACCGATCAGTCGGACCACCTTTTGTGAGCATTTACATCAATACTTTGAAAAAGATGAGACGACCGCAAGTATTTTAAGAGAGATTGCTTAACGTGCGATGACGCCAAGTTTGGCGGAGCTGCGTAGAACAAATCACTGCATCCGCAAGGGGACAACTGAGTGGAAAGAACGTGTTGCCAGGAGTCCCTTGACCCGTTTGGAAACTGTTTGGACGGCAGTCCCGTTTAGGGGAAACGGTACTCTAAACTTGACTGGTTTGTCTCGACAACGGGACTGCAGTTTTAAAAGCTTTTTATCTAGAACCACTGGTGAAACCCAATCACGACAAGTCCACGAGTCTAGCTTAGCACCGCTAGAATGACCATACCGCGAGGAACCCATGAGTCTACAACACATGGCACCGGTAGATTGATGGTGAAGATTTCTGTTGAACAAAGCGCGGTGCCAGCTCAGGGAAAACGGAAGTACCTAATCAGTCCCAAGCCGTTCTACGGTGGGGGGCGGGAAATGCCACTTATCCCCGCCTCATCTTCCCAGGCAGTGTGTTGAAGTAGCGTGCAAGAGGCCCAAGAGTAGCGTGCAAGTGATGCTTGAGTTATGTGGTCTTGCTTAATAGCATGCCACTCGCGGGACATTTGCCAAAACAACGTGCGTGAAAGTGTATGCGACTGCATGTATTTACGCGCAAGCTTGCACGCAGCTGCCGTAAACAACCAGCTATCGTAGTGCAGAAGACCCGGGGGGAAGCCGAAAGTGCATAATCAACCTCGAGCCATCCTAACGTGCTAACGTGAGAGGGGTACAGTATGATACCTAACCTCAGCTCAGATTCCAATTACTAATGGACTCCCTGCTTTCGTAGAGTCAGAAAGTCCGCAGTGATGCGGTAGCTTTGACCTGCTACCGAAGACTGAGCTCTATACAGAACCCCCCAGCTTGATTGTGATAGTTATTGCGCCACCCTATGATCAACCTCAATGGCTGGGTACATTTAAAAATGATGATCCCAACCCTTGGCAAGGCTATGCGCAACCTCTAAGTAGTGCATATATATGTATATATAAGTAAACGTAGTTTGAATGGAACACGAAGGACGCAGCTTTCTGTAGTGCGCGTGACTGTTGCAAGCGTGTGCTTACGTAGTTTTGGCAGCTTCCATAAATCCAGCATTCCTCGTTGACCACCATGTCGTAGTCAGCCACGTGGAAGGCCGCGGCCTCGTTGTTGTTCTTCATCGCCACCCCCATACCTCGAGCATGAGTCTGCGCGGCTATCCAGGCGTTGTATGCTATCTGGAGGCTTAAGCTGATCTCGCCGTCGGACAGGCCCGCCTACCACATAAAAAAAGATGGCACGCTCGTCGGCTCGAAGGGGTCATTCGCAAAAGCCTGTATCATTTCGTTTTACATATATGTACTACAGTACAGCGCAAGGCTTTCATTTATGGAGGTATTCGGAAGTGGTGGGGTGATGCAAGATAACACGTAAGTTGACATGCGACAGCGTATTATGCAGCTAAAACAAAACGAAGCGCCCACCGTCCAGATCGTTGCAAATTTGTGACATATACAGCCTACAACGAGAAAGGCCGAATGACCGGCGACAAGGACTTGGTGCGTAACGAATATGAAAAGTAAGGTGTCTCGAGTTGCATGCTGCATGTGTATGTGGGGGGCTGCTCCGGCATTTTCACGGCCCACGCATCTGCTCATTTTGTATTCGGTTGTTTGCACCACAGTCCCCATCAGCCTAATGTTGGGTCCGTGACCGTACGGAGTGTGTACTCTACTGTCTTGGTCTGTAAGCTCACACGCTAATATTGGTTGATCAACAACATAAAAGAATCCAAACATTCCTTTAGATATTTTGGAGGCATCTGTACGTGGAAAAATCGTGTCTCTCTTTGCTCAAAATCTTGTCTAACTGAAGATGAGCGCCTCCAGAGCTATGAGAGCTATGAGAGTTTTCCTGGGTCGTGGTTCGACTAGAGCGGCACTCTTGAGCGAACACATTTCTCCCTGGCCCCAAAGCGGGCTACTCAAGTGAGGATCTCGTACCCAATGTATTTGGCGCCAACGTGTTTATTTCCTTACAATACCGTTCGTTCGATACCAAGCCCGTGGGAATGCGTTCGTAGTAGTAGGTTTCATAGTTTGCTATTTTTCTCGAGGCGGTGCAGAGCTCCGCTAACGAGGAGGCCATCAATGTTTCGATGCTACCTTCCGCAGCAGCACATTTCGTCTGGAACACGTACATGCTGACCTTGCCCTTCGTAAGGTGTGCCGTAAATAGTGGTGCCCCCGCGCGTTTCACGACGGAAAATGTGTTTACTTACCTAGTTTCCCGGTGCTGAATACCTAGTATCAGATACTGGCTGTGTGTTCTGAACGCATTTAAAGAATCGTCTTTGTGGTGGCGAGTTCAAATCTCATCGGCCGATCGGTTCTCGCAGTAAATGCTCAACGGAAAGTGTAGCGTTCAACGGTCACCTCGTGTACGTATACATCCGCGTTGTCCCACTCCACGGCGTCGCAGCCCTTGGCGGCCATGATGTCAAGCCGTTCAAGCATGATGGGCGCGATGACATCCAGACGACGCAGGTCGAGCCAGTTCTCGTCGTCAAACTGGTTTTGGTCGTTCGCAAGAGGAGGGGCAAACACTGAGAGGGAGCCCGGCACAACATCATCTACGCACTAATAGGCACCCGCGATCCACATGCGGTCCACGCGTGGTTGGTTCTACAACGCAACCATCTTACGTGTTCTATATACGGCCGTCATGGTTGTGGTTCGACCCGACAAGTGGCGTAAATTTAAGGTCCTGAAGACATTGAACAAATATCGCACACCATTTGGTGACCCGGCTTGAGAGGCTTTGGACGCCTTGTGGAGCTCGCTGTATCGTCCAAAGCCTCACAAAGGTTGTCTTACGCCCACAGTGCGCAAGAGGGGGGGCCCAGCGTGATAGTAATTCGAGCGGTAGTACATCGCTCTGTTCTTGGCCTTGACATAGGCTTTTATAAACAATACTGGATTCAACGCGTTTACGCGAATAAAAATAACTTTCCCTCAAATGGGCAAAATCGTTGCATGCAATATACTACTCATTAGCCAGAGAGGGGGGCAAGGGTGTTATGCTCCTTGATTTTCCTCTGTTCTTTCGGAAAAAAAAACCGCCCAGGAAAAACAGGTAAGGTAGGACAGCCGGAAAAATCTACTACATCAGGAAATTCACCAGAGATGAAACAACTAGGAGCGGTTCACGTACGTAGTGATCTTCGTTCGTGCAGCAAAAACAGGCCAACCAGAAAGCATCAAATTACTCGATCGCAGCTTAACACGGCAGGTGGGACTGGGAATCCACCACGTTAATACCGGAGACTTTTTCTTGTGCTCATGAAAGACGCACGCCATTAGTAATCGGTTTTTACGATCAGAGCGTTCGAGTAGAAAAAAGCTGTGAAGTCCTCGCAATACATATTTGCTGCTGATATAGTGCACTGGTCAAGGAGAGAGAGTCGAGAGTCTTCCGCGACCCCGCGACACCAAAACACCGAACAAGCAACAACCGCGGAACGGATAAATGAATATGCAACGCTAGTATCAAAACGAAGCTCACCGTGTCGCCTTCACCGAAAGACACCTGTGTGGCCAGTCAAGATCAGTCGCGGAGCATGCCCCCATTTGACATCGAACGTCATCGAGTGAACAGAGTCAAAACCGCGAATCAGGAGATCAGAAAATTAACGCAGGCAGGCAGGCAGGCAGGCAGGCAAGCAGGCAGGCAGGCAGGCGTAATATAATTCATTTATACCTGATGCCTGGCACTCACTTGTCCGTCACTACGTAGTAATTAGGCGGGGCGAGTCGAACGTATGCATCGTGATATCGGGTGAACAACGTGGACAAGGGTTTTAGCGTTGAGCTTTACTAATTTACCGTTCAAAACGATGCTTTGCGAAGCTTAGCACGTGATTGCGCACAAGGCACCCCGCATCCCCTTGCGAGAAAAGCAAAACATCTGCACACTTCAGTAGTATTGCAACTGGACAAAGTGTCCGAACTTCGTCAGTATCGCCACCCAGAAAAATATATACATATATATTGTGGATCGTTTCCATCTCTAAAGAAGCCCAAGCTCGAACATGTGTGGGAAACCCTGTGGCTACGCGAGAGCGTATGACACCCCCGTTCGAAAAATCATCTGACACACGCGAACAGCTGCACAACACACACGGCAGAAGGTGCTCGCCGTACAAGCAGAAACACGTCAACAAGGTCAGGATCGATCCTTCTCTCCACGCCATGACTGATGTGTGGTAAAGGTGCTCTCTCCCAGGCCTGAATACATATCACGAGGAAGATAGACGAGACCCAATGACACAGCAGGGGTGTTGCCTCATTTCCTGATTTTCTCGCGCGAAGAGCTCAATATTTGACCCGAGACGCGGCCGAGAAGAACGTTGTTCGCCCAATCCGGTCAGCTTTCTTATGCGCTAAGCAGTCCCAAAACAGCTATGCCGGTATGCTATTACGGGGGTCCATATTAAATAGGACCTACGGTACTTCCAAAAACCTATATATTTCGTTATTTTTACTATCAATATTTAGGTCCCATTTTTTATGGTCCCCCGTAACAATAGTTGCCATACTAATCGGCCGGGAGACATTGCCTCACAAGGAAAAAAGTACACCCCCTCTGCCGTGGGGAGAGTCACGAGCGGCACACGAACTTACAATTCCTCCCTGGGCGATGGCGGGGAATAGGTTGATGTCCTCGCGGAAGTCCTCCGAGGTACCGGCGCTGATGTAGCACATCACCTTACAAAATAAAAGTGAAAACACACTATTAGCGTGTTACCGTAGGTGTTATCTGCTGCTGGGCATGGTCCAGGAGTTGGGAGAACAAGAACACGCCAAAACGAACGGCACGCGGAGCTCCTTCGAGCAGTGTGTTACTAAACGACTCGTGGTATACCCGTGCTCTGAGATTGTTCATCGGGTTTTACTCGGGCTTTTCTCTCTAAACCAGGTTTTGGGTGACTTACCAATACCGATAGTGTAGAGCTCCTTAAGGTGACGTGAGGAGCCTCATAATAGTTAGGTCTTATGTTGTACACCTACAAGGCACACACGCGTCGATCTAGGGAGCGACTTTGCATACAGTACGTCAAAACCTCTCTTGCTGACGGGGCTCCTTTGGCACTGGGGAGCTACCGAACTCGATCGTCGGAATAATAGTATTCGCGTTTGCCTAGGCTGTATGATTATTGGTCGGGTTACCCCTTCGTAGTTTGTCACGGTCGGTGTTAGGGTGACGTAAATAGCTCCTTGAGCGAGGTCCCGGCACTCCCCGAACCTCTATTGCAGTGGAACTTTGAGCAACACTGCTGACGCCGGCACGCGATACATGGCACCGCGGCGAAACGCACCGGGGTACACCCTGGAGAGCGTGATACCTGTTTCAGACACGATCGGTCTAGGCGCTGAGGGGAGCATACCTTCTTTCCCTTGGCCTGGAGATCAGCGATAACGCTTGACGAGTAGGAATAGTCGATATCGTAGATGTCCACGTCGTATAGCTCCCCCTCTGCGCTTGACCCGGGGATAGGAGAACCTGTTGAAAGTAACCAAAACGATATGACGGGGTGCAGAACAATCAGACCCGACGATGGGTCCGAAAACCATGTACCCCCCTATGTATAACCTATAGTTGTACCCCGTCGAGTACCCGATATACCCGAACTTTTTTAGATCTATCGGGTACCTGTGGGCACCCGGGCAACATGCAGAGCCGTTTTCGGCCATGAAGTGGGCATACGCGTATGATAGGGCGCATAAAAAGGACATAAAGAAAGGGCATGGATCTGGGGGCGATGATGACACTATCTTCATGTGCTTTGTCTCTTGCTCTCTCCTCTCCTCCCGAAAATTGAAAATATTATTAGGGATCGGGAACCGATATGAGAATAATCTACAGTTTATTGTTGTAGAGAGAATTAAGCGTTATGGTTCATATTCTCTGGCTGGGGACGTATCAGTAAGTAATACGAACTCACTTCGACAGCAGCAGCGGGAACTGTTTGGTTGATCGCGCTTGTGGGACTACCAAGTGGAAACCGCACGGAACGGTGTTGGCAGACTGGTAGAACACGCGAATTGACAGGGCCCGTGACTTGCATCTGTACAGCGGTCGCTCGCTGGGCAAGGTATTCGTGAATTCTGGATTAGGCATTTCGCGAATTCTGATTCAACATCGGAAGTGGAGCGGAGGTGGAGCGTTTCACACGTGGCACAGGCAGCGAGCGCTGAAGCGTGGGCACCGTGCATCGCATCGACCGATGTGTTATTATCTGCAGAGACGGGTAATTATCTGCCTTCTTGACCCCGACAATTATGGGCCCAGGTCGTGTGTGCTTGGAAATGGCTTGATCGAGTTGTATTGCATGTGCAAAAACGTAAAGCGGGGGAATAGCAACGATTGAACCTCCTGATCGAGCACATCCAAATAAAAATCGCGGCAACGAGATATCATCGGATCCTCTTGAGCTAGGGCAGATATACTATGATACTCGAAGGCAGATATATTATGATACTCATAATCGAGAGAGGGATCGCGTACGGTGAAATTCTGAGGCAGCCTGGGCGTGGGTACACCCAGATATTTCGAGTATTTTTATAGCACAGCAAATGATGTTCTTTGTATCACCTTGGGCAGTTCAGCAGGTTTTCGGTGTGAAATAGATACTACTATAGTTGATCTCGTTCCTGGTAGGTATCGACCACAAGGGCCTGCACGGCCAGAAAAATGCGTTTATTCGCTATTGGTCAACCAACCGTGAACGACACTATCGCCATTCGATCACACGTTGCGGCAGGGGGAAAAATTAATGACAGCAGCTGGCGGTCAGCGTGTCTACTGAATATTCTTGCTGTGATATATATACCGATCGCGTCCACGATGGGGTGTAGATTTATTATCATATTTTGTAGTTGACCACTAAAAATCGCTTCACATTGCTGCCGCAAGGTAAATACTTACATCATATCTATTCCGCAACTGGGTTCACACGTTGCGGCAAGGCGACTCTAAAAATTGCAGGTGTAAGAGGGTGAATCGTGATATCATACCCATTGCCTTTGGGTTCCTAACGTTGCGTCAAGGCGACGATAACTTTGCACGCGTAAGACATCGCTCATGCAGAACATTTGAAGATTCTTGCCGGCACCTATCGCCCTTGGCGGTGGGGCGCAGACTAAATTTAGATTGACGTGGACATGCACGATATGGCAATGTAGCATATTAACGAACGAGTGATTCCCCACGCGGACTGCTGGGTGAGAGATAATCTCCATAGGCAAACGATCGACTCGAGGGGACATATGGCGCTTCGCGGTGGGGAGCACTTACATTCAGATTGGCGTGTACATGCATGGTATAGTAATGCGGCATACTGAAATAGTGATTCCCCATGCGAACTGCTGGGTGAGAGATAATCTTCACAGTCAAACGATCGATTCGGTTCAGCGTAAATACAAGCATGTACTATGGCACATTAAATGAGTGGCTCCCCACGTATAATTGTTGCGTGAGAGAGAATCTTCACAGCCAAAAACGATCGACTCCGTTCAGCGTAAATACAAGTATTCAATATGGTTCATTGAATGAGTGATTCCCCTCGCGGACTGCTGGGCGAGAGATGATCTTCACACCCAAACAATCGACTCGGTTTAGTGTAAATACAAGTATGTAAGATGGCACATTGAACGATTCTCCACGCGCAATGCCGGGTGAGAGATACTCTTCACAGCCGAACGATCGACTCGGTTCAGCGTACATACAAGTAATATGGCACATTGAATGAGTGACTCCCCACGCAGAATGCTGGGGTGAGAGAAAATCTTCGCAGCCTAACGCTAACTGGCGGGAGCACGCCCACGGGTTTGGCTACCTATTCCGTGGGATATGTTGAACTCATACCTTCCTTGGGTTTGGGGGTAGAGCGCTTTAGCTATGTTTGGGGTATGAGGAATTAGTTTTCTTCGCTATATCAGGTGAGGTATTCGCCAACGACTCAGGTGTGGTGCACCCAGCACATTTGTCTCACGTGAACTGATGTTATATAATTTTTCTGGCAACAGTCAGTCAAGGCGTCTTCAATGGAGTGGTGCCGACCATGTTGAGCTGCGATTCTGTGCCACAAAGCGACCAGATACATGTTGGTAGCAGCGTTGTGCGTACACGGAGCGAGGTTCGGGGCCCGTGTTCCGACCTGGATTAGGGTGGCGGAGCCGTTGCTCTTCCGGCAGCACTGCTGTTTTGTTATGCCATGCAGCGCTACCTGAACACGCGCCGCTTGCCTCATACCGTTTACGGGGGCAAGTAAGAGCGTGGGGATATGGTCAGGCATTGAGAGCGCTGAGAGAGGTAGTAAAAAAGTCTGGCGTAACCCAAAGAGTACGCCCTCCACTCGCTTGAGGATAGGAAGTGCCTCGCCGCTTGCGGCTGGAGGTGAGACGTCGGAAAGGAAATCTGATGAATATAAGATGTACACCTGGGATAATGCGGGACATGTGTCTCGTAAAGTAGTATCTGACAAGGGTTCGCAAAGACAGCCAGGTCAAGATTCTGTATGGGGTAAATTGTAGAAGTCTCGGAAGAACCTCGTTTGTTGGGGGAGTACCATGGTGTTGGACCAATGTGTGTTTCAGTCGTCCGATAATTCG
This sequence comes from Macrocystis pyrifera, assembly GCA_031763025.1. Classification (NCBI taxonomy): domain Eukaryota; class Phaeophyceae; order Laminariales; family Laminariaceae; genus Macrocystis; species Macrocystis pyrifera. The sequence continues at coordinate 10,555,241 of JASSKH010000014.1, read as the reverse complement.
TACAGTATAACCCAGACAGTCAAGGGAGGGAGATGCGTTTGAGCATAGACATGTGGGTATGACACCGAGTTGGATAATGCGGCAGGTATTGTTAGCTAGCTGCTCTCTTTTCTAAGCCAGAGAAAAATGACAGTAAACAACGCAATTCGAAGGATATATACAACAAAGGAAAATGCTACTTGGGATCGGGGACCGATATGATAATAATCTGCAGTTTGTTGTTGTAGAAATAATTATGCGTTATGGCTCTTATTCTTTGGCTGGGTACGTATCAGTAATACGTAGCTCACTTCGACAGCAGCAGCGGGCACTGTTTGGTCGATCGCGCTTGTGGGAGTACCAAGTGGATGCCGCACAGAACGATGCTGGCAGGCTGTTAGAATACGCGAACAGACAGGGCCCGTGGCATGCATCTGGACAGCGGTCGCTCGCTGGGCCAGATATTCGTGAATTCTCCCGCCAACCAACCCTTTTTCTTTCGATGGTGAGGGGATGGAAAAGTTCACCAGGATGTGAATAGGTGATTTCTCGGTAGATATCGTATACCTGGTAGTCGAGTGCATATCAACTTACTTTCTTTTATTTTTGGAGTGGCATGCGGGGGTTTATACCATGGTATGTGAATTTCTTGGAGGATGTGTGACCATTTGGTGTCTCAGTCGTCCGAGCATTCGTACAGTTTTACCCAGACGGTGAAGGGAGGGAGATGCGTTTGAGCAAAGACATGTGGACATGACACCGAGATGGATAATGCTGTAGAAATGTCAGCCAGCGGCTCCCCCTTCCAAAGTTCAGGGAAATGATAACAAACAACGCAATTCGCACCACATTTCGTTCTGAATACTATTAATACATTCCTCCGCGATAGTAGTGGATAGGCAAACGAGATGACGGCAGGCCGAAAGCTGACTCTGGGTGAAAAAACTAACGGATTATTCAATGTAATAATACCCTGTACTGGTTGGAAACAAACCGCGTGATATTAATGATATTTCAATGTATACATATTCATGAACAGTTTTGGTTGGGTTTATTTTTGTCGGTTGGCGTGCGCCGAGAAATGACTCGTGTGACGAAGTAACTATGCCACACCCACGACGTACAAGCAGTTTATTTATCGCAGTGAAAGCACCTTTGATGTGCACTTACCATCGATCTGCCACTCCCAGGTAGTGCCCAGGATGGGCTGGTACCAAGTGCCTTCCTCCGTGGCAGGTACCGAGAAGTCTCCGATAGCGCGGGCGCACCCAGGGCCCGTCCACAACCCGCTGCACGCGCAGGTTCCAGTCAAGGTGTTGCACATGCCGCTATCGCGGGGATCGCATCGGAGGCGTTGCATTTTCACCGGAGATAAGGGCGTTGGGGACGCTGTCAGAACGTGTCCCTCGCAACATACGATGTAGATTGCGCCCGAACTCATCGATCTGAGCCGCTTGTCATTGATACAAGCTTCATCCTTTTGTTCTGTGAAATGTACGGCGCTACCATGTAGTACCTAGGTATGCGAACCGACCCGCGTAGGGGGCCAGCACGAACACCGCGAGTTGTGCGGCCTCATACTGTATGCTTTTTTAGTTTAGTTCCACGAAATCTTCTATCCGTTCCCAGGTAAGCAACTGAAGCTGCCACGGCTTTACATGTAAGTAAGTTTACTTCCATGGTAATACCTGGTAATCAAAAAAAAATATTGTGGTTGCCCCGAGTTGCATCACCAGCTGCCCTGAGAACAAAATCGTTTGGGGTTGTATTCTTGTCAGCGAATCATCGGAAAATGGGTTGCGTATTCTGCGGTAAAGCGCCACTTGCGCCCTATTTGTACCTCAGTTGCCCTAAAAATGTTGTTGTACTTGAAAGTTCAAATCCCCAACGTTTTAGGTGAATGCTTTGCATTTTCGCCTGTGCGCGCGCGTCCCTCCATTTTGGGTGAAGCGACTATTTTTCTCCCTACAGCAGTTACAAAATAGACTAAAGCGCTGAAATAGTTATTTCTCACCCGTTGGCGCAGTCCACTGCGCAGGTCTTGGTGCCGTTTGCCTGGATGCGCTGGATCATGATTCGAGACGGGCAGTTCTCTGACGCGAGGGCGTACCGGTTTCCGTTGTACCGGACGATGGGGATGATCCCGCAACCCGTCTCTGAATCCCTCTGGCAAGTCGATCGCATTTTTGACACATCGGATGTTAGCGAACCCCGACAAGAAACTGCTGGCGACAAACCGCGTACAATCAAAACACGACGCAGTTTCCCCGTCTCTCTTCTGAGTATTGGTTCGACCGTGGTTTTGAAACAAGCAGGACTTTTCCCCTCTTTGCAAAACTGTCGGTATCAGAACAGAGCTGTCGGTTTTACACTGACAAGTGCGTACGGCGAGGCGGGATACTATAGTACATACTGTTTTCTTTCGCCTTTCGTTTGCTTCGCTGTTGCTGTTTTCTCCTTTTGCCTCCGCTTTGAGTGATGTCTTCTTCTCCTTTGGTCTCCCTTTCAGTGGCTATTTTCAGTGAACACTCCGCCCTTCGTGCTGGTTGGGCCTTTTTACGAGGTGTGGGGGAATCTATAGCCTCACATTTGTTTTTTCGAATAGCCGCGTCTTCGACCACCCTTTCCTGGTCGTTTGAGATGAACTTTGTTATCATCCTTCGACCATCGTGTGGTCTTCAAATTCGACAATTCAGGGTAGGCTAGCGTGACATGAGTAAAGTACTCATGTGCTATAGATGTCAATAATATAGTCTGCAGTTTGGTAGTCTCAGGACTATGAGAATAATATTAAGAATGGACCATTTCGGCGGATATTCCGTTGGTCGGGAGTAACGTCGAGGAATGTTCTTTATGGCGAATAGCTCGTTAGACGAGAGTAAGGTTCTTCAACGGAGATAGGACCGCAAAATGAGAAATTATTATAGTGCTAGAAGAACAATCAGTAGGCAATGGAAAGTTACATAGGAGTACATCAGAAAACATGAGAGTTTGTGGCGGGGGTTGGGACGAGTATATCTGGGTGTCGACTCCCTCCCCCCAACTTATCACGTTTCTAACAGAAAGCTTCCTCAGCTCTCGCCATCAATAAAGACGATCTAAATCAGAAGAAGCGAAGCAGTGCTTCCCAGCTGCCAGATACGCCTGTGCTCCTTACCCTTACCCTTATCTCGGCCACCTCTTCACAATACAAATATATTAGCAAGAGTACATAATAATGGAGGATTTGCATGTGCATAGCTGAAATCCCCATAACCGTTTCCCTTCCTCGTTTGACACAATTTGTGAATATACACTACAGGTAGCCCGATTGATTAATTTACTTAAAGTAGTTTGTATATACTTGACTTGGGTATGTAGGTGTGGAAACTAGTGAGTCAGCATGCACACTACACAACTCAAGTCATTAGATAATTGATTTCACCCATCGATACTATCCCGTCCCATAGCACGGAGTTCTGAACTTAATTGTGGTGCGCCTGGTGTGGACGAAGGTCGAGTTCGACGTTCAGAACCAGCAAGATGCAACCTGCTCCTTTCAGTCCCAGACTACGATCGAAGGCGGGCATCCGTCTAGCCCCAATCGCACTCGCCGGGGCCCAACGCAAACGTGTCAGCGCCGTCGAAACGGGGTTATTTCCGCGAAGTGCTTCAGGGAACTAATGTACACCCACGTCTTCAGCAGTAACCTCGACGGTGCAGTAAAGGTGAGAATTGCATACGACATCACCTCACATCACACAACACAACATTACATAGTATTACATCTCACATGACATGGCATGTCATCACTTTACACTACAGTACATATCACTTTTCGTTACATTACATATCGCATCACACTACATTACATTATATCATACCATACCACATCATATCACACCATACCACACCCCATCACATCACCTGCAGGCCGTCATCGGTGCTGACGGCGTTTCCTTCGGCGAACACCAAGCATCCTGTCTCAAATACCACATCTTCATCCTTGGCCAGCGTCTGCAAGGTCGGATGCGGGCGGGTTAATCTCTATACACCTCTGTGCCGCGCTCTTTGGAGAGGGTACCCGAACACACTTGCAACCCAACCCAACTAGACGTGCGGGTCCGGCTCCATAATATATCGGGAATACCCACTTACATAGGCAACATCGGCGTCCCAATCAGCGAGGCGCCAGCCAGCGGGCACAGAAGTTTCGCTTGAGGTACATGACAAGTCGCTGTACTCGTAGCCTGCCACCTCAGCGTTGTCGATCGTCGCATAGTCTTCCCTGTTGCACATCCAACGCATTCAATCATCGGAGGAGTTACGGGGGGGTGGCAATGTGTTGACGGCTTTTAACGAGACCGAACAACGCTGAGGTGGTGTGAAATAGTGTCTCGACTATGCACGGACGACCGCTGCAAATACCCGAACGTAGTACGTACAGTGGTTATTGTTTTTCTTGATGTTAGCCGAAATGATGTTTCGGTGGCATAGATAAAGACATAGGGCGAAGGTAGACAACCGAACACAATCTCCAATATCATGTACGCGTGCGGGATAGTATTATCACGCAGGTGGGAGCAAACGGAACAGTATGGACGGAATTCCGTCGCAAAATATCACCCATCCATACCCTACGTACGTACATACTCCGAAGTATCGTATACTAAAAACAAACGTTAAGTTTTTCGCACTTTTACGGTGGTCCAAAACATACATGGTACCCCACTCAGTATATGTGGGGGTATGGGTGGGTGAAAGTAATCAAACAACGGCTTGGGTTAGTGTTCCTTTATCATATTTGTTTTTTAGGAGACAATACCCTAACGAAGTGCGCATCGGTGTAGTGGTTATTTTCGGCTTAGATGCTACTGTAGTCTTCGATACCACGGCTTATGAGGTAGAGCTTACCCTTTGAAGCCCACAGAAGAACACCACGCACAAATGTTTAAGTAGTTTTCCCAAAAACTGTGTGGGCAAATATGAGGTAAACGGGCTAAGCCAGAGAACGCGACATTGTCCCCGCATCCGTCACTTGTGCGGCACAATGTATTGACCCGCAGAAAATAAAAGGAGGAAAGCAAATCAATATATACCCGCCGCCAACTTCCGTTGACACCTTCTCCTTGAGTATCAATGTCGCTCTTTCTCGCCGTTCTCTAAAAATTATTAATTTTCATGTCCTTTCCTCGCAGCAAGTCAACGGGCGTCCAAACCAACGTGGTTATTTTGCAGCGCCTAATTTTCCCGCCGGTCAAACCGAGAAACAGACGAAAGGAAATGCTGCTGAAGAAGCTAGCTACGACCGAGGTAGCACGTTTCGGCCAAACTATCACAGGCAATGACCGGGCTCCTTAACAACCTAATATAGTTGAAAAATCGTTATCGGTTTTCAAAACTTATTCGGTGACCTATCTGAGGCTTTGGAATTTTTCATCGGGTTTCACCCTTAGATTTTTTCAAAACCAGTTTTGGGTACGATACAGAGATCCTGTCCTATAAGCAGGCGAGGAGATTAAAATAGTCTAGGTGTTACTCCTAAGGCACAACACGTGTCTGAAGCTCGCACCCGTAAAGGGTGAAAACGTTGGTGATGCCCGCTCCGTCGCAGGCTCCCTCAAGCGCGGCTTCGAAAGGGTAGGAGCAGATATCGTCAGTACTGTCGGCGGCACATTCTCCGCAGTCACGAGGACACTCCTGGTCGTTTTCGATAGGCAGTGAAGGCAGGGGGGGGAGGGGGGTGTACTCATTATCATGCATGGCCATAGCCGTTGGACCATAGATTCCATGAATGGGGGGGGGTGTACTCGATAGGACAGATGTACTCGATCTCAAGCATGGCCGAAATCGTGTGACCATAGACATTCGCATCACTACAATGCCGGGACGGAGCATGTCGGGTTTTCACCGACCAGGAAGACGTTGCTTTCACCAAGCGCGAAGCGCCGTGGGGTGTCCGGCGAGTCGCATGAAGGGTGAGATGCATCCTACTAGGAACCACTTGAGAGGCGGACTTGCATATGGATGGCAGCTTCAAAGAGTTAAATTAATTTCCGATGTAGCCACTTCCAGAAACAGATGGGAGTACTCTCGCACAAATGATCCAACTCATGGGGGGGGGGGGGCAAGATGGGGGCCTTCCTGGGTGAATGATGATGCATGCTTCGATACCGTGCAAGAGAAACGTCATCATAGCCGTAGGGATTCCAGCTTCCACCACTTTTCAATACTGCCTCAGCACAAACAATGACATGACCAACCTAATTTCAGCAAGCACAGCCTATAGCGCAATTTCTACTCCGGTGGCTGTGACCTTCCCAAACGGATGCAGACTCACGGTACAGGTGTCGGTGCCACTGCAGATGCCGTCACCGCATACAGCGTCGCAGTCTTCGTCGCTCATGAAGCATGAACCAGTCTAAAGCGGGGCGAAGCGGGGTGGAGACATAACGCCCACAGCGCGGGAGGTATGGGTAAGCACAGCCTGTAATTTCTTGGGGGGGCGTCTCTGCTTCGACAGTCGGTCACGGTTTCGTAACAACCATCTTTGAATAAGCCAAAGAGTTGGTCGGCTTCCAGGCAACATAAATCACGCCCCCGAAACGTCTCAAGAAGACACCGTGCTCACAGCTCCAAGGTCATACCTGGTACTTGGTTCTGGAATGGCTCTGCAGACAGAACAGGTCCCAACTCGTAGCCTACCATCAATATCACCAGATATTATGCGTACATGAACATCCTATGTACACTGAAAGCGCGCGAAAACCCTTTCGGAAACGATAGGCGCTACTGTGAATCGGTACGAACCATCCTACTGATGTGGTTTCCCATGTTGTTGTTTTTGATGAACTTGAGGTACGACGGCATTGAGAGGGCAAGGGCAGGAGATCGAGGCATTCATGTGGTACGGGTAGCCGTTGTTTGGGTTAAGCTACAGATAGTCTCTGCACGGCAATACATCTTCTCTGATGCCCGCCCAATCTCAATTTCTCCAACTTCTCGACATCGGGTAGAGTACAGAGGCCGAGCGATGCGTCCACGGAAACATATCAGCGGTGTACCTCCAGAGCCTTCCTTGCCGTTTTGTTCGCCCCTCTTTGTTATGGAGAAAATCTGCGCGGGATTTTATCTCGGCACGTATCGTATATCGCTAGTTGTACGGCAGGGTGGTGAAACGGTCATCGCCACGGAGTAAGGTTGCCGCAACAAGGGTTTGCTGCGGGTGCGAGCAATTCCAGAGCACACGCAAGAGGTGGAGGCCTCCCCTCGACGCATGCAAAAACCTACAACTACAACGCCGGAACTTGATCAGTTCATGCCACCGTACGTACGTCAACACCGTGCAAGAATTGATATTCACATTCCAGAGAGATGATATGCAGTGCCAAGCGCACTCGCAACCCGAGGGGGCATTGCTACTGCGAGTACCGGGGCTAGGAGTTTCCTCACTGACCTATGGAAGAGAGTCACCCACTAGATTCACAGAAAACTTCCCTCAGCACCGAGCAACCCAATATCTGCGCCCCAACCAACCTACCGCCCACGTGCGTCCGAACATCCCCAAGCAAGACGAGATGCCGCAGCCAGTGTACCAGCCCCAGCACCCATAAAGATAAATCAAGTTCGTATACGTAGCACCCATTGAATGTGGAACTGGGCAAGCTGTAGTAGAAAACATGCTCACCCCATTACCCGAAGTAATATTGCATTATCGTACAGCAGTCATTGTATGTGCGGAACCCGCGAATCTACCCGAGCGTAGATTGGACGGTGGGATTGGGACCCTGTAGTGTGAAGTCACAAAGTGTAGTCTGTGCAGCACAGAAATGTAAGACAGAGTGCGGTATATTGGTACACGATAAAAATCACCCCTGCCCTTCGGTTACGCGGGCAAATACATAGTTTGAAAGACTCAAGCCCCGGGGCACAGCAGACTTTGCAGTATGCGCAGACAAACGTACCGAAGAGGACGACGACACGATAAGATTCGGGGAATCTGCGCAGTCCACAGGGCAGATGATTTCGTCTTCGTACCTGCCGGCATTGCAAGGGTATGCACGATTGGGTCATTCATAATCTGGCTCAACAACTACAGCAGGCGCACATGCGTATACGATATTAGACTGCCCGGGATTGCACTGGTCTTCATAGCTTCCGAGGTTCGCTGGGCGAGTTTTCTGCCATCGGAGGAGACGCATCCTGCGGGAGTGCACCATATTTGCCGAGACTCCTCGCTTGAGACGCTTTATTTCTTACTTCGCCGAAAACAGGCTTCGAGACTACGTGAAGGTGCATCTTGAGGAACAACCTCTTATGACCTAGGTATAATCTCTCTAATATCGCAGCATTTTCGTAAAACACGAAGGAAGGGTATCCCAGCGATGTTGAGTAGTTCCTCAGTTGCAGTGATTGAGAATCCCGTCAGTCAGACCGATTTTGGCTAAAACTCGGTACAGTACCCCTTTCGTAGCAGCAAAGGTACAATACCCGTATCGCGGTAAAAATGAGGTACAGTACCCCTTTCGTAGCTAAAAAAGGTACCATACCCCTATCGTAGCACGGGTGAGCAAAAAAGGTATATTACCTGACAACAGGAGGTGATGCTCCGACCAAACCTTCGTCGTGGCACCACTCCCTCGGAGCTGGTTTGTGGCGATGGTTCTAAGCCCCCACCCTACAGTATGGACAGAGACTTTCTTTTGCTCGCTCTCGTATCGTCTACAACATCGCATGGGGTCTGGTTAGATTTGATCCTACCGAAAATACCGGTGTTGGGTACAGGACATGTTTTTAATAAGGGTTCCCCCGAACCGCATACTTGATAAAGCAATCCCCTCCCTATCTAAGTCGATACCAGTCCATGTATCGACATACAACTGCGATGCTACAACCAGGGTAAGTACGATGATTTGGATTCCCAACCCGGCCTCCCCACGCGTGAAGGCCTCATCCGCAGCCCGGTCTGGGGGACAGGGTGGCATGGTACAAAGCTGGTCTGGATGACTCGACTACGAGGTGCCTAGTGAAGAATAAACCCGAACTCGCAACGCTTGCATTTGATGGAGCGACGCAAAGAGAAAAAAACCCTCACCCGCTGTTGTGGTAGTCACTGTCGTAGGTAGATTCGCACACGCCGTTCCCGCAGACGGAGAGCGTGTGGGAGCAGTCCTCAGGACAGTTGGCCCTCGTCTCCACTATTTATACACAGCGAAATGGGCGACACGTGGAGTTTCATCTTAGGGTCAGCAAAGGTACAGTTGCTTGTTTTCTGAGTAACGCAAGAAGGTGTCCTTGAAGTCCCCTTTGAAACCGATAGGGGCCGATCTGATGGAGCAACCACACATACCTCACGCTTGGCGTACGTGGCTGCCATACAAAAAACTTGAGAGCACGCTCAAATATCGCAGTTTGTGTCTCAAGAGAGTGGGTGTGTCTGCCCGAGTGCTTACGTTCTTCACAACATCCGTTGCCGCAAACGTCGCCGGAGGCAGAGCAGCAGGCAGAGTCCGTGCGACACTCCTCCATATAGTCGCAGACGCCATTTCCCAGCTTCGACTTCCTATTGCATGTTACATGGGTGCGAGGAAAACGTCAGGTTGCAAAATTGTAGTAGTATAGCGTGAGGGCATGCACGTGGGATCAAACAAACTGAAAAACTTGCTGAATAGTGATTACGCCAGGTCACCGAGAGGTTTTATATATAGGAATGTTCTCTGCAACGCAATCAAAGCTGGCAGCGCCCTCTACAAAGCATGTAGAACAACTCACCAGATTTCCCAATCAGGCACGAACTGAGCAAACGCCGACCAGCGTTGTCGAACGCTGGGCTTCACAGGCGACGAAGTTGGGGCCGGAGTTGGGGCCGGAGTTGGGGTGGGAGTTGGGGACGGAGTCGGGGCCGGAGTTGGGACCGGAGTTGGAGCTGGAGTTGGACTCGGAGTTGGAGCCGGAGTTGGGGGCGGGGTCGGGGCCGGAGTTGGAGCCAGAGTTGGGTCCGGAGGTGGGACCGTAAGCGATATCGGAAGTGGGGCCGGAGTTTGACTCGGAGTTGGAACCGGAGTTGGGGACGGAGTTGGGACCGTAAGCGGGACCGGAAGTGGAGCCGGAGTTGGAGCAGGAACTGGATCCGAAGTCGGGGCCGGAGATGGGGCCGGAGATGGGGCTGGAGCCAAAGTTGGGGGCGGAGATGGAACCGTAAGCGGGATCGGAAGTGGAGCCGGAGTTGGAGCAGGAGTTGGAGCCGACGTCGGGGCTGGAGATGAGGCTGGAGCCAAAGTTGGGGGCGGAGATGGGACCGTAAGCGGGATCGGAAGTGGAGCCGGAGTTGGAGCAGGAGTTGGAGCCGACGTCGGGGCCGGAGATTTGGCCGGATATGGGGCTGGGATTGTTGCCGGAGTTGGATCCAGTGGTGGAACCGCAGGCGAGATCGGATCTGGGGCCGGAGTTGGGTACGGAGTTGGGGCCGGAGTTGGGGCCGGCGTTGGGGCCGGAGATGGGGCCGGCGTTGGGACCGGAGTTGGGGCCGGATTTTGTTCCGGAGTTGTTGTGCCATCGTCCCCGAAGATCTGAACCTGGTCGAGATATATAATCTTCAGTACAGTGTGCGAACGGGAGATATCGAGCACAGGGTAGGGAAGTATGATTCCTGTCAAATTCCACAGCAGAGCGATAGGGGCTGCAGGCCCGTTACGGTGACGGCACGGCAAGTGTGTTACCAACTCGCACGAGTATCTTCTCTGCGCACGGTCTTGATGCACATTATGCTTGTTATACCAGCATGACATGAAGAAATTAATTTTCAAAGCACAAACGATCACAGGCAAACAACATGTGTTTACCCCGACGAACGCTTTTTTGAAGGCCGTACCACGATTTGTGCCATGTCTTTGGCGCGGCGTCATCACATGGTTATATTCCATGCCGATAGAGAGAGGCGGTCAAAAGCATACTCATGTAGTTAACCCCGTGTTGGTATGTTGGCAGTGACCCCCATGATAGCATAGGTTTGCTCACCTCTATCCTTGTCGTGCCCTCGGTATAAATCCGCACCTGGGGTAGTGGGCAAAAGTTTTCAGACCGTTTCACGAGCACGGGGGTGAGGGTATCATTGGCGTATTTTTTTAGTTTTTGAGTACGAAGCTACCATCGTCACATATGAGAGGTCCCTGCGCGAAACGAGCTGAGCACACACTCACTACGCCAGTATCACGCCCGCTCCGCGACAGCGCGATCAACTTCGTCAGCAATTGCTAAAAGGCCACCGTCGTGTAGATGATGCCGAAGCAAACACACACGGGAGTGCCAGACATAAAAACGTCAGATACGTCAGGTCTAACCGCACCAGAATCACGTCCCCCTTCACGTCGATGAAATTGCTGGTCGTTTCATCCGGACCAAGACGGACGGAAACCTCTTTCCACTCTTTCGACGTAACTGAGGTAACACGATGAGCACCGAGAAACAACGAATGCAGCATATGGTTAATCGTAGTATTAGCTCTCTGGGGAGGCGATGTTACGCAATGTAGGCGTTTCCGGACATGCATATAAAACGATACGAGATATACTACTGCGAATCGTTCCCGGGCGACGTTGACAGCATATGATCATGGACACGAACTACTGTAGGCGTGGATTTATCACTCTGCAGGTTACTTTGCCTTCGCTACAGACTTCTAAGTATCGCGTTCAAGAAAGTGGGGTCAAGTGTTGCGGCCACACCGGATGCCAACCGGGGCAACACCTCGACCGACGGGAGGTCAACGTCTGCATGCATCATGATTATTGTGACGATGCTGGTGATGATGGTGACGATGATGATGGTGTCAGAGACAAATATATAGATTCGAGGTAGGAAAGGGTCTCACGGCTATGCACATACAGGTTACGTACGTGGGCGGACACGCGAACAACGACGATTCCTGCGGGACTACGACAGTGCATGTCCAGCGGTGTCGATAAGCCCAAACCGGGCCCAAAGGACGGGAGAAAATAGAGGGCGTAGTGGATAGCTCACCGTCGGCCAGATCACCGATATACGTCCAGTCGTCATTTTCGACGAAGTCATACATATCCACCTTCCAGTCAGCACCGGCAGCGCCAGTGCCAAGCTGTGCCACGAAATTGACGGTCAGACCTCCCGTAAAACCCGAAGGCGGCGTCGTATAAATTTCGTACTGTTATCACAGCAGGAGGCAGAAGCGGGCGGAGGCAGTTTGTCGATACAGGCCAGTAAGTAAACTACGTGCTCTAGTAGAAGCTGTTGGAACCGCCAAACTGTATGACGCATGTGCAATACACCAACTCAGCTTGTAAACGAAGCACGCTGTGAGCGACTACAAAGCGAAGTCGGCGAGGGCAAAAATGTTTACCTCTGCGTCGCCCCACTCATCAGACTTGAACTCGATACAGTCATCCGCTGCGCATGGATCCCCCCCCTCAGCACCCTAGAAAGCGGAGAAAGAGAGAGGCACGACGTGTATGGATGGCAGTCTTGGTGGTCGTTCGCGTAGGTATGCGTAGAGGATACACACAATTATCCCCCACATACCTACATAACTGTCGAGGATAACTACCCCAGAAGACGGCACGAAATATCGACCCGCTACTTGAAGAAGGAAAACCGATTGCTGGGCAGGTTTAGGTAGAGGTACAGCGCACGGATCGGATTCAACGCGCAGCAGCATCATGCTCACCAAGAGTTGTTCGCCATCTTGGTTCGATTTGGTAATTTTCGTATCGCCTTCATTCTTCTCCACCCACACCACTTTACCGCCGACGTCTGTCTGCTGAGGGCTTTTGCCGGACGCCTGTAATGCGTTCTGGTGTCGGGCCAGGCCAGATTGCGCGCCGAATAAGCAGAGCACCACGAGTGCTCCAAGTGGGTGCGCCAAGCGCGAGAAGCCGGCACTCGACATGCTCTGGATGTTAGGATGATGTGTTGGAGGGAAAATGAGAGGCAAGCGCCAGCAGTGACGACACAGAGACAGATAGAGGGCGGATGGGTGGGGTACTTTACACGAGTGGTATTGGTGTAGCGGTGAGACTTGCCCACTTGTGCACACAAACGGAACCAAATGGTCGTCCGCTTCGACTCGAGCAGACATAGTAGATATGCTCACAATCCGACGAAAACCGAAAACTAAAACACAACAAAAATGTAAATGACGTCCCCCCCATCTGCAAAGTGTAATACGCAGCTGATGTCTCTCTCATTTCATACATAACACTGGCAATATATTTTTTCACCTGAGCCAAAACCGCCACATGAAAACCTCCATAGCGACAGGACTGCAAGATGGACCACGTCAAACCGACAATCTTGGCTTTACCCTGAAACGATACGTGCTTAAGCCGTTTCCACTACAGCTAGTATACTCTACAGCAGCGGTGGCGATGGCAGGCTGATACTCCAGCGCCTCCTGCTCGCCAGGTTATTTACGCGTCAGCAGTACTTCGAACCGATGATCATCGTAGCATGAGCATGAAAATCACGGTCAAAAACATTGCTGACATACGTAGGGCGATTGCAATCAACCATCAGGCTGAATCAGAACTGCAGGTGTCCTAGCTTTGGGTGAAGTATACCGGGCAGCTATAGGTATCGGTGTAGTCACTCTGGTCCGTCGAAATCAGGCAAGGACTTTGAAGCTCAAACAAAAACCAAGGCAGGACAGCTGGAACCATCGAGCCAACTCAGAAAAACTACACAATCTCCCTGCTCAAGTGCTCCAACATGGTCAACCGTGACCCAGGACTCTTGGAACTGAAAAGAGACTTACACCACTACCTGAAGGAAGGATGCTACTGGACAAGACTGCAGCGAAGAAATGCCAAGTCATTGTCGGAAGTTTAATGTATCTGACGCAATGCACGAGACAGTCAAACTTGGGTGTTCGGTCGTGTCTAAAAAACAATGCGCGCAAAGTTGCGTAGCCGTTTCCCTCCTATCGTATGGGTTCACATCATTATTTGGTAAATGGGTGGAAGTACAGTAGAATGAAGTTTCCATTCGACTGCCATTCAACTCCCAAAACTTTCATCTAGCTTCCAAATGACTTCCAAAAGGAAGTTGAATGGAAGTCCAATGGAAGCATAGGAAGTCTAATGGAAGTATATGGAAGCTGAAGTGGACGCACATGGTAGTTTTGATGAACGTAGACGCAAGTTTCCAAATGGAAGCTTCCATGTACGTACAATATAAGCCGAGCCCGTGAAACCTAAACTTTCATGCATTTCTGCGGTACTTCCATCTACGTCCGTAGAAGCTTATCTATTCCTATGTGCAAGCACGACTTTCACCTACTCCGACCTACTTCCATTCATTTCCAATAAACTTCCAGGGCTTTCATTTGGCCTTTATTTATTTTTGCGGAAACGTTCATCTACGTCCGCAAAAACTTCCATTCCCTCTCATCCGACAATTTATGACCGTTTACGGTTCGCGCCTCGCGCTCACGGCCTCCGGTGGCTCCTTCGAAGAGCTAAATATATTTATCCACACTGCGGGTGGGAGCAGGGTGTCAAATGGGACCACATTCGGGTGGGATCAGGGCCGGGTGGCAGGAGACCCAAGCAGGGGCCTGTATTGTTTTCAACGGTTACGGGCGCACATGGGACTTTCCTTGAAACTAAAAGTCAGATGGAAGTTTTGGAAGTTGAATTGAAGTCGAATGGAAGCTAGGTGGAAGTAGGTGAAAGTAGATGGAAGTAGGTGGAGCCATATCAGGGTGTATGGAAGCTTTTAGCGGAAGCTCGACCAAGCTTTAACCGGGCATGGCCGTGGAAGCTTCCACTTTGCCTCCACTTTGCAAGCTTCAACTAGCTTCCACAGCAATCCAAAATGGAAACTTCCATGAACGTGCGTGGAAGCTTCCATCTACTTCCAACCCACTTCCAACTACCGTACTTCCATCAACCTCTTTTTAGCTTTCATTCGACTTCCATTCAACTTCCAAAACTTCGATTCGACTCCTAAACTCCCGTTTGACTTCCGTTCCACTTCCATTTGTAAGTTGAATGAAAATTTTGGAAGCCAAATGGAAGTTGAATGTGAGGCGAACGGAAGCTTCCACTCATTTACCAAATGATAAGGAACACCGTATTGTATGCGTCTTGACCAGGGATTAAGACCTCTTTGCAAATATATATGTTGTACCCCCCAAAACGACCCTTGCTCGTCTACGCCTGGAGCTCTTACCACGGCTGTTCTTGTGAAGCCTATGTACTCCCTTTATTCCGACAGCTGATGACGACGGTCGTATTTGTACGGTAACGAACATGAGCTACGACACGACCATCATCAGCTGCCGGAAGAAAGGGAGCCTTCCCAAAAGAGTAAATTGGTAAGAGGTCCAGACATAGACGGGCAAAGGGCATCTTGGGGGGGTACAACAGATGTTTGCAAATAAATCTTGATCCCTGGTCAAGACGAGTGCGATACGAGGGAAGAGGCCAGGCATCTTCGAAGGCATGCCTTTTAGATGCGGCCGGATACCCAACAGTGAACGTTTTTTCTTGTTTCGTTCAAACATCTGTACATTGGAGGAGACTTGATATTCTATACGGACGGGAAAACCTTCAGTTTTCTCATCCAAGCTTGGATATAGGAGGGAAAGTCATCGTACGACTTTCAAAATTACATGAGGACATACGATAGATTGATTGACTTACACTGCACTCCCTCACGATATGCGATAGCTTGAGAAACAAGCTGTCCGAGATCGAGGCTGAAAACGTACCACTCATACTACTCTAATTAACTGCAGTAGCGCCAGGGACGGAGCCGTGTCCGCATCGGTAGCAACAAGTATGAATGTCATGTCATCATACCATAGGAATATAAACAATGAGAACGCCAACAGTCTTCGTTCATAGTATGAACGCGAACTCTGTTTGGTATTTTTGCATCAGATGAAAAACAGCCTAAGTACGATCGCAGGCGGATTGGTACGTACTGTAGTTTATACTTCCTGAACAAAAAATTGTTGCGTTTTGATCGTGCTGTTTTGGGGCATCATCCACACATCGCCTCTTACAATGCTTCAGGACTGAATATGGTATGACGGCAATATTATATTTAGTTTATGTTTTTGGGACATTATCCACACGCTGCCGCTGACAAAGCTTCAGGATTGAATGTACTATTATAGTTGTTTTTTTTTTTTCTCTTTTCATCCTCCGGCGGATTGGTAAAAATAAACTTTAATTTTAAGCTCACCACACTTCCACGTTCCAATTTCTTGTCGTGTGTCAATTTAGCCCATGGCTCCCATTGCAACATTAGAACAGGCTGCTGATACCCCTTGAGTTTGGGCACGTTGACGTAATGACTAGTTATATCGGTTGCATTACATAGAAACTTGCATATAAAGGGAAATTGCAGTAGGGACTTGTATATATTCTGCCACCGATGACGCTCAGGCCTGAACAGCCCATACGATTATTTACATATGTACTGCAGTAGTACCTATTTTGTGTTTGAAATACAATCGCGACAGACGAACAACCAGTTTTTGTTCTTCACATCCCATTTATTCATCTTTGCCTTTTTTTTCTCTCCTTCCTATTATTAGTCGTATCTCAGACCCTGGGTCACACAACAGGCTCTCCTCCCCCTGATCCAATCCAAGATGCGGTAAGACTAGCATTATAAGAAACAATAAGAGTACCCGTGCTCGTAGTATTTCGTATCATAGCGTAATGGAATATGGGGTCCTTGCATAAAACCATATCATGGGGTTCTGTAGAATGAAATTTTACACAACTTGTCAGGGTGCGCACACTATTAATAGGTGATTGCACCAGGGATGTGAGCCACACCAACTCACTCTCCTGAATCTCCACCATAATCGCACGCTCTTGAAAGCAAGGCCACGTAAGCACCGTATATCCAACCATCTGTCGCGCAAGTGAACCTCACGGTCACAAGGTGCCATCAGTCACTTGCGCGCCTCCCCACGACACATTTACATCGTCATTGTTCTCACACAGCTACGTATGAGTTCATACAAGCCTGATCCCCGACAGGTATGTTGAACAAAAAATTCAGCAAGGCCGATTCAACAACATGTTTTGTGGTCAGGTGTAGGTGCGTTCCTGCTGCAGTAACTGTTGTTGTAAAAAAAACTGATAAGCATGCAAGTGTACAGTAGTAGTAAGCGTTAAGCTTCTACGCTGTATATCGATACAACCAACAACAGCAGTATCTACCCTTCATAGAGCAGTGCGTTGGTTCGTACTCAGCACGTCTTGTATCTTGTCGAACACCGCTGCGGCGGCGGGCAGATCTACTGTAGGAGGGATGGTGAGGCATGTATGTGCTATCACATGCCCCCCTCGATCCCGATGGGGAGCTTCGTGCGTGTGCCGTGTGGGTTGGATGCTCGCCAAGTTTATGTACATTATTGTCTTTTTTTCGCAATAATGCCGTGGCATGCCGTGGCACCACCTGCGGCAAAACCTTCCACGGCATCTTCCACGGCATACCACGGAACTTTCCACGGACCTCCACGGCATACCATGGGACCCTAACCCTAACCCTAACCCTAACCCTAACCCTAACCCTAACCCTAACCCTAACCCCAACCCCAACCCTAACCTAGGTGCCGAGGACATTGGGGTGCCGTTGGGGTTGCCATGAGATTCCGTGGGGTTGCCATGGAGCGCCGTGGCGGTAGCTGCGGGGGTTGCCATGGCACTACCCATGGCATATCATGGCAACCCCCACGGCGAGCCATGGAATCTATTGCCACACCATGGTATGCCGTGGTGATGCCATGGTATGCCATGGGCGGTACCATGGCAATGCCACGGCATGCCCACGACAAGGTCAAATAGTGTAGAACCCTGCCCCGGTGGCTTAGTAGGTGGTCCGCGTGCCTACTATTAATAATAAGATCAATTTCGTGGGTGCAAGTCTCACCGAGTGCATACTCGTAAGGACTTTTTCGTGCATAAAAGTTAATTAGCGAAAAAGCGCGAAAGCGTGAGTTAGCTAGATTCGATGAAAATCGACGAACAGTGGGAATGCCGAACCCTATGAGCCAAAAAAAATGAAGACACGTACCGGGGGGGAAGAAGGGACGACACCTGTGGCCACGGCTTGTCCAGAAGAAAACAGCTGAGGGTAAAACCTCCTACGAGTTAAGCTGGAGAGTGAGAGTGACGATGAAAACTAAAAAAAGTACAGCAATACTCGTACGAGGTTTCAGTGGTCAGTGACATGAGCGTATTTTAGTTCCGCAAGAACCGCATGGAGACACGCCACAACGCTACGTGCGGACTACCAGGTAAACGCGTTCCGGCTGCCTCACACCGCAATCGCACGCCTCAGCGCCGTATCACCGTCGGGGGGGTATGGAAAATCGTACACGACGTTCCCACGGGACAACCACCGGTAGCACAATCCCTAATCAACTAGGCTACAAGTTTGGGGACAGTGAGGAATAGAAGGGACCCGACAAAAAGGATACGCATCAAACGAGTGACGACATTGAGATAAGAGAAGAAGTGTCAACACGTATGGGTGTGATCTCAGAGAGAGGCCTCATTGATCCCAAACTATGTACGAATTAGCCTACGACGCGATGTTACAACATAAATCTGGAGCATTAAAGAGAGAACGCCAGCAGGGTGGATCTCTTTTCGGGAAAATCTCATTGTTGTATGGGGAGAAAGTGATTGAGTATCATGCCGTGAGCGATATCGCAGCTCTACAACATCCCGACAAAGTAGAAAGAGGCTACTAGGGAGGAAGAAACAGACCATCTTGCCCGCCCATCGTTGGTAGCTGCGAGGTGTACCGTCGACAACGCCATCAGTTTTGTTAGTGTTTATCTTACGGGGGTACCTACTCTCTGCGATGACGTGCCGCGTTGATTAACAGACAATTAAGGCGGGAGTAGTGACCCTGGGTGAGTAGAGTCTCCGACTGGTCGCAGCAGGAGGCCTCATTGATCCCAAACTATATACCGGCACACGAATCAACCTACGACGCGTTGTTACAACTGTTAACAACAGAACAAAAAGTACAGCAGTAATTCAGTGGTCAGTGATTTGGCGAAATATCAGCAGCAGGGTGTTGTTGTTGTTGTTGTTGTTGTTGTTGTTGTTGTTGTTGTTGTTGTTGTTTGTTGTTGTTGCTGCTGCTGCTGTTGTTGTTGTTGTTGTTGTTGTTGTGTTCTCTCGGCAGTCGGGTTATGGTGTTGGTTCTTCTGTATTTTCCTGCTCTTCTTCCTGCCTCTTTTTTCGTTCTGTGTACAGCATAATAATAAGTCTATTCTTTCCTACTACTGCACCTATAGTGCTTGGCTTTCAGACTTGAAAAATGACAAGGCCTCGTACTATAAATGTATGAGGCAGCCTTGCTCCAATACCACTCTCCTCCATGATACCCGTGGTGCGTGCGGCCGACCCAGTGCACAGCAGTCATTAAGCTTCGCACGGAGACTGCAGCATGCTGCTGACGGAGACTGTAGCATCATATCGCAGTGGTCGTGGGGGCCAAAATCCGATATGTTTTGAACTCGCACGAACTTGTATGACAAAAATCGATACTACTACTGCAAGAACACAGCATGACATTGTACTCGCTATTACAGCAGTACCATTCGGTTGGCATCAGCCCCTGTCTGGCGTATTTGTATGTACTACTGGCTGATATCATGCGCAGAGTACAGTAGTAGCATGCTACAGAACTAGCACGACGATACGATAGCAAATCCGCAACGTTCCAACCCAGGCCTGGTAATCGGAATACTCTCCAGATAATAATGTTCAAGTCATGGAGCAGCATGCAGTCGATGGAGAAGGACCGTTGTTCTTCTTGGTACCTATTATTATGCAACTTCAGCGGGAAGCAATTCATTATGAAACTTGACTGCGGTAAATTACGATTATGATTTCAGCATCGCCCACAGCTGCTGCTCCCGGTGTAGGGTATAATACGGTGTGAGTCCGAACTGCAGCGTAGAAAAGGAGCTGTGCCACACTGGCACAGCATGGCGATGCCTGACAGTGTACTGCTGCGTGCTCTCCCCACTCACAGTCGATTAATCGCAAGGAGGCGCCCCAGGGTCACAGCTTGTTGTGACTTGCACGTACATATGGATGAATGAATTCTCGTACCATGCGTACTTGTTTTTCACCTGTCTCAGCGGAGTCACCACGGAAGAACAAGAAGAACAAACACACAAGAAGACTCCCCTGAGATTTCTCAGTTCTTTTGCAGTCGTCAGATTTTCTTGGGGACCGCACGGCGCACCTGCCGGCATATACTGCTGTGAGTCTACACCTCAGCCCTCGGCACGAAGGGGACAGAGGCTGGATCCAATAGCCTGGCTTCGGATGTATGTGCAAGGAGCTCAATCAGAATGGCATCGTACTACTGCTGTGCTGTCTTTTGCATGCTTTCCGAACACGAAGATGCGTACAAGAACTTGTGATCGTGTCAAGATCCGATACTCGAACAAATACAAGTTCGTCCAATAATAGAAGATGACTCCGCGAAGAAGACAAAAAGGTAGGATTGGCTCGGCTAATCAAAGATGTACCGGGGACAAGTATAAAAACACATACACAGCAGCGAACCAAATCCCCGAATCACGTTGAATGGACCGACCGACGCAAAGAGCCCAGCCCCTTTCGCCTCTATCGTAAAAGCAACCCATTGTGTGGAAACCCATTTTTGCTTTCGTGTGGGCCGTCGGCCAATGGGAATGACTAAAACCCATTGCCGTGGGCCATTCAAATTGGCGTCTGCGCCGCTTACACACCCAGGACATCTACGAACATCCCTGAACTCTCATGAGTCGGGGGTCATTCTGCGCACACCCATGGACTCTTATGAGCCAACCACCTGTTTCTATGACGACCGTTCCCGAAGCAAACAAATTGAGTCTGATTAGGAACAAGCGACCTCGATGGGCGAGTCCCTTTTCCATATTCCGAAAGGCCCGCAACTTCCTGCATCAGCACGGGGCTGGAGGGGTCGTTGATGCCAGTATGAGATTGACATCTGCTCGGATCGCTACGGTCCGAAGCATCCGCATTGTCCGATTTGGTGCCGGAGGACTCGCAAGAAAGTGCAGTATACTGTACTGCTGTAAGTGCCTACGCATACTGCTGTAATGTTCTTATGATGTGAGGGAGGCGCCAATGTCACACTTTTAAGTAAAGTGTGGTGAGCTCATCAAGCTTTATTTTTACCAACCCGCCGGAGGACTCGCATGGAAGTGTAGTACTGACTGTAAGTGCCTACGCGTACTGTAATGTTATGTGAAGGGCGTGCCAATGTCACCTTTAGTGGAAGTGTGGTGAGCTCAAGCTTTATTTTTACAAATGCGAATACTTGTAACGTATTTCAAAATTTATAAAATGCGAATACTTGAAAAATTCGGTAAAAATGGAATATAGACGAGGCGTATTACGCAGCTTGCAAAGTTGAGTATCAGTAACTCTTTAATCAGTCGAACTCACAGCTGACGTATTTCAAAATTTATGAAATGCGCCGGAGGATACGTAAAAAAGAAGAAAAAAATACCTTGCGGGACCGCGTTTCGTATGTATGTAGAAAACGAAGCTGCGTGCAGGGTTCGTCAACCATACAGAGATACATGACACCTGGCACCCTTCGGAAGCGGGAGAGTGGCTGGTGAACCCTGCGGTGATGCCTGCTGTATCTGCACCGGCGTCCGCGATGAGGAGCTCGCACACGCACAGCAGCAGTAGGATCGGCACAGGTACTACTGCTGTAGTTTGAAGTGACATACATGGCTACAGTAGTACCTGGTAGCTGGTATTGTCGAGGAGAGAGGTAACCTTGAGCCCCGGAAAAGGGCTTGGTGTGCCCGAGTTAACCCTTGTGTGTATTCTGGGCCTCAGCCCGTCATGCTGGTTATTACGTTGCTGGCCATAATATGGGGTGTTGCTGCTTTGTAGGCCCTGTAGTCCCCCGTACAGCTGTAGTAATGCATTAGGGGACCGGTGCACTAGGGGACCGAACGTAACGCTTGGGCGTACGGGACAGGTGCCTACCGGGACCGCATCGATCCTAGGCAGGAAATACTGACATACGTGTATCGGGAGAGTATTAGTGGCAACTTGATTCGTCGGAAACCAGATGAAGGCCGAGTTCGATTTCGTACTGACGGAACCGGGGAACTACTACTCTTATTTGAGAGGTTTACCTTGCTGAGTTTTTGCGTACCGCCCTCTCAGAGATTGGTCTTATTTTTCAAGGTATTTTTGCAATCGGTACGAAATCGTCCCACAGCGTTAACATATTGCCAGCATTGACTTTGTCCCCCTAGTAGGTTCCCGGTTTCTTAAGTACCAAATCGAACTCGGCCGTCATCTGGTTTCCGTCGACTTCGTACCAATCAACTTGCCACTAACACTCTCCCGATACAAGTATTTCAGTATTTCCTGCGTGTTTTAAAGGACTAACGAGGATCGATGCGGTCCCGGTAGCTACCGGCCCCGTACGCCCACACCTTACGTTCGGTCCCCTGGTGCACCTGTCCCGTGCACACGAACCTTACGTTCGGTCCCCTAATGCATTACTGCAGCTGTATGGGGGACTACAGTACCTACAAAGCAGCAACACCATGCCCCCCGCTCATAATATGGCCAGCAACGTAATAACCAGCAGGACGGGCTGAGGCCCAGAATAGACGAAAGCGTTAGCTCGGGCACACCAGGCGCGTTTGCGGGGCCCAAAGGCATTTCTCTCTTCAACAACACCAGCTACCAGGCACCTGATACTGTGCCACGTATTTCACTTCGAACTATTTACAGGGGACCAAAGTAAATAGGACCTACGGTACACACAAAAACCTTCAATTTTACCTATTAATATTTTACTTTTTTACTAACAACATTTGGTCCTACTTACTATTGTCCGCCGTAACACAGCAGTACCTGTGCCTGTCCTACTGCTCCGCGTGTGGGAGGACCTCATCGCGGACACCGGCGTAGATACAGCAGACACCACTGCAGGGGTCACCAGACGCTCTCCCGCTTCCGAAGAGTGCCAGGTGTCATATATCTCAGAGACTCTGTATTGTCAGCGAACCCTGCATGCAGCTTTGTTCTCTACGTACATAAGGAATCGGCGGTCCCGCAACGTATTTTTTTCTTCTTTTTTATCCGCCGGCGGATTGGAAAAAAATATGGGTTGGCCTCACTACACTTCCATCAAGTGCCATTCGCGCCCCCCTCACAACGGTCGCGCAACCCAAGTGATAGTGGTGGTTCCGCTTCCCGAATGCACCAATATACCAGAGGGCGACCTCCAAACGCATCCCGGAGCCGAAGATCAAAGTCACATCACACCCAAAAATGCTACAGCCCCGGCAACGAGGTGGGGCCTTGTGGCTGTTGCAGGTGCTTCGATCGGTTTTACGTGATGCGTGTCGCTGTATCATAGACTTCCGGTGGCTACATACTGGAGACATTGGTTAGTTTTGTTAGGCAGCATCGCACGAGGTACGTTTAAACACGGGTATTGCGCACTGCGCACACATCGCCGACCGCAGCAGCCGTTGTGGCAGCAGCCGCAGCAGCAGCAGCGTATGAAACGGCATGGCAAAGAGCTCATATATAACTTCTAGATACCAGTTTCATCAACATAGTGTCATACAGGTACAAAACAACAGCGACGCTACCATGAACCAGCAGCAGCAGCGAGCACTTGGCTTGCTGATTATCAGGAGTAGCGGAAGCCGTGCTAGTTGCTCTGGCTGCTGGGGCTGTTCCCATGCTATTCACGGCTTCCTTCTGCACGTGTTAGTAGCCAACAGTCGACACGTGCGCAGTTGGTAGAGGACAGCAGCGGCAATGTTCACGGCAGCAGCAACGCTAAAGTTGAAACCAGTAGTAGCAGCAAGCAGCTGCCAACCTGGAGTTGCTGGTGTACCGAAATAGTATATGTAATGGTTGCTTCTGCTGCTGCGCGTGCTGCTGCAAACTACGGGCTTCTATTGTTCGTATTGCTGGGCAGCAATTATCACGTGCAGCAACAGTCATGTACAGGGATATAGGTGGGACCTCTCAACGCATCAAACCAGGAGGGAAGACCACTTTTTTTTTTTGTTTTATTCATCACTTTCACTTTCTAGCTTATCTCGTAGAAGGTTTTACCGTCAGCGGTCTTCTTCTGGACAAGCCGTGGTCACAGGTGTCGTCCCTTCTCCCCCCCGGTACGCGCTTCATTTTTCTGTCGCGCAGAGGGTTCAGCATTCCCACTGCCCGTCGATTTCCATCGAAGGTTGCTAACGCACGCTTTCGCGCTTTCCGTCTAAACGATTCTTTATGCAAGAAAAAGTCCTCACGAGTATGCACTCGGTGAGGTTTGAACCCACGAAATTGATCTTAGTAGACGCACGGACCACCTACCAAGCCATCGGGGACGCCGGGGACATTGTACCTGTATAATCAATGTAAATTTGTTTCTCCCGGCCTCTTGTCCTTGTAGCAAAGACGCGTTCTACGATAGAGGTAGCACATTTCAGAAAAAAAAAATCTGAACGACGTCGGAATGCCAACCTTGTTTCGAAGAACGTGTTTTCGGGTACTTGGGCCATGGGATTATTTATCGGGATGCAGTTCGATTTTTACCGAAGTCAGCTTTCGGGTGAAGTATGGAGCTCCTTAAGGTAAAGTGAGTAGCCTCAGAAACAATAGGGCGAACTTCTATCGTAGAACGCCTCCAAAAAGTGGTCGGCGATAGATGGGATTCGCAATGGCCGTTCGTGTTCGGGATGGTATGAGATCCCTGGGAACTCATGGGACGTCCCATGGCACCCGATGACATCCCATGGGCCATTCCATGACATCCTGTGCACCAGATATGGGGATTTCGATGGGATCCCATGTGATGTCAATGTCATTGCACGGGATTACGATGCATATCCCACCTCGGGACTTCCCACGATTCTCTCTCCTGGAAGTTTGTGTAACATCCCACGAGATTCCACGGGTACAAATCAATGGGTCCCCATACGAAGGACTCCATAGATTCCATCAACTCCACGACTTTCATTTAAATCCCTACGTAACTTCCACACGATATAGCGTTACCCCTTGGCTTCCTCGTAGTTTCGCACGACCCCACAGAATTCTCCAGGCAGTCTCATGGGACTTTTGATCGAACCTCATGAACCCCCATGAGCATACATGCGGTGTCATGATATCCACTGGATTTCATGGGGTCCCATGGGGTCCCATAGAATCGCATGGGGCCTTATGCGCTCTCATGAAAAGTGTCATGCGGCATGGGATCTCGTCCGATCCGATCGAAAGCATTATGCATCATGGGATCCTATGGGATACAATGGCATCCGCCGAACTTGTGATGTGATCCCAACGGAGTCCACGGCAAAAGCGGGACTCTGTGGGAAGATATGGGATCCCATGTGTCTTCTACCCCGTAGTCCTGTGGGCCCACATAATTTCGTGGGTTCCCGTTCACTGGATCTCATCAACTGACCATGGGATCCCGTGCATAGTTTATGACCAGTTCATGGGGTCCCATGGGATCATGGAACCCAACGGAAAGGCCACGGGGTCCCACGAGATGTTGGGATTCGACGACAATTTCGTAGGATCTCTAAGGAACTATCATGGAATCCCACGGAGTTCGCGCGCTGTGCTAGTGTACAGGATACAGAAGTAGCAGGACTAACACGACCTGGTAGACTATGATGCCATGGAATGTCGCATGGATTCCATGATAAATGTCATGAGATCCGTTAAGACCCTGAATAGAAGGTCCCAAGTTAATTACGGCATGTTCAGGGGAATACGACGTCCAATGAGATCCGAATATATGTCCCATAGGATACCAAAAAAACTTAGGATGCCCCATGGGGTCCCATGGAGGATAATGGAACTCGCATGGAACCCTCGTGGTTCCATAGGATTTCGCATGGTACCCAATGGGGCTCTGCATGGGCTCGTATCGACAAAGACAATAGTGTGCCTCGTTGCCGCATGAGACGTATAATTGATGTAAAAGTAGACCGTATCCCACCCAGGGTCTTGTGTCCGCCCACTTTCTTGCGGGCCCCACCTACAAGTCCGGGCGATGGCATCCAGGAGTCAGGTTCTACACTATTTGAATTTTTCGTGGGCAGGCCGTGGCATATCATGGCATCCCCACAGTATCCCCTGGCGCGGCATAGGATTCCATGGCACGCCGTGGGGGGTGCCGAGCATGCCATGGGTGGTACCACGGCAACTCCCGCGGCGACCACCACGGTACTCCACGGCAACCCCACAGCATGTCATGGCAACCCCCACGGCATCCCGATGTCCACGGCACCTAGGTTAGAGTTAGAGTTAGGGTTAGGGTTAGGATTCCATGGTATGCCGTAGAAGGTTCCGTGGTATGCCGTGGAAGATGCCGTGGAAGGTTTTGCCGCAGGTGGTGCCACGGTATGCCACGGCATATCGTCAACAAGGACAATGATGTACACCCCCCAGAGGTTCTCCGCCAAGCTTCCTCGTGACCTACCGATGCTATCCCCTCAGCCATTGCTTTGCGGCGCTGTGTAGTGAACACAAGAACACCATCACGCACAACGAGCAGGCACTCTTCTTGCGTGGCATGGGGCTAAAAGCCGTGGCGGCCGACCTATGTCCACGTCAACAAACTACTACTACTACTGATGTGTGTTGTACCCCACGATATGGTGGCGTGGTGAGTGGTATTTGTTGAAATTTCTCCCGTGTTTTTCTTGTAGCCGCCTCGCTGCACAAATATCCAATGACAGTCTCCTAACCCCGGGGTGCCGTAGCGCATCATATAATTCCAAACCGTCGCCCCTGTGGATAAAATATATATTGTTGAGGGCGCGTTTGGCCCCTTGTGCTATCTCTACTCTCGCCGTCGAAGTACTACAGGCACCATGTTCGTATCGGGAGCATTCGAGCCATAGAAAAGGCAGTCGTCCGTCGCGCCCGATGAACACACGAGAGATTGAGCAACCCTCGCTTCACAGGTTCATTATGCCATGAGTGTATTTATGGCGCTAGCACCTACATTTTCTGATGTATGTGCCAACATTTTATTGTTGTACGAGGAGACATGTGCTTCACAATTACGGGGGACCATAGTAAATAGGATCTACGGTACACACTAAAAACAACATATTTACCTATTTTTACTAACACTATTTGATCCTGTTAACTATGGTCCCCCGTACTAACAAAAATCGACTTGAGAAAAGTTGCGATGGACTATCTCACGGGCCATACCTCGTGGGTGATGACCCAACAGTAAACCGAGTGAAACGAAAGTATCTGGAATCCGCACAGATGTTGGATAGTACCGGCTGACGGGCTCCGTCGAGACCTGTTGCTACTGCTGTATAGGCGGTACATTGCGGCCCGATATGTCCCGACTGATGGGTACCTCAACGAAAGAAGTGGTCAATATCTCAACAATGCCATTCACTGTGTTTTTTTGTTTCGTGAGAGACCCTACAGTCAGGCACTAATGACAATTGTCCATCGTGTGGCGCGCACTACTTCTTAATCCAGTTTTGGATGGACTCCATGTGAGGAATCCGCCAACAGATAGGCACCCTCGTCTGTCGGATTGGTTTGGATACCTACCTACGTACCTTCCCGACCGTGGCATAGCTCAGGTGTACCAACCCCCCCCCATTGTGACCCCATGCACAACTGACTTTCATCGGAATAAGATTGTAGGAGGGCCGCACGACACTTTACAGGAAAAGCAAACACGAGAAGCTTGTACAAGAGGCCACAAACCCCCTAAACGAGTCGGCGTCCACAGGCCAAGAGTTTCTTACTCTTGTGACCAAGAGAAAAGCTGGGCCCACCGTTTCAGGGGGCTATCACATCTGCCCTGAATACGTAGGACGCCCTTGGGCAAGCGGCGACATACTGTCCCCAGATCTAAAGCAATTCGTTCTTCGGAGCAGGGTGAGGTTAAAAAGCATATATTTGCAGGTACAGCAATAGTTGCAAATACAGCTGATCACGAGAGAAAAACATATCCCCCATGCGAACCTATGTGCAGTAGGTAATCTCGTGAGTAGTAGGTAGCATTGCCCCCCCCCCACTGTTCGTATCACAGCACTTCAGGATTCGCTCGGCCTGTCATTTTTGCGAACAGGTCCACCTGTTGACGGCGTACTTCGTATGCATGTTTTGTTTGCCTTGGAGGCAACACCCACATTCACTGCTCGTAGGTGTCTACGAACAGGTTTGCTCCCAATCTGCTGAATCAGGACAATTTCATTTTTATTAGCGCACGATCTCGGACACGCGTTACGCGCGGGTGGTGTACCGGGACGTATTTGTCGTTGTGGAAACTCCATAGAGGCACTATCCATGGAGGCACAATGAGAGTCCTTGGAAGCACCATAAAATTGCGCTGAAACCACCGTATGGTGTCATCAAACTATCATGCAACCGCTGTGATGGTCTCATGGAAACCCGTGATTGATTCCCGTGGAAGCAACGGAAGCGCATACGTCAACATGGAATCACCGTGGGTGTACCATGGAAGCACCATGAATGTCCTGTCCCCTGTGAGCAAATGCGCAACCGTAGATGTAAAATGAATTACCCATATGTTGTACCATTCAAGCACAATGAAGGTCCCTCGGAATTGCGTGCAAGCATGATGGAAGCACCATTCATTAAAGAAGCATGCAAGCACCATGAAGGTTCCATGGAATCACCATGGGACCGGAGGAATATAATACACCACCAGCACCATGGAAGTTTCATAGAAACACGATGCAAGCACCAACATATACTATTCATGGAAATCCCATGGAAGAACCATGAAAACAATGTACGTAGTACGCATGTACCACCAAGGAAGTGCATACACCCACGGGATCACCGTGTAAATTCCGTAGAAGCACAATAAACCCCGACACCATTTACTTAAACAATCGAAGCCAGTACACTAACTACCACGGGAGTGCACCCGCTCATGGAAACATCGAAGCACCAGGGGAACACCACCACGAAAAACCCATGAAAGCACATCGTAAATATGATTGGGAGCACATACACGACGATGGCAGCAGCAATCCCATAGCAGCACCTTGAGCACCACGGAAACAGTTATTTCGTGGCGCTTCCACGGCGGAGAAAGCGTTTTCATTGCTTGGAGGGTACTTGCATGGGCCTTCCGTCGTGCTTCCTTCCATGAAACGTTTATGGTGCCTCAGTGGAACTCCCATGGTGTTTCTATTATGTACGCATGGTGCGTGCAAAGTGGTTACGGACTGCCATTGCTCCCATGAGAATTCCGTGACGATTCCGCTGGAATTTCAATGTTCTTCCTGGGACGCAAATGGTGCTTCCACGGTACTTCTGTGGGACTTCCATGAGGCTTTCATGGAACCTCCATGATGTTTCCATGGTGTTTTCGTTAGTCTTTACAGTAGTTGTCCACAACATATGGGACTCCAGAGGGGAAACGTCATGACGGAAATAGCGCTTGGTTGCAGCATCAGCCTCACAGGTGGCCAGGAGCCCTTACATAATGTGGGCGTAAAGCACGTAATGGCAACCTTGTAGAGACGTTGAGCAATGTGTGGCACACACCATTATGCGTGCCGAAATGAGAGGGTGTCGACGCCTAGTGGGGTCTGCTACACTTTTCGACTTCTCCGCATTGTTCAAAGCTTTTTCTTGCGCCCACATTATGCAGGGGGGGGGTCCCGGTCACCTGTGCACTGCTTGGATGGGGCATGATAAACCTTGTACCCGGATAACAATGCCAGAGTTGCACGACACAGTTGAAGCTTGGCCATACGTGTGCCACTTGTACTACAGCGGTAGCTGTTGCGCGCTCAGGCTAACTAGTCCTGAACGATTGATTAGACCAAAGTGTCAGCTGTGACATGATATTAGGGAACGAAGAATAAAACGTGTCAAGGAGAATAAGCCGATATCAGCAGCTTTTCGTGATTATAGAGCGACAATGTTTTTTTCAGACATTTTCTGTCTGATCAAAAGTGGTCAGCGTCGGCGTGCAATCCTCGAACCCCCCCCCCCCCTGAAAATCGGGTGAATATTCGGTAAGGTAAGTCGTTGAGTCTCATCTCATAGCAGTCGGTGCCGACGCGCAAAAACGCCCACTTTCTTTTAGCCTAATTTTCATTAAACAAATCCGTACTTTGAAAAAAACAGAACATGAAGATCCCACGCGACGTCGATCGTATGCACCATTAACGTGCAACATGTAAATTGTCGATCATTTGCTCCAAGATCACGTTATTGCCTTATTCTCTTCTTGACAAGTAAGTTTTTTTCGTTCTTCGTTTCACGAACATAACGTTGGATGCAGTCGCAACCTCTGAGCCCCGAACGGTTTGCAGTAAGGAAGGGTCGCTGTTATTGGAGAGTTTTCCCCCCAGAATTTCCGGATTAGGGTCATTCTTATCGGCGATCTTTTTTTTCCATTATTTCCACGTTCTTTCGCGTAATATATTAATCTTGCTGATTTCCCTGTTTTTTTTTTCCAAATGTGTGAAATTTTTACAAAAATTATTTTTTACTTCTGGATAATTTCACGAAGAGTGACAGAATGCCTCCGTATTTTGATACATATCTCCAATTATTTTCAAATTTTAAAAATTCTGACAAAAAAGCTCTCCGATAAGAATGAGCCTTAGTGGTACCTGGGGTTTTTTTTGCGCTCATTTTTTTCATGGCCTAGGTTTTCTTCATTTTATATAAAAAATCCGTGAAAATTTACTTTTGCGATGTTTTCCCTCCGTTGAGTTTCACACACCGCGACATAACGCCTCCGTATCTTGATGCAAACTCACGCTCCTCAAGCACGACATGAGCGTATACTACATCCGGAAGAACCACATGGAGACACGCCACAACATTGCGTGCCGACTACCAGGTAAACGCGTTCCGGGTGCCTCACACCGCAATCGCATACCTCAGCGCCGTATCACCGTCGGGGGGGTATGGAAAATCGTACACGACGTTCCCACGGGACAACCACCCGTAGCAGAATCCCTAATCAACTAGGCTACAAGTTTGGGGACAGTAAGGAATAGAAGCAACCCGACAAAAAGGATACACCAAACGAGTGTGGACATTGAGATAAGAGAAGAAGTGTCAACAGGTATGGGTGTGATCTCATGCCGCAGCAGAGAGAGGCCTCATTGATGCCAAACTCTATACGAATTAGCCTACGACGCGATGTTACAACAGTAATCTTGAACAGAAAAGAGGGGGTGCCAGCAGGGTGGATCCCTTTTCGAGAAACCTCATTGTTGTACGTACGGGGAGACAGTGATTGAGTATCACTCCGTGAGCGATATCGCAGCTCTACAACAGTCCGTCAAAGTAGAAAAGGCCAGGAAAAAAAAAGACCATCCCGCCCGCCCATCGTTGGTAGCGAGGTATACCGTCGGCAACGCCATCAGTTTCGTTAGTGTTTGCTTTACCGGGGTACTTACCCTCTGCGACGAGGTGTCGCGTTGATTGCCAGACAACCAACGCGGGAGTAGTAACTGTGGGTGAGAGTCTCTGGCTGGTTGAAGCAGGAGGCCTCATTGATCCCATACCACATAATTACCCTACGACGCGGTGTTACAACAGTATCTTGATGCGAACTCCGGAATTTCACAAATGTGGAAAACAATGGGAATATAGCGTTCCGACAATAACGCAGGACACTTTGAACAACTTTTTTTTGCAGACTTTCCTTTGTTTTCCCCAAGAAAACAAGAAAAACAGGGAATAACTACGTATTTCCCAAATTTGTAATTCTAAGAGAGGCTCAAATATCATGAACGATTCTCATTTCAATATTTGGCTGGGAAAGTGAAAATTTGGAAGCATTGAAGATTGCGCGAAAACAAAATCTGCAAAATGCTCCCCACTGGTACCGGTACCACTTAGTGCCCCTGGGCACCCTTCCTTGAACCCTCTCCACCCCCTCCAATTCCAAACGTACATGCTGTCCACGATAACATCCCCGTGGCCGACCAGAGCCCATCGTCAGACGGCCCCCCTACCGCACCAACAGTCCCGTGCCCACAGCTTCTTGCACGCCTCGACGCCGATTAACGGGAAAGCTTCCTGGACCTCTGGCAACGCCTGCCGTTACAACTGCGCAACGTCTACTTCGACCTTCACGGTTCTGGACGGACCTCATCAGTGATCAACAACTGGGGCGATATCCTCTGCAATCTCCAGGACGTCTTCTCCACCTCGAAGACCGACTTCAGCTTGTGCTTGCTCATGCCGTTCAAGATGACCGACCCCCAGACAGCGCGCCGGTCGCTTCCCACCCCTACAGGATCAACCCCATCCGCGCTAGGAAGGCCGACGCCGTAGTAGACCAGTAATTGGCCGCCGGCCTGACCGGCATTCCACGTCACCATGCTCGCCGGCCCTATGGTTGCCATCCCCAACAAGGATGGAGTTGTCTGCATCCCAGTCAACTACAAGAAGCTCAACGACATCAGCTCCCTCGGACAACTCCCCATCCCCCGCGTCGACGACGTCATCGACTCCTTGGGCAAAATGTCGCTGATATTCACTTTTAGACCTGGTCTCTTCGTTCCACCAAATCACCATCGACGAGGACACCATCCCTTTGATAGCGTTTTTCTCCCCGAACCGGCTATTCAAGTGGCTTGTTATGCCGCAAGGCAGCAGCGCCTCCCCCGGCTGTTTAGTCAAGGTCATCAACGAGGTCATCAAAGGCCTGGAACGCGTCGCGGCGTAACTCGACGATGTCGTCGTCTTCGATCCCGACCCCCTTGACCACGTCGCCAACATCACAGTCTTCTTCGGACGCCTCCGGAAGCACCATAAACGTTCCCTCGCCTAGGCCAAAATTGGCGCCACCACCGCCGATTTCCAGGGACACACCATTTCCGCTGGCGGTTCCAGCCCCAACTCCGACGAGGTCGCCGTCCTCACCAGAATGCCCTTGCCCACCGACAAGAAACGAGTGCGCACGCTCATTGGAGGCATAAATTACGACGGCAAGTTCCTGCCAAACCTTTCCCGACGTCTGCACCCCATGAACGCTCTACTCAAGCTAGGCGCCACGTTTGGCTTCACCCCCTTCATGGAAACCACCGTAGGCGCCATCCTACAAGACCTTGCCGAACCGCCTATCCTCGTCTATCCCGACTGGGATGCCGTCGCCGACAACTCCTGCCCCTTCCGCCTCTACTGTGACGCTAGCATCGACGGCTTCGGAGAGACCCTTGAACAAGGACAACCCGACGGCTCAGTCCGCCCCATTCTTTTCATCAGCCGTGCCACCCTGGGCTCCGAACGGTCATGGACACCCCTCGACCTCGAGGCCGAAAGCATCGTGTGGGCATTCAAACGCCTCCGCGGACAGTTATCGTCCACCCGGTTCCAGATCTTCTCGGACCGCACGGCGGTCGAGAACATCGCCAAGCTCGGTGAACATGACGCCCGTGTCCGGCGCTGGCTCGAGGTCGTTTCGGCGTACACCTACACGCTGGAGTCTCGGAATGGCACGGCCAACGGCAACGTTGACTTCCTCTCCCAACTTCCTCAGCCAGCCACCGACGTCGACCGCACCGGACGCAACCGCCTCACTGACCACGACACCGTCGGCATCTACCTCATTCGCCCTTGAGACTCCGCGCCGAATCACTCTCCCGCCCCGGGTATCGGCTTGGGTGGGCTTGTATCCCTTCAAGACCGCTCCCAACCATCCAGCCGCCCCCCTTCACCGACGACGCTTTCCGCGACTTCCGCCTACTGGAACCACGTATGGAGCACCCTGCTCTTTCCCCGGCACCCTACACCTTTGTCAGGCCTATTGCGACCCATGACTCCACCACCGGCAGGCTTGCTGGCACCGACAACGCCGCCGTGAACGCCGGAGCTCCTCCAGGTTCAGCTCACAGGCCGTCCTTCATCTCTTCGCCGTCCACCACTAGCGCCACTCAACCAGCCCTTGCAGACCCGATATATTCTCGGATCCGCCATCGTGTCGCCGCCGCCGCGGGAATCCCTCGACCCACAGCCGACTATCGGTTTCGACGCCGACCACCACCCATCGTACGCAAACGATATACATCCACCTACCGTGCAACCACGCCCCCGGCCGGGGCCCAGCCAAGACTCTCTCAAACGACGACGCCTCCAGCTACAACCGCCGCGCCACCCGCACCATCGACGCCATCCGAGCCATTAGCGTCCACTATATACGACCTACCCTATCACCAACGTTTTCTCCGCCGGCACTAACACTACCGCCACTGCCACTTCCAGAGCCTGTCGCCGAACCCGATGACGACCCCTGCCGTCTCGCCTGCGTCGAGCACTACACCTGCAAAGATTGGACGCGAAAACAACGAGCAGAGTCCGTGCGCTGCGCCACCATCCGCTTCTTGTCGTTGGACTCCCTTGCCCCCACGCCGAATGACCTCCTGGATTTAATCCCCTCGGCCTGGCGCCCACAACTTTCGGACGCCCTTATTCTTGCCTCCGAAATAGCGCCGGCGACGAAACCACCCTCTTGATCCAACGTCCACCCACAACCCCATCCGGGAAACGCCTACCACCACCCGTCCCCCCTACCCCACGAGTCCACGTACCATATTTACGCGCCCCTGGGTGCTGAACACATGCCACGCCACCACCTCTGTACACCTTGGAGTTACCCGAACGGTCCGCATGCTGCACGTTTCTTTTGGTGGGTTGGGGACGCTTCCGTCCGCTGGTGGATCCACCGCTGCCTTCAATGCCAGGCGCGGAATACCTCCCGGCACACCATTCGTTAGCCCATCCTTCTCTTCCTTTCCCCAACGGCACTGGCATCACCGTCAGCGTTGACTACTTCCGGCCCCTGCCGCTCACACCGTGCGGCAACGTCCACATCCCCCTTTTCACCGACCGCTTCAGCCACCGCGCCGACATGTTTGCCGTTTTAACGGCGCAGTTTACGGCCGCCGGCACCGCCGACATTTTCCTGAACGACTGCATCTCTCTGGTTACACTCTTCTCCGACAACGGCCTACAAGTTACCTACAAGCTTGCCAAAATCGTCTACGACCGCTTTGATATCCACAGGGTCAACAACAAGCTCCTACCACCCCTGCACTAACGGTGGCGTCGAGCGCGTCAACCATGTGTTGGTCCAAATGGTTTCTATGGTCGGCAACGAACAGCAGACCGACTGGGACGTGTTGCTCCCACATGTGTCGTCGGCCTACAACAACTCTGCGAACGCCGCCGCAGGGCTTGCGCCTACAGAAATCTACATGGGCCGCCTTCCTCGCCTCCCGCTCTCGGTCTTCGAACCCGAAAATATCGGCGGTCACAAAGCTTGCACCATGATCACCTGGTCTACATCAACCTCGCCACCGACCGACAACAGCGCGCCTACTCTCTCGTCCGCGAACTACACCGACTCACCGTCTCGCGTTTGAAGCGCCGCAACGCGCCCATCATGGCCGCCCTCCTAGCACCCCCCCCGTTCACCGTAGGCGATTGTGTTTGGGTCTGAAACTCCGCCTCCACCATCCGCCAAGACGTCAAACCCGGCACCGACGCAACCATCCTCGAGACGAAGCTTTCCCTGAACTGGAATAGGCTCACAAGGTCCTCGCCGTAAGACCGATGCCCGCTTCAAGAAACCCCGACAATCGCCCCCTTCACGACAAGCTACTTTTCCTCGACCTTCCGTCAGACCTTTCGGGACGTGACTCCAAGTCACGCGTCTTTGTCCAACGATGCAAACCTTGCCGGAACCCCGCGACACCAGCGATATCCCAAAGCATCTACCCGCGGACCTCACTACATACGTACTCACAGCTTCTGCCGCCATGTCCCCACCTTACCACGTCACCGTCGACGACGTTACTCCTCCACCGGACTTCCTCGAGGTCGAACAGATCACTGGCCATCAACTCGTCCGCGGCCGCGGCGGGATCATCGCCGTTCTGTACGAGACCCACTGGACTGGACTTCTCAGCGACTCTTGGGAACGCGAGCTGGATTTTCAACACATCCGGCACCACATCGTACTCAACGGGTCAGGAGCGCCGATACAGCACCGCCAGATGAACCGCCTTTACCGCTCGATGCGCGTCGGCACCGCTTACCGCGAACTAGCACGATCTCAAGGAGAAATCTTTCTCGCCCCCGTCTACGCCTTGGTCTCCCGCAGCCTTTGGCTCCACAACTTCAGCACCACCATCCTCCCTTCTGGCGCACACATATGGTACAAGGCACGCGACGGTCTCTGGTGGCTAGGCAAGATTGTTCACCGCTCACCCCCCTACGCCTCCTCGGGAACTCCACCGGAACCCTCACCGGGCGGCTCCTACACCATTCAGTTCCTGGACGACCTCGGCCCGATCAAGATCGACTTCAAACCCGCCCGCTACACTACAGCACGGAACGCCGTGTACGGATCATAGTGTCTTCAACGCCATGAGAATGGGAGCCTAGCACGTGGGGTGCTGCGGAGCTCTGATGCGCCCCGCGGAGCCCCCACCGTTTCCACTCCCCCACCTGGCACGCCTTGGTTTAGCCTTTTAGCTATTTGGTTCTGGTTAGTCTACAATAGCTTAGAGTAGTTCTTCATGAATAGTCTTCAACATTCATCAGCAGCTAGTTTCGTGGGTGTGTTTGTTTCCGTCTACCATCACCGGTTCTGCTTAACCGACTCCGTGTTGGCTACCGATCCGAGGCTGTCTGTGCTATTTGTTTGGGTGTGTTTGGGAATATTACCGTCTCCCCCCCCTCCCCCCCCCTTCATTTTTTTGTTCTTATCGCCTACACCTCCGTTGAGCCTCTTTACGTTCAGTCCGCCGAGTCGTAGCGGTATCGTAATCAGCTTTCGTGTTTGTACTTCACTAGCCTACCGCCAATTCTCGGCAATAGTTCGCCGAGGTAAAAACGTGTCGTAGCCTGGGTTGTACCCTGACCTCCGTCGGTTTCCGCCGACCCCTGTTTCGGACGATCATCGAACTAGGATTATACCGAGCTTCCAGCTCATTCGTGTTTCTTCCATGTTTTCGCCAAGTAGGGTCTTCGAAGTATTGTTGCCCCGGAAGGTCGCTGAGTTATCGGTCATTCATGGTGATTCGGACATGATCGATTTCCCCTGACCTGTGTCCAGCTTTCAGTTTTGTTTCCTGGTCCCGATGGTATTTCGTTTTCTCTTTCCCTTATTTCCCTTTCTTTCTGTTCGTTATTCCGCGTGCCCCTCTGCCCTCTGGCAAACGACACCACCTCTGATGTCGCCCCTGTTGACCGAGTTGCACACACTAGTGTTTTAGCCCCGCGATATCTACCCCCTCGAACTACACGCAACAGGCAGATCTTCTTGCCGACACCGTCTTTACATTTGTCTTTGTTGAGTCAACTACCTTGTTACGTTTGCTGGTAGTGTTCACACCACGAGCAGGTTTCCGAGACGCCGCGTTGTTCGCTCCATCTCTCGGTTTTAGTAGCCCCTGGTGCACGCAGCCCTCATAGTACTCAAGCTGCGTCCCTTTTGTCTCGCGTGATGTCTACCATGTTACGACCTTCGCCGCAAGACAAGGCATGACGCCTACCGGATATATATGTTTTTGAATTGTGATCACTGTCTCCTTTTGAGAGATTCCTCGTTCGCTAACCCGACCCAGCGAACAACGCCCGTTCGTACCTCCTTGAGCCCCAGACAATGGCTCCAGTAATAGGTTCGTGCGTCCTCTTGTGCGTACATTTCAGTCTTAGTTTTCTCCTTCAGCCTTTTCTTTAGCTTCTGTCACGTTTGTCTTTCGTCTTTCTTGTCTTCGTTATGGCTGATTTCTCCTTTCGCCTCTGGTTTGAGTTCTGTCTTCCTCTCCTTAGGTCGCCCTTTTAGCGGTTGTTCTCCGTGAGCACTCCCCCCTTCGTGGTGTTTGGGTCTTATTACGAGGTGCGGGGGAGTATGTAGCCTCGTTTGGTTTGTTTCGAGTAGCCGCATCTTCGACCACCTTTTCCTTGTAGTTTGGAATGAGCTTTGTGATCAGCCTTCAACCATTTTGTGGTCTGCATATACGAATATTCAGGATGGGCTAATGTGATATGAGTGAAATACTTATGGGCTATAGATATATAATATGGTCTGCAGTTTCATGGTCTCAGGACTACGGGAATAATCTAAATAATTGATTAACCGGGCGCAGATTCCGTTTGTCGAGAGTAACGTTCTTTTAGGAATGTTCTCTAGGGCGGGTAGCCCGTTAGACTTGAATGTTCCTTAACGGAGATAGGACCATAAAATTAGAAGTTCTTATACTATCAGAAGAGCGATCGGTAGCATTAGAAATATCGGCAGCCATTGGAAACTTCTGTAGGAGTACATCAGATAAGAGGAATTTAGGAGAGCTTGTAGCGTGGGGTGGGACGAGTATATCTGGGTGTCGAGTCCCTCCCCCCTACCTCTTACTTCTCTGCCAGAGCACCTCCTCAGCTCTTGCCATCAATAAAAAATATCTATATAAGAAGAAGCAAAGCACTGCTTCCCGGCTGCCAGATACACCTGCGTCCCTTACCCTTACCCTACCTCGGCCACCACTTAACAGTGTAAACTTACTTAACAAATCCTTCGATAAGAATGGTGGTACTATTGTAGCGTATGACATGTTAATGCGTGCTCCTTCTTGTTGGTGTGCCCTTATATATTTAACAGTACAACCAGAGAATGAGATTTGAAAATATCTCGTATTGACA
This sequence comes from Macrocystis pyrifera, assembly GCA_031763025.1. Taxonomy (NCBI): domain Eukaryota; class Phaeophyceae; order Laminariales; family Laminariaceae; genus Macrocystis; species Macrocystis pyrifera. Next base: position 10,516,557 of record JASSKH010000014.1, on the reverse strand, counting down.
GTATAGATAATTATACAGCGTGCAGGGCTGTGCTCCAAGCCACCGGTGCGACTGATCTGCTTCGTATCGATATAACGTGCTACGTATCTCGCGGCAAGTCGCCAAAACCTGGTACACAGCAGTAGTGGGGGTCGGTGGATCTCCACACGACCAAATCCGCACCCAAGTGGGACCCCTCGCTTGCCCGTGAGTGCGTGCGATTGGGTGCGGTTGAGTGCGGTACCGCACTCAACTGGTTCAAGTACTTGTAACTGGTGGTAATGAGGCGCGACCTCAGTATTCCCTGCAGTAGTCATACCTGCGATGCATCATGTTTGGCGAGTATGGATTATTGTGTATTGTGCTGAATCAACTCGAACGAACATCTACGTACGCGGTCGTATGCATCCGTGACCACGTTGTGACGTTGGGGTTCATTATTTCTAGGAAACAAAAAGTCGTCAGCAGCAGCAGTAGAAACATCAACTGCAGTAGCAACAGCAGTTGGACACACAAGGCCAGGGTCAGCGTCGCAATACGCTCGGCTTGTTGGTCCAACTCAAGCCTTGAACCCTCTGTACACATACATACTCGATTTTGCTGGGTGTTTCCTGGTTCCCACCTCGAGATTCGGCGCAAGGATCGGTTTTTTAAAAACGAGTATTTGGGATATTTGTATGGAAATTAGATTTGCCAATTTAGCGAGTTTTTTTGCCAGGCTTTTTTGTGGATACCTGGTGTTCCCCAAGCCCTTCGTTGGCAAGTTTACAGGATGGAAATTTGGACGTGCCATTTCATTTGGCAAGTTTTTAGCAAGACTTGAAAATCCAAATTTCCGAAAACTTGCCAATTTGGCAAATTTGCAATATTTGAAGCCGCACAGTCTGCACCTGACATGTTGTTTTCAACGGAAAGAGCTTCTCGTAGCAGGTACCACCACTACTACTGATGTACGGCATCTACAGAAGAGCATATCCAGTAGCAAAACAACAGCACAGCAGTCGAAGTAGGACGCACGAGGCCAGGGTCAGCGTCGCTGTACGCTCAGCCTGTCAGTCTAACCCTTGGACCCTTTGTACACGTAATCGATTTTGCCGTGTGTGTCCTGGTTCCGAACTCGAAATTCGGCATAATTTAAAGACGAAAACTCTGCACCTGACATGTTTTATCCATCAGGGAGATCTTCTCGTAGCAGGTGCCACCGCTACTACTGATGTACGACATCTACAGCAGAGCTTCTCCGGCAGCATATAACAGCAACAGTAGCAGTAGGACACACGAAGCCAGGGTCAGCGTCGCTGTACGCTCGGTTTGTGTCGGTTTAACTCTTGAACTCTTTGTACGCGTACTCGATTTTGTTGTGTGTTTCCTGGTTCCGCGCTCATATTTTGAATATGAAAAATGTACAACCTGGCATGGTGTCCAACAGAGTTTCTCGTAACAGGTGCCACCAATACTACTGCTGTACAACATCTAACAACATCTATTATAGCAGACAATCTCGTGCTTCTCCGTCCCCTCATCAGTAGGAGGGTGGGCCTGACAACACCACCAAACAGCATGTCTTGGGGGCATGGCCCGAACGTTGCTGTGGACAGGCAGAGTCTGCCTACGAGTACACGTAAAATTGGGTTTCGTTCGGTAGGACTCAAAACACAAAACCGTTACGTGTGATATTTTACGGTTATTGGTTCTGTTTTTTTTTAAACCATGGCCCAGCCATGTGCCTACACACGTTTCCGCACCTACATCGACCAACTGCGAACGACTTACTCCTGCACCAGCACGAGAATGGTTCGTTTGTGTGTGCATGCACAAAGCCCACCGGGACTGGAATTAGTGCAGTGTGCGTTGAGCGCGGTCGACAAACGTGGCCGAACAAAATGTTTAATCATGATGACTGACTCACGCACCAACAGAGAAACTCAAAACAAGGCTCCCTACCCTCGTATTCGACTCGTTATGAAGAGGCTTTTTTTCCTTCGACAACCAAGAAAAATAAATCCCGCTTCGCGCTCGCGCGCCTCATCATGAGGAAACTTCGTCCAATTTAGTACGGTACCGCACTCAATTGGGACATCTTATATAAGGAATTATTGGAGCACACAAGCTACTCTCTTCATTGCGGGGGGCGCACTAACGCTAATGAGAGCTATTCAGGTAAGTGATCACGGCCCAAGGCCCCTCCCTAAACGATCCGCTCTCGTACAGCAGCATCATGGAATCAACTTTGGTTTGTTTCATGTTTTCTTCGCGTGTTCAATACCGTACATTGTGATAGGAGTCTGAGCTACTGCTGCATACTTGGTATACCTTTGCAGCGCTCTGCTCAAAACACGTGTTCATCCGTCTTGACTCAGGCTAGCCTGAATCTATAGTACAACTGCGCTACACGTAGTGTATAGGGTATTAATAGGATGGCGCAATAATTGATCTACGACATTATCCACCACACACACTGAAGTCCATCTGGCTGGCTAAACTCATTATTCCCTCCCCTGGCGCACATGGCGTCGTGCGTGGTTGTACGGCTCTTGTGCGATTGAGCTACATCTACAGCACCTGCTATCCTGTGCGTTGGCACTACTGCTGTTCGTAGAGTCGAAGCCTGGATGCCCTGACCACCACGTGGGCTGAAGAGATTATTTATAGTCGTTGTACTAGAGGACAGAGGACGAGAGAGAGAGCGGAGCGAAGGTCGGAGCGGTGGTGCTCGAACTCTCCTCATGAACACACGGAAAAAAAACAATAATATCGCCTGTGAAAATATACGCATCCCTGTACAACTTGTAACTGGCCCTGCTGGAACGATCCAAACGAACACCCTCCGTGGCTCTTCACAGCAGTGACGAGACCGAAGAGGCATTCAAGACATGCTAGGGCCTAAGAACAGCCAACGACGGTCCCGTAGGAGGAAACCCGGCCGCCGGGTCAAACCCCCCGGTGTAACACATATACTCCAAACCATTGCAATTGAAGCTACGGCCGCACTCCACACAATGATCATGGCCAGAAAGTAAAATGCCAAGTGGTGCCCTACTCCCCCATGCCCCGCAAAGTAGCGCAGGGTTGGCGACTTGAAAAAATATTCCTCGCATCGCTCAAACATGGTGCTCATCGAATAGCGCTCATATCCCCGTAGTATCCCTCCAAAGGCAGATTCAATAAGACTCTACGATGAGAGTAAAAGGAGTTGCAGCAAGGGATTTCATCACAATATCCGCGTGTTTCTCTCCCGAAGATGCGACTGAATGTCGATCTTCTTAGCACGAAGTGGCCCTATGTAAAAATGAAAACGCAAGTCGATATGCTTCCTCCGAACAGGACTGAAAGGGTTCTCAGCCAGAGCTATAACCCCCTGATTATCCTCGAAAACCCGAGCACATGATCCGTTTAGCTCTGGACAAATAAACGACGACACCGCGACAAATAAACAAAGCTTCCTTCACCCCGTCACCCAACTGCTTTGCTTCTGCTGTGGACAGCGTGACACACCTCTGCATGCTACTTGCCCAACTGACCGCCGTACCCCCTAGGGTAATTGCCGTCCCCGATACCGAGCGTCTGTCGTTCGACTTATCAGCATATCCAGCATCACTATACGCAGTCAAATCCAATCCCGAGCCCCACAATAAAGTCAATTCCATAAACCTGGTCCCGTGGAGATAAGCCATAATTTTCAAAACTGCCTTCTAGTGCCTGTGAGTAGGGTTGTGGGAGTGGTGCTCCACAGCACACACAGCGTTCGAAATGTCCGGCCTCGTCATAGTCGACAGCCACATCAAGCTGCCCACAGCCTCCGTGTACGGCAAATCTCCTGCAACGTGGGCCTCCTCTCTTGGACCTAGTTCCACACCGAGGGTCACGGGGATGTCAGAGGATGAGTTAACACCAAAATGATTCAGCATGTTCTGCGTAGTCTCCAATGTCCCCAATTTCCAGTCGCGCTTGAAAGCACAAACAATGTACCAAGTCAGTTCGCCGAGGTTATTCGTGAGAGAATCTCGCAAGGAGCGCGGCATGGAAATCTCTGCATGTCTCGTCCGATCCTGCGATCACGATGTCATCTACATGAACGACCATGATCAGTCCTACCTTGCTGTCCACAAACATGCGAAATACACACGGGTCAGACCTACACTGCTCCATACCGTACTCTACCACGGTCTCTACCAAAAACCCGGCCCACTGCCGTCCGCTCTGCTTCGGACTACATAAAAATATCTGTTTAGGAGGACGATTTTTCTTGACATGTTTAATAGACCGCTTCGTGCGGGGGGTGGCCTCGTCGCTATGGCCGCGACATGATGTCGGGTGTTGTGCAAAGACGTGTAGAAGATGTTAATAAATATTTATTACTCGTTGCTGTCGGGAAGGAGGGAAACAAAAGAGAGAGGTAAACAAGAGTGACGCATCACAGCTCACTCTCTCTTGTGTTTCCCTCCTTCCCGACAGCAACGAGTAATAAATATTTATTAACATCTTCTACACGTCTTTGCACAACACCCGACATCATACCCGACATCATGTCGCGGCCATAGCGACGAGGCCATCCCCCGCACGAAGCGGTCTATTACGCTAGCGAAGTCGATCGATAAGATATCTTCGTGCGAGGGATAGGCAAGGATGGACCCATTAATTCTGGCGGCTCTTCCCGAAGAAACGAGGAAGATGGTCGAGGACAACTTCGAACAAGCGCTCCGGCAACAGCAAGCTGCACGTGACGACAGTTCAGCGGAGGGAGAGAGGATAGACGAAGGACGAGCAACCGCTCAGGAAGGACCTGTGAGCACCGCCGCATCGTCACCCTCCCAAAAATTCACGCAGGACTACGCACGAGTACAACAACAAGCGTGGGCGTCAGGCCCAGCCTCAGGCATGTTTCGATTTAGTACCAGAAATAGGGCCAAACCGTTTGATGGTGATTTTAAGAGTGGGGAAGCAAGACAGCAGAAGATTTTGATTTTTGAGGGACAAATGATTGCGCTGTTTGGGGAGGAGGGGTGCCTTGATTTTCGTGATTGTGTATCGATTTGAGAGTATAGGAGAGAATCTGCGAACATTGGAGATTCAGATTTATTTGGGAATACTGGAAATGAAATGAGATGAACAGACGTATACGTATACGTATATAGCTTTCCTCACTGAAGTTTTTCTGTAGACGCACTGCTGTAGGACTATGACGTCTGTCTGTTTTTATGGTTGACTGGTCGAGGGCTCTGGTTGAGCATCGACACGAGTACAGCAGGAAAAGGTGTATGTGATGAACCCTTGTGCCCAACTACAGCAACACGTCTGTTTGCGGCATCTTTGTATGCGGGTATCTCGTTTTTGAGTTGTTGGGTTGGTGTGTAGCACGACCCGCGCCACTTGTTCCGTGCTAAAGGCAAGATATTTATTTGCGGACGGAGTAATATACTATACGAGTACAGCAGCAGCAGAAGTAGTATGGTAATGTGAGCTGAGACGAAAACGGTTTCCTTGGCACTGCTGTATATGTTCATCAAGTATGTACTGCAGCATATATAGTGGTCGAGGAATACATGGGTTTGATGTGGGACCATATATTCTCGTTGTCAAGTAGCTGTTTATTTGCAGTAGCATTTGAGAACTTGACTATACCAAAGAGGAGTTTGCAAGCAGTGCATATGCAGACCTAATCGCTCGAATGCACGTCCCATCCCTTCTGTATGCCGAGTCAATGCTGCGGAGGCGACGTTTGATTTCACCCAGGAGGAATAGCTGGATGACCCGAGCTGCGGTGACGCCATGAGACCGAACGGAAAGGCAGCCGCGGCGGAGGCAACAGCAGTAGTGTTCGGGGCATCGGGGTGATTCTTACTGAAATGTTGCTGTTGTTGTTGTTGTTGTTTTCTTCACATTAAACCGTTCTTTCTACGCGTCGACATCCAGCACAACCAGTGTCCGTGCCGATTCTTCAAACCTAGAGAGATACAAGTTCTGTGGTCACAAAGCTACGCCACAGAGATACTACGTTGCCACGTATGTAATGCAATGCCATGTCGTCATACTGCGTACGACAGGCACGACATACACATTCCATGACCTAGAGAAACAAAAACGAAACAAAGAGAAAAAACAAAAACAAAAACAAAGACAATTCGAAAGAGAAAAGAAACAAAAAAAGAAACTAAAATATACCTGGTATATGTATATACTTCAGTATAGCAGCAAACCATCGTACCCCCACGTAGGGGACGTGGCAGACACTTGAAAAGAACGAGCTGGAAAAAAAAGAAAAAGAAGAAAACACCACTAGTCGTCAACAGAGTAAGACTAAGAACCAAGGGAAAAATAACAGGCAAACCAAACAAAGCACAAGGCATGCTCCAGGTAGCGGCAGCAGTTTATGGTACGACAGTGACGAGTAGCACAGCCAGGGTCTCCCTGCTGGCCCGCCTGGTACCTTGCTACCCTGTCTGCCTTTGAATCTGGATGAATATTTTCATTGCTTGTATTTTGGAATTGTTCTTCTGGTCGATTTGGAGTCCGCGAGAGTTTTTGGTGTTTTCGAGTAGTCCCAACGTCAAATAAAATTCAAGTGAAGGAATGTATGCTATCTCGCATTACCGTCGCGATCTGTGTATCTATGGCGGGAGTAGGGGACAAGGGGAGACCCTTGCGATCTCTGGCATTTATTTTCTCGGCTTAATTTTTATTTTGATGAGTAGGACTACTGTGATATTTTATATGATTTGCATTAATTCCTCATGAAATAGAGGGAGATTTTTTTGATAAGGTTGAAGAGAGACTATGAAGCGGCTGGGGGCGTGTGCGGTCCATAGGAAATGTTTTCTGATTTGGAAGGTTTGGGTAGTATTTCGGAAATTGAGAGTTTGATTTTTTTTGGTTCTTGAAAATTTGTGCTTTTGTTCAAAGTCAGTGGTCTGGCAGGTAGTGCTATATAATTCCCTAGGGTGGGTCGGGAGTTGAAGTCTCGCCGAATTCGTAAGTTGATCTTTTCGAGCGTGCGCGCTGGAGACAATACGAATGATTATGATAGTGTGCCCGTAGACACCACAGTAGCGTTTGGCGAGGGGAGGGCCCCGGAGATCACTGTACGAAGTTGACGAGATTCCACTAAATATCTTTTGACCAATTCCGCAGAAAATGCCGTTTTACCTGACTGAATCCGAGAAGAATGCCGTTTTACTTGGCATTGGATTTCGAGAGTTTTATTTGTTCGCAACAGAGAGGCTGGGATTTGAGTATTTGAATACTGATTTGAGGATTTGAGTGGTGATTCAAGAATTTGATTTTTGAGATACAGATTGGATTTTTGACTTTCTGAGTTTGATTCGATTTTTATATTTTTATTGAGATGTATCAGCTCTGCGATGTCGTACATTTTCATGTACAGAGCTGAGGGGAATATTGCTCATGCATAGTAGCGCGGGGGGATGAGCAGAGAGCTAACATTGATTTCGGAGAATTGTTTGCGCCCACCGTTGCTGTCTCGAGTGTCCGGTTGTTGACAGCGATGGCGTGCGAGCTAGATCTTGGCTTATGCCATTTTGATATTGAGCAGGCTTTCGTGCAATCAAGCCTCAAGGAAAACGTGTTCATGAGCTTACCCCGAGGTTGTGGTAGGTTGTCCGGAAAGATTGTACGATTGAATAAGAGTCTATACGGCCTGAAGCAGGCTTCAAGGCAATGGCATGCGCACCTTACTAGATGTTTAAAGACTCTGGGGTTTTGTGCAATGCTTGGCTGATGCATGCGTTTTTCGTTTGATGGAAGAAGCAAGTGTGGTGATGACTATAGTGGTGCATGTAGATGATATATTTGCAGTAGGAGAGAAGGAGAGGTGTGATCGGTTCGGGAAGGACTTGGACCAGATGGTACCGGTCAAGAACTTGGGAGAGTTGCGTTGGTATTCGGGGTGTTTCTATGAGAGGGATTGGGAGAAGGGAGTGTTGAAGATTTCCCAGCAGACTTTCGCTGAACAGTTGGCGGATGAGTATGGGATCGAATTTGGTAGGAGTGTTCCGCTTTTTCTGTTGGCGCGAGACTTGCTGAGTTTGACGAGAACGAAGCACCAGGGCACTGGCCTTTTCGCGAGCTGGTAGGCTCACTTATGTGGCTATCAACCCAGACTCGACCTGACATCTCTAACGCATGAAGAGCGGTGGCTAGGTACTGCTCAGCGCCTAAGCGTGTCCACTGGAAGGCGGCACTTGGTATTTTAGGATATGTGAGACGGACGAGTTCATTGGGGATTACTTTTCAGAAAGGTTCGGTAGGGGGGCTAAATCTGCAGGTTGTTGCTGACGCAGACTATGCTAGTAAAGCAGCTAACAGGAGGTCAATTTCTGGGGGGTTAGTGATGTGTGGTGGTTAACGTGGTGTTGCATCGGCTCGGATTTTGCGCGCAATCTGAAAGTATCGGAGAAGGGGGTTATCCGTATGTTAACACTGAAGTGCATTGTTAGTTTAAATGTACTTGTGTTATTGTATATGCCTGGTACAAGTGCGTGTCGATTTTCTCACGTGTGAGGTTATCTTGTACTTGGTGTGGTTTCTCGAGTTATTTGTCAGAAACGGCTTTTCTGATAGCGGTTTGGTAGGCTGGCGTCGAGAGTTCTGTGTCGCCAGTTGGGTTGGGAGTTGACTCGAGTATACGGATGTGAGCGCGGGGTTGCCGTTGGGGCAGCCCCGGGGGGGTCACCCCTTCTCCAACCCCCCTTTCCGGGCGGGGGGTTGCGCATTAATATAATACAACTTCGAAAGCAAAGTGCAAAATGGTATATTATAGGAGTTCGGACATGAGATGAGTGGTTTGGGTCACCTAGTGGGATTATCATTTTGTTTTTGTTAAAAAAAATTATCCAAGTGGTTGAATATTATGATGTCGCTGTTAAGGGGGGCTCATCGACAAAGTAATCAAGTGGTTGAATCTTTCAATGTCCTTGGTCAGGGGGGCTCAAAGACTAAGTGATCAATACATTGAATAGATATTGTGATCGCACGATGTTCTGTAGCATATGGTTGATTTATAGGAGACGTTGATCGAATAGTATGCGGATGAGCCGAATATCAGTGCGTCATATGGCACGTACGAGTAAACGGTTAATTATTTATTGGATGGGATATCCTGACGGGAGATAGTACGGAATTCCGATATTGAGATATCGTTCGAACAATATCCCTTGAGGTAGTACGAGACTGGATTGATTTCCTGGGAATACAGGATGGCTCTAGGAAGTTTCCAGTGATTGAGAAGGACTGATTGTAGAACTTTGGCAAATACGGACGTGAATACATGATTTGGGAGAGGTAAACAAGAGTGACGCATCACAGCTCACTCTCTCTTTTGTTTCCCTCCTTCCCGACAGCAACGAGTAATAAATATTTATTAACATCTTCTACACGTCTTTGCACAACACCCGACATCATGTCGCGGCCATAGCGACGAGGCCATCCCCCGCACGAAGCGGTCTATTAATGTTACCACACCCACCGGGTAGTTTCATGCATATCTCGGCATCGAGTTTCGCGCGAACTAAAGCTTGTGCGACGTCTAGATAAAAAATCTTTCAACCATGTTCGTTGGCAACAGCCACCAAAATTTCAACTGACGCTGACAAGGGAGTTGGTGCAAACATTTGAAAGCAATCTACATCATGCACCTGGCAAAAGCCCTTAGCCACAAGTCTGGTCTTTGTCTTTACTATTAGGACATCCTTGTCCAAAACCATCCACTTCGTACCTACAGGTTTCCGCATTTGTGGCGGTGTCGCTGCTTCGTATGTACCGGTCATTTAATGACCGTCCAACTCAATTTACATGGTCTCGTGTCCCGCCGCTTTATACTGGAAACGCTCTACATCTGCTACGGACTGCGGGCGCGGTTCTACGTCTTCCGCGAAACCACTCTGCATGCACACGCTCAACTCCCCTTTCTTCTCCACAGCAGGTCCTCCGGCTATTTATGCCACTGCGTCCTCCATCTTCCAGGACGTACGATTCAGGATATCCCCAGGCTTTGACCACCACTCGCGCGCTGCCGCAAGCACCGCGTCTGCGGCTCCAACGTCCATCATTACCTGGTGCACAGCAGGTTCACCCTCCAGGCGTTGGCTCTGACCCCGGGTTCGGCCCCGTACTGTTGGGGAGAGCCGTCCCCAGCTGCTGAGCTCGTGTGCTGGCCTCTCCGACAGGACCACGGGTGGATCCTCACTGTTCCCTCGGCCGGTGCCAGAGGCTGATGCTTCGCCCGGGTCGCTTTCGGCACTCCCTGCCGGGACCGAGGAGGCGTCGACGGCGCCCCCTTGAGCCGAACCCATCGTCTCGGCTGTTTGCCCTCCTCCCCGGAGCCGAGGAGGCGTTCATGGTCCCTCGAGACGATCCCATCGTCTCGGATGTTTCGGCCCTCCTTATCGGGGCCGAGGACGCGTCAGCCGCACCCCCTTCAGACGAATCCACGGTCTAGGCTGTCCCGTCACCGGCCTCGCCGGCGGCAGGTGCCTGCTGTGGGCGCTCCTGCATAAACGCGTCCAGGTCAAAACCCCACGTCACATGGAGGTCGTTCAAGTAAGCCAGACAGTCATCCAGCTCATCCACCACCTACCTACCACCTCGATCCGACGGGCTCACGTCGTCTGCCTCGGACCTCCCCCGATCCGTCGACAGGGAGTCGTTCGCCTTGGCAGGTACAGGTGGTGCAGGGGACACGCGTTGCCAGGTGGCATTTCGCGTGATTAGCACAGTGCACTGTCTCGTCAGGAGTCTCGGGGGTAGTTGGGTGCAGGGCCAAGGTAACTAACCTCTTGTGTTTTCATCTGTTTTTTTTGTTTTCCCTCTTCACCTTGCAGTAGTCAGGCTTGAGGAAAAGTAGTACTACTAACGAGGGGGAGCTATCATGCCACATGTCATGCGGCGACTTGCTCTCTGGGTTAGCTGTCGTTGCTGTGTGGGTCAAGGAGTCACACGCCCAGTGGGACACTTCCGCCGACAACGACGCAGTGGCCGGGAGGTGTACGCCGAGAAAAATCTCGTGAGCCAGGATTCGGCCTGCCGTTACGGCCGTCTCAATCAGACCTAGCGCGCGCTCTGCTACTCCATTGAATTGGGGACTGTCGGCCGTCGTGAATTCCTGCTTGACCCCTCGTGATCTACACAGGTCTCCAAACTTCCCCCGCGGAATTCATCACCCCCATCAGATCGGGCGATTACCACCGTAGAAGGGGTACTGTCTGCACAAGAATACGCGAGGAATATGTTCGAACAATTCCGCGGCGTCTGACTTGTGGCGCATAAAGAACACCCACGTATACCGTGAAAAATCGTCGCGCACGATGAGAGCATGCCGCTTCCTCCTGAGAGACTGTACCACCTTAGGTCCAATTCAAATCCACAACAACTCTCCCGAGCGTCTTATCTGCTCGTGTGTGTGTGTGGATTCCGTGATTCTCTTGCAGAAACCCTTCGCCATGGAGCACCCCCTGCACTCCAGCAGCGCTCCCTCAAGAACGATTCCTTGCTGCTTCGCGGTCTCGCGGAGTAAGACCTCGTCAGAGTGTCCTGCAGCACAATGGAAGTCGTTGGTGCTAATGGCCGACGTGTTGGGCCGTTGCCCCGGGGCGAGTACAGCACAGGAATTTTCTCTACAATTACGATGGACCCGGTTGCCGTACAGGCCGTAACGGGTCCCACTCAACAAAAACACGATCGAACGCTCTGATTTGAGCCTGACTACAACCCCCGAAAGTGTGGCCGTTTTTGACCAAAGTGGGAAGGGAGAATAGGTGATAGCGGAGATCCGGCACACGCGCAACGTTCGTGATCAGCACTTGCACGAGACAGTTTCCAGACCGAAAGACAGCGCTGATGTCACCCTGACCTTCGATCGATCGAGTGGATTCATCAGGGGTTCGGAGTGTCGGGTTGCATTCTTGATAGTTGATCATGCAGTCTGCTGAAGGCGTCATGTGAGCACACGCACCACTATCGCATATACAGCCCTCGTCTACATGCCAAACAGATTCCCTATCCCCCGAACCATCACTGCACTTTCCTGTCTCTTCGGCCTTGAAAGTTGAATCCTGGATCGTAACTTCTTCTTGGTCTTCGGTCCTGGCCTCAACCTCGCTCATCACCGCCATGTCAGCTTCTTCGTTCGACGTGGGGCAGATATCAACAGCGTGTCTCCATCTGTATCCACTGCATAGCTTCACTGTGAAGTTTGCAACCCTACGGCCCTCCTTGCCACATTTGAAGCACCTCCCTGCGAAGGTACTACCTTCGCCTGGTTTGGCGCTGTTGTCATCGCTACCGGTAGTCACGGCCGAGTGACCACCGGACTCACCGCTGAGGTATAGACCTCTCTCTCCAGCCTTCCCAGGCTGGTCTGGCTGACACCTCGGTGGGTCAACCTCGACAGGGAACGCAGTTTCGCCGCGTCCCGTCTCTACGAAATTACGCGAAGCATAACCAGGCAAAATCGTATCGTCTCCTGCTGTAGCGTCTCGTACAGCAGTGGGTACTGCCTCTTATGGGCTCTCACTTACACCAGCGCTACCCGCAGCGCTGCCGGACTCCGAAGAGACCATTGGTTTCTGGCACCAGATTAATGTGTTCGTAGAGTTCAAGCCTGGATGCCTTGACCACCACGTGGGCTGAAGAGATTCTTTGTGGTCGTTGTATTAGAGGACAGAGGAGGAGGGAGAGCGGAGCGTATCTCGACGCTCGGAGCGGAGAACGGAGTGCTCGAACTCTCCTCATGAACGCACATCAAATTCGCACCACCGCCAGCGAAGAAATACCCAATCCTCTACAGCTTATAACTGTCGCCGCTGGAACGATCCAAACGAACAACTGCTGCTGCTGTTTGGTACCAGGTAAGCAGAGATGTGGAAGTGCGAACGTAATGTTTTAATGCCGTGGCCGGACTATAGAGGGACCGGTTCCACTTGTTTGCACAACCGCATTCGAATGGGATGAAGTCGTATCGAGCGATTCCGACCGCTCTTAAGTGAGACCCCGCACTCAAAGGGTCCGCATTTAAGTGTAACCCCAACTCACGCAGTAGAAGAAACGAGACTACTTCGAGAGCAGAAACACTGCTGTAGAATATTGTTGGACTGATACACAAGGAAAACAGGTCATCAATATTTTGTGCAGTTATATGACTGGCAAGACTTGGCTCGGCCGATTCATGTTTATAATAAATACGGATATATAATCCTACGTCCCCCCTCCTCCTTGACCTTCTCGGTCGACCAGAGGAGGGTACCGGTACCTGGCGTATGCGGGGCGCTGACCTCGTGTGTGTTTACTGCCTTGATCGTGATGCGCTGGCGTGGTCACGCTGACGAGGATTTAACCCCAATAAACGTGGATTAGGTTACCCGCGGCGTTTCAGGCCTACGGCAACGATGGGGCTCCGTCGCGGAAAGCGTGGGCTCCGTAGTATGGAGAGTAGAAATGACGGGAGATCTCACGCATGTAAGCAACCAACAGGACAGGACAGGATGGAGGCGGATGCGGCGGGTCGAGAGTGCTGCACCCGACACGTTGGAAGCAAGGCAATGACCAAAGCAGGAGAAATGTTACATGGTCGAAAGCTGCTTTAGAAAAAAAAAGGAGGGCCGAAAAACGCGGCGAAGTATTGGAGCGGTATGAAGAATGGCCATGAGAACATCGACTCGACGGTGCGAAAGCGGGGGAAGAAATTCGCGGGGTTCGTGGCTCGTATGGGTAACGATATACTACCCAAACGAGTGGCGGTTGGGGAACTACAAGGGGGAAAAGGTTGCGTGGGAGAGCAAGAGCAGGACTGGATGAGTTGTTCCTAAGCTAACCTATCGTTGTTTTACTGCCCACCGAAGAGAAACAATGGACGCAGGCAGCGAAGGAATCGGGAAAGTGGTTCAGGCGTGTTGAAAACGCGTTCTACGATGGAGATAACACTTTTCCGCTAAAAGGTTTCTGAATGGCGGGGCTCCTTGACTCAAAATCGTCCGAGTGCCAATCTTGTTTCGAAAGATGACGTAGTTGTATACTTGGGCCATGGGATTATTCATCGGGATGGAATTTTGATTTTTGCTAAAGTCAGTTTTGGGTGAGGTATGGAGCTCCTCAAGTGAGGAGCCTCAGAAAATTTAGGGTGAACCTCTATCGTAGAAGAGGGTCACAAAAATATAGCAATAAGGTGACACACCTGACGCTAAAGGACAGGGTGCGGAGGGGGGCGGCACCATCGACTTGGCAGGGAATAGGACATCACAACAAACGAAGCAAATAATGAAAACGAACAAAACAGGGATTGCAACACAGCATTGGGCAGTAGTCACTGGGCGTCTCAACTATTAAGACGACCGCTGCCAAGTTTCAGCGGGTGCCTTGACTTTCTTAACCGGCCTAGCTGCTGCTGATACGCCTCCTTCAACGTGGCTCCTTTTCCTCCCCCCCGTGACGTTGGGCCCAACGGCATCTTGATTAAGTTGCTACGCATTTTGTACCTCAAGCGCTCGCCGTTTTGCTACCGCCTCCTCCTTAACGAACCAGCGTTTCATGTACTGCTTTGCCGCTTCTTCAGAGGCTCGCCATTTTTTCATTCTGTTTCCGATCCTGTTGACATCCCAAGGACAAGGTTGCAGGTTTGTTCGTACGATGACTCGTAATATAATTCCAGCTGATGGACCAACATAAAGACGTCACAATAAGACCAGACTGAAGGCAAGAACACAAGAAGAAGGTGGTCTAAGAGACAAAGAGCTGACAACAAACATAAAACGAGTAGTTCCATCTATGTCCAGCTTGGTGGGCAAGGTCCATCTATGTCCAGCTTGGTGGGTCAAGGACGACACAATCGACACAAAGAGGACACACAAACAAACCAAGGAAGAACTCGGCCTGCGCCTTGAGCGTATGTTTGCTTCGTTTTCTTTCTCTTCTTTTTTCCTTCTGTTTTCCCTTTTTTTCTTCGTTCTTTTCTCCATGTTTTCTTTTTGTTTGTTCCTTTTTTTTCAAGTGTACATTTAATACCGTGGACGTTTTTTCTCGGTGTTGTTTGGTCGCAAGTGATACGGGTATTCCACAGCTCGTAGGCATTGATTTCTTCGCGGGCTGGTATGGTACTGCCGTGCGCACTATATCGTATTTGTTTGTTTTTTTTCCCATACAGATGACTTTACGCTTCAGCCTGTTTTGTGACCACAGACAGGAGTTTAGGGAGGTGAGGGCGTGTCTTAACTTCAAAGAACATGGGAACGAGCGGAACGGGACGAGGCTACTCATGGTCATTCGTTCCGTGCCTGTCTGTGTGAAAAAACGTGTTTGAGTCCATGCAGAATCCTGGACCTCGCCAGCCGAATCAGTACGATCTTGCGCAAGCCACGGCAATTTGGTGTTCACATCCATCTTCGGTGCTGTTGATCTACATCAAATAAGATGCTATCCGTTCTCTTTCGGTCCGGCTCTTCGGTCCCCCTTTAAAGAAGAAAAAGAGGAGCAGCACTTTTTCTTCCTCTTCCTGGATGCATTGCTTTTCTCGGGCTGCACTGTTCTTGTCGCTTCGTCCACGCGCCAGCTATATGTCCTTCCTGAGTACGTATGCTTTCTGTCTAGCAGCTTTTCTGATCTCCTTGCGTCATTTGTATTCGGTTTCATTGCAGATTTTTTGTTTTGTTTTTTTGTCTTTTGATTCTTTTTTTGCCTTGCTTGTGTTGTGTTCTTGTACCAGGTACGCTGGCATTTCACTTGCTTGATCCTTGAATTTGCGATTATTGTTTTGTTATTTTGGTCTTCCTGTGTCTCTTAGTCTGTTACCACATAGTCAGTATCTTTCGGGGATAAGGAATCAGGGCGGACGTTGGGTGTACTGATTAAGCTGGGTAGAAAGGACGGTGTAATGTAGCAACAACAACAACTGAACATTTGATTCCTACAACCAATCAGCACCAACTCATGCGGCGAATTACATTATTTTCGGTTCGTTCCAATGCTCTTTGGGGGGGGGGGTTAAGACACGCCCTGAGCTAATGTGAGAACATCATCATCAACAATATCATCATCGCACGAAATACTCTCACCCGTATACTCTATGCAGGCCATGATACTAATATGTAGCAGACTGCGGGATAAGAAAAGTGCACAAAAAAGGCAGAGGTATTGCTTCGGATATGTTGTTGTTGTTGTTGTTGTTGTTGTGGTTGTTTTTGCTGTCAGGTCTCGATCGCACAATATTGTTGCATGCTCATTAACCAGCACGAACGAATCGAATGCACCATATTTAGGTACACTACGCAGAGGATTCTGCTTTCCCATTTCCTCATCATGTTTTGTGTCACGCACATATGTTACAGCGGGTGGCGCCAGGGAGGGAGGTTCATAGCGCTGTGACTGTCGTGACCAGCGCTATGGGGAGGATAATACGGCGCGAGACCACTGTCCTGATCGGGGTCACGCGTCGGGTGGCAGAGGGCAAGCTTTGGTTAGCATCCTCTGGGTGGATCTTATAGGGGCAGGGAGGGTCCCCGGTGTGGGAACGCCTTCGGTCTCAGCTACAGAGCCAGTAACGAGGTTCCGGGACCACCCGGTGTTTACAAAACACCACCAAGAGTGAAGAAAGAAAGTCAAAGCCAAGTGATCTGTGATACCTGTCCTATCAACCCCCAGCCCCTTGGGCCCTGCCTTGCCCGTCATGTCCGTCATCGTGTCTGTGATGCTTCGTTGAGTGTTCACGCTGACTGCTTGCATTTACTGCATTGCATCGATCCACGTTCTGCGTGACCCGATCATTACTGCTTGAAGGCACTTCCTCGAACTCCCAAACAACAGGTGAGCCGGCCTCAGATATCTAACGAGCGCAGGTCCTTTTTACGGTCTGAGAGCTGTACCCTGCTGTAACATGGTGAACCCAGGGAGATCGAAGTGCATTGCAGGAGATCGGAGTGTTCGCAAAACGTTTGCAAGAGATCGGCGCGTTAGCAAACGTGTGAAAGAATGTCATCGTGTTCTTTGTATAACCCCACGTTTGATCTTGCATAATACTTTATTTGCATACCAGGTACCAGTTACTTGGTATATGCATACATCCACATGTTTTCGTTGTTGCCTGCCTCGTATGATGGTGATACGTGCAATATGCTGTTATGTATTCACGCTGCCAATGGTGCTCTGCTTGTTTGTTTCGTGAGGCTTTGAAGATACTTATCTGGTCAATGCATGCAGGCATACTCGTTGCTCGTGCTCCGTTTCCTGTTGCTCGTGCTCGTCTGTTCGCTCGTTGTTCATGATCGCACACACATGCATGTTCGTTAATAAATGACTGCATGCTATAGACCACTTATTGTCTTCAAAACCGAATGCAATCGACAGGTATCGATACAAGCCAAAGGTGCCGTACGTACTAATGCACGCATACTCTCGTGTACCGTTTGCCTGGTTAGGTGATACCGGAAACTATCAACGTTGAGCCTTACGCCGTTTGGGCGTACGTAACCCTATAGAACCATGAACACCTGGACAACACCGTGCATTGTCGGCTGGCAAACATAGAACTTTCGAGAAAACTACGTATACTTTGGTCACTAGTATTCTTGCCGCGATGTTTGTAGACTACATCAGTAATAGTAGACCAATCGTCGTATTATGCACACCAAATGGAAAGTCCGATGCACGTTTGACCCTCTTCGATGTCTCCGGTCGTACCATTTTCTGTGTTGTATACCAACCGAGCGTTGCGCTCGAGTATCAGGTACAACACCTGGAGGACTGAAAGCCAAGTACAAGAGGAAATGACCAAAAAAAAAACTGGAGCAGTTGAAGATCGGCTACGCAAGCCCTCGGGGGGCACGGGCCACACGGGGTGACATAGTTTCAGCTGGACGATGATGAGCTTGCACACAACGGAGCAAGGTGTGGCTTGCTGTGTCCAGAGGGCTCGGGCTAGATATATAGATGCAGCCCAACCTGAGTAGTACCAGGGCAACAGGTATGGAGCGGGTGAAACACAACCGTGGAAATCCTTCTCTTTTTCTGATGTCGTATCCACAGTCAAAAATGCTATACGTATTATTCTTGCTGTACGTTTTTCCTCGAGCGCAAAAAAAAAAAAAAAAAAATGGGGGGGGGGGGGGGGTAGGCTGCTGTGTTGCCCTGCCTGATTGACTTAGACTTCAAGTCACGCACCAAAGCTAGAAAACTCGCGCAGCGCATGCCGTAATATGCGGGACCACCGATGTAAGACCAGGGACATGGACCTAATGAGATACCGGTAGCAAGCATGACATAGCGCATACCAGTGACGAGCTGCCCGGTGTGTTCGGAAAGGCATGGAATCCGAGTAGTAAATTGATTGATGTGCTGTATTCATTTAGACTACCATGGAAAGCATTGCTGTGGGCTGTCAACATATGTACGACTCAATTAGTCAGCCCAACCTGATCAACCGTCAGTATTTTCGTTGTCATATATCACATGTACTGGTGTTGAAGAATATCTCGCTGCTGGTATCGAAACAGCAGTAGTAGGGAGTACTTTTGAATATCATTGCGGGATGAGCGCCTCCCATAGATGGTTCTAAGTGTGAAGCTGGACGTAGTTACTGATGAGCCTACCATGCCACGAAACCTTGTCTACCGCCGCCCGGAGCAAAGGCGCCTCAACTCGGAATTACACAGAAGAGCCGTATCTCCGTCTCTACAATGCTATCAGTAGTCTAAACACTACGCACGATGCTCAAAAAGATTAAAAGAATATTGCTGACGACCTGCACTGCCGTGCACTATTGGTATTAATATCAGTCTAAGTGCATGTAATTTGGAAGAAAATACAGGAACCATACTGCTGCTGTACGCTGTACCTGCAGTTTTTGTTTATTTATTTCCCGAACAAGGTTGATTTATCGATATCCGGGGTTGGTGAATACTAAACCACAAGCGTACAGGGGGGGTGGCTCGCAGTATGCTTTTTACCAAGGGTGTGTTCGGTACGGTACGGGTACGCTCGGTACCGGTATGGACATGGTACCGAACGTACCGAAATTCTCGGTAAGGGTATGGACATGGTACCGAACGTACCGAAATTCTCGGTACCGGTATGGGCATCGTACCGAACATACCGAGCTTCTCGGTATCGGTACGGTGTATCATACCGATACCGCCGGTAAGGGTACGGACATCGTGCCGAACGTACCGAAGTTTTCGGTAGGGTATAGAACTCCAGACCGAACGTACCGAAATTGTCGGTACGGTATAGAACTCCATACCGAACGTACCGAAATTCTCGGTACGGTATAGACCTCCATACCGGTACCGTACCGCAGATACCAGCGGTATTTGTCAAACCGAGCGTCGCTCCACAGCAGTACCATGGTATTGCCCATCAAGAATGTGTGTGTCTGCGACAGTTTTTTTTTGTTTTTTTTTGTTTTGTCATCACATTCATTTCCAGAGTTCGATGGGCGCCTTACCACACCGGGTATTATTTGTCTTGCCTGAACGAGTATGATTTGATTGTTGCTGTTTTTTTTGTCAGCACACTGCTGTTGCCTCCTCCGCCGTCCACGACCTCTGCCTCGACAACGTCTGCCTCCGGAGGAGCTGGCGCCGGCGCTGGCGATGATGAGCTTTGGTCGCCAGCGGCGGGGTCATCATTGTCGTTGTTGCTGGGGGGGGGTGTTGTGGTGCTCATGAGGGCCGCTGTACCGATGAGACAGGGTACGCTGCTGTGCTGCTGTGCTGCTGCGTGCTATGTGTGTGGCGGTACTGTACCGGCACCGGGTTGTCCCGAGCCTAACTTCCCGATTAGCCCGGGATCGGTACTCTCGGTAGGGTATAAACTCGGTATCGGTACGTTGTGTCATACCGATACCGCCGGTACGATATGGACATGGTACCGAACGTACCGAGGTTCTCGGTAAGGGTATGGACATGGTACCGAACGTACCGAAATTCTCGGTACCGGTATGGGCATCGTACCGAACATACCGAGCTTCTCGGTATCGGTACGGTGTATCATACCGATACCGCCGGTAAGGGTACGGACATCGTGCCGAACGTACCGAAATGTTCGGTAGGGTATAGAACTCCAGACCGAACGTACCGAAATTGTCGGTACGGTATAGAACTCCAGACCGAACGTACCGAATCCTCTCGGTACAGGTATACCGGCGGTATTTTACCGCCGGTAGGCTTCGGTAGTACCGTACCGAACACACCCTTGCTTTTTACACATACATACGTACATAAAGGACGTATACAATATACCCATAATACAAAAACTGTACGGCAAGATCCCGAAGGACCCTTTGGCTCGCAGGTGGCTCGCAGCACGCTTTTGACACATACGTACATAGAGGAGAGGACGTATACAATATGTCCATAATACTAAAACTGCTGTACGGCTAGATCCCGAGGGACCCTTTGGCTCGCAGTACATCTGCTTTTTGCACAAACGTACATAGAGGACGTATACAATATATCCATGATACTAAAATTGTATGGCAAGATCCCGAGGGACCCTTGAGCCTATCTCTCTTCCCATCTCGACGGGTTATCATGTTGACTCGTCGAAACAGTACCTACACAGCAGTATCTGCTGAATGCACTACACAACACCCGTATGTATATATCTAGGGTGAAGAATCAGCACGGACACTATTGCTGGATGTCGACGAGTGGAAGAACGGTTTAATGTGAAAAACACACACATACACCATATTCACACGGGGCATACTTGAAGCTGGATGAACAGAGTGAAGCTGGGTAGACGTTGGTCTAAAAACTCAAGACAACAAACAACCTGGAGGATGTATATAAATATATGGGGTAATAATACTATTGGTCGTACGGCAAGATCTCCCTCGATCCTTGGGCCTTACGATAGTTGTCCCTTACTACCGCAGCAAAGCATCAACACCACTGCCTCTCGGCATAAAGTACTGTTGTGAAGCCGTTCAATATGGTATTCATACTACTATGAAGAAATTAACTGTAACAGTTGATGATACTATAGGTCGTACGGCAAGATCTCCCTCGATCCTGGGCCCTAATATAGTGTCCCATAATGCTGCCGCAGCAAAGTATCAACACTGCTGCCTCCCAGCATGAAGTACTGCAGTGAAACCGGTCAGCTGTCCAGTACAGCAATCAGGTTTTTATTCGGGTGAAAACACCGCATGAAAGCTACGTTGAAACTGAGAACTATACAACGACTCATATGTTCACAGCATAGCTGGTGTTGTGGTCTTCTCGTACCCGGTACGTTGGCATTTCACTTGTTCTACCCGTTACGGTATTCTCGTACCCGGTACATTGGCAATTCACTTGCTTTACCCGGTATTCACCGGTATGCTGGCATTTCCCTTGCTTTCTTGCTTTACTCATTGCTTTGTCTGCAAATAATAATAAATCAGAACGGACACTGGGTTGGACAGATGTATTTGGGTATATAGAACGGTATGGCACACACATAAAGGAAGTACGTACCCCTACGACTCATATCCGTGGGGTCTCCATACATTCTACATCCAGTAGTGTTATAAGAAGGTTTTTACATCCGTACGATCGCACATTATTCATGCTGATTGCAAAGTATGTTGCTTTCATTCATATTCTACAATATACAGCAAGCAGTATCTTCAGCATACCGAGCGGTATCACACAGCCCCAGTTTACTCTTGGCAGATACCCCGTATAATTCTGTCCACTACGGCGAGGAAGTGAGCAATGAGATAATTACTGCTGTGCATGAGCTTCGTACGATACTATTAATGTTGTACTTCTCCGTCCATGGCCAAAAATTCGATTGAAGCATTATTATCTGCTGTAGATTACGTTAATAATGTCCGCACAGAAACACAAAGATGATACCATGGTATTTATTAGGGTTCGACCTTATATATACATACGTATACCCGATCTGGGTCGTGCCCTGAAAGAGTTTCGTTGGTTTTGATATGGTTGGCCTATTCTTTTCATCTAAAGGCCCGCGTGGTCTAGAGTATCGCTTCGGTTTTTAGCGTTGAACCATGGAGCTCGAATCTCAAGATGGATGAGGCGGGGATTCACGCAATATATACAACAAAAAGGTGTGGAATCAACTGCTGAGATCGCCTAACGAGTGTAGGCGCAACGAAGAACTGAAGTATTTCCGCAATAAAACCCAAGGGACAGACCACATCGGGGAGAGGAATAAAGAGCTTGCTGTGTGACACCGGATGTCTATACGTAGGAGGGATAGAGAAAAAAGAGCGAAGATAACAAATGGGATGGAAATCAATGATATATCTGTATCGTACATACATAACTACGTAACGAAAAAAATATAAGGTACCTGGTGTGAAAAATCAGCAAACGCGTACGAAGAAACACTGCATGGTCGGTGGGCGTAGAGGGGTTTCAAGATCGGTTTGGTTTGAAGAATACACTGCCTGTTGTTAGGTCCACCCCTTGCGTAAGTATCATCTGAAGATTGGGTTGTCCGAGAACGAATCTGACCAGCAGGTAAACGCTGTAACTCCAAGAATGTGGGGTGGTCAAATACATACTATTGTAGTACGCATTTCGTGTGATGTTCTCACACAATAACAATAGTAACTCAAACTCCTGAAATCCCACCGGTGGTCACAGAACAGGCTGTAAAACTAAAATACATCGCGACTGGAGCAAACAAACAAGTACGAAATAGTGCCGTACCGGTAGGTGAGAGAAACGGTTTTAACGAGCTATTCGATATGGTGGATACCATCCCGTACCAATCGCAAATGAATGACACCATGAACGTGTCCATGCTGTTACATTTACACCCTATTAATAGAGCTAAAAACAAAAAGACAAAGAAAGAATAGTCTGTGCATGAACTAGAGCAGAGTGTGAGCGTGGCATGTACACCCAGCATAGAGCGGGCTAGAACTTTAGAAAAGAATATAAACCTTGATGTGAAAACTGGTCTTTGTTACATCGTGCCGAAAGGACCCCGGAGCGTTGGCTCCGATCATGAGTGCTTTGCCTGCAGGAATTGCGATTGCTCTCCGAGAACTGATACATGCATCCTAAGCGGTGGATTCGAGATGCACTATGCAAACTAAACTGGGCAGAGAAAACCTGGCATTTTCCGATAGTAAAAACCCTCCCCAGGACGCATATACTCATTCGCTGCTTGACTGCTGCTCTCCAGGTGACTATCTGTTACGGTTCAGGACCGTTTCAGGAGTTACGACGGCATGCATTTTTGTATCGGTAGGGGCCGCGTCATTTACGGCCCCCCCCCAATTTGTGGATGGTTTCCCTTTCGGACCAATCCATCTTGCCACTTGTGGTCTTTGCTCTCGACCTGTGGTATAAAGCAATCAGTTTACCATCTACATACCTGGGAGACCTTCTCCCTAGCGTCAGAAGCACGCTATACCCCTCTGGGACACGTGCGAGCCCACGTCTCGACTCGGTTGGATCGTGGCCAGACTTGAGGTTGGTCTTACTATTTGTATATTTTAGGCATGTGTTGTAATCCTGTTCTATCCTGTATCTGAAGCGGACTGTCGACGGCTGATTTCTTAAAATAGGCTCATGCCCGTGCTGCTTGCCTCATCCTGACCCAAGACCTCATGACCTATACGCTCCCGATCCATATCATGGTGTCCAATCCGAGACACGCGCTTGCACGTACTAGGAATCGTTCTACGCCACTCTGTCTGTGCTCGTCTTTTGTTGTTCCCACGAGACCCTCGGTCTTGCCCCTGCGTGCTGTAGTTTTTGTTGTTTTGTTTTGTTTTTGTTTGTTTTCTTGTTGTTTGCTTCTTTGCCCGCGCGCGCCTGGTGTCTCACGCCACCTCTATTCTCCTGCTCTCGCGCGCAAGTGCCCTTGGCGCGAGCTGTAAGTTGACGATGCGATGGCATACTCCTTCTTCATGTAGCCACCCATGTCTGGGTTGCCTCCGCCGGGCAACTGTACTGTTCCCATACTGATGGCCATGCTGGTGTCCTGCAGGGGCACCGGACGGCTGAGTTTTTTTTTTTTTTTTTCTCTCCGGATAAATTTCGATTTTGGGTGGAAGGCACACCCAGGAGCACACGGGGCTCCTGGAGTGTGTCAATCTCTCTGCTCTCACGCCATCGCCCTCCAGTTCCGCTTGCTTTTTTTTTCTTGTGCTTGCCTTATGGCTCAGGTGGGAGTCCAAAAAGTTGCAGCACACTCGTTAGGCCCCCGCCCCCTCTTTCCACCGGCAGCGAGAAAAATGAATGAAAAGCAGAAGTCCGACGTGATGTGATGTGTGGTTTGCGCAGCGCGGCCGGGTGTGCTCACTTTAGTGACTCCCAGGCCGTTTTCGGTTGCCCCGTGCGCGTTGTGTCTGCTGCTGTCGCCGTGTACCCCACGCCGTTGTCATCGCTGTACGGGACTCTGGCTGCGGTGTTGTACGCACCGCGGTCAGCGATAATCCAGAGGCGAAACCCTCCGTGGTGCTGTTCTGATGTACCATGCGGCTTGACTGAGCTGTTTGCCTGATCGTTTTGTTCGCTTGTCAAAGTGTTGTCATACACCATGTGCCCACGCGCGTTTTCCTGGTCGAGTATACCTGGGGTGCCTTTATTTTTAATTTCGCTTATTGACGTACACTGCTGTGCACCGTGTTTCCACTACTGTATCCGGCATGGTGTACCTACTGAAGTACTCGACGAAATCTTCGATCACATAGCTGTGATAGGGCTGCTGTTGGTGTTTTCTTTTTTTTTAGGGCCTGTTTTCGTGTGCTTTGCAATGTGGAATGCACCTGGTTTCCACCACTGCTGCCGTATCCGTCCTTGATTTCCGATCCCTCATGTGTTATTTTCGTGTTGTTTTTTGTTTTTGTTTTGTTGTTGGTTGTTGTTTTTGGTGCTTTATGTGACAGTATTACGAGTAAAATATACCACCTGTGAGTTCAACTGATTTTGTTAGTTTAATTGTATATCTGTGTACATTCGAATAGGGGTACATGAACAGCAGTTAGTGGCATCACTACTTTGAAGAAGTATAACGTATAGCTGGTACGGGTGGACAAAAATAGCACCTACCAGGGTAGGTCCTGTACACGTCACCGTTTTTGTTTGTTTGTTTTTTTTTTTTTTGTTTTTTTTGTGGCTCAATCAATGCTGAACTAACTGTGCCGACGTGTCGATGCCTGTCCTAGACAACGTGCTGGTACCTACTACAGTACTATCATCGGCCGCTGGTCACTTCCTGTCCCGCCGCCTCAAATACTTTACTGTGGTCTCTTCCGGGGGCAGCTCGTTCTGCTGCCACTACAGCTGTGCTGCGACAGGCGGCGTAGGCACTCAGTTCTGAATTGAGTGGGAGGGGTCTGTGCCTGGTGGGGCCGTAGTTGTTGTCTCCCATGCGTGAGGGAGACGACAACCAGGTCCCTCTAGGTCTGTGCCTTTCCAGGTGGCGGTACCGATAATTAGATATCTGCACTGAGTGGGAGGGGTCTGTACCTGGTGGGGCCGTTGTTGTTGTCTCCCATGCGTGAGGGAGACGACAACCAGGTCCCTCTAGGTCTGTGCCTTTCCAGGTGGCGGTACCGATAATTAGATACCTGAATTGAGTGGGAGGGGTCTGCACCTGGTGGGGCCGTTGTTGTTGTCTCCCATGCGGGAGGGAGACGACAACCAGGTCCCTCTAGGTCTGTGCCTTTCCAGGTGGCGGCACCGATAATTAGATATCTGAATTGAGTGGGAGGGGTCTGTACCTGGTGGGGCCGTTGTTGTTGTCTCCCATGCGGGAGGGAGACGACAACCAGGTCCCTCTAGGTCTGTGCCTTTCCAGGTGGCGGCACCGATAATTAGATATCTGAATTGAGTGGGAGGGGTCTGTACCTGGTGGGGCCGTTGTTGTTGTCTCCCATGCGGGAGGGAGACGACAACCAGGTCCCTCTAGGTCTGTGCCTTTCCAGGTGGCGGCACCGATATTTAGAATATACATTTACCCCGATACGCTCAGTTTCCATCATTTTTACCACGCTTGTTCTCGCGCTGTGAGATGTCGTGACGGTTGTGCCCCGCTCGCGTAATACTAATTTAATATCTCCCTGTATGTTTTCCTTCCCTTTTATTTTGTTCTATGTTCTTCTTTTCTTGCTTCTCTTCCGATTTTTTTTTTTTTCTCTTCTCTTTCCTCTGCTATATATATATATATATATTTATATATACATATTTTTTTATTTTTTTTTCCTTTGTCTGCTCTCCGTGTGTCCGGTTGGTTGTTGTTTGATCTTTTCTCTTCTTCTCCTAATTTTTGTTTCTTTTTTTGTCCTTTTTTTTTGTTTTTATTTATTCATTTATTTTTCCGTCCAGGGATGTCTGCGCCCCACGGGCAGATCGGCCAGGGCGCAGACGGCCCAGGAGACCCGTTTCAGCGCGGGTACCGCTCCCGCGAGGGTCGCCGCAGCGCCCGTTCTAGTTCAACGGACAGCTCCCGCAGCAGCTCCAGCAGCAGCAGCAGCAGCAGCTCAGCAGCAGCAGCAGCAGCAGCAGCAGCAGCAGCAGCAGCAGCAGCAGCAGCGACTCAGAAACTGACCGCCGCCGTGCGAAGAGTCGCCGCCGCCGCCACCGCCGCCGCCGTCTTGCCCGTTCGCTCCCGACTACGAGATCAGAGGCGCGGCTCCGGAAACGCGCTCGCCGGAGCTCCCGACATGCACGCCAACGCCGCACCGACCACGAGCAGGACGTACCAAGGGGAGGGGGAGACAGCAACCGGAACGGACACCGCCGCAGGCAAGGAGAGGCAGCCGCTGCGCTCAGGCCACGCATGCTTCCCACCGCTGTCACACAACAGCAGTCCTCCGAGCCCGGTATGCAGTTTGGTGTGGAGTCTAATCAGGCAGCGAAATTGGTCGAGAGAGTACGTAAGCGCAT
Organism: Macrocystis pyrifera; assembly: GCA_031763025.1. NCBI lineage: Eukaryota > Phaeophyceae > Laminariales > Laminariaceae > Macrocystis > Macrocystis pyrifera. Next base: position 10,489,720 of record JASSKH010000014.1, on the reverse strand, counting down.
CGCCCCAGTTATCATGACATCGCGTGGGAGGACGAGAGCACCTTGGAGTGGGAGGTTAGACAGGTCGCCGAGGCCACCGCCGTCGAGGGGTTTACCAACGTAGCAGTGGAAGCAGCAGCAGTAGGTCCCCAACCGCAGGACCCACAGCTGGTCCTGATGCTTCCCACCGAACGGTTTGATCTAGAAAAGGGAGCGTTGGTGGGGGTCGCTAGAGCGGCGCTGTGGTGGTTGCCGGGGTCCCCAGTATACGTCAAACTGGTGAACCGCAGTAAAGAGACAACAGTGGTAGAGGGTTGCCGTGTGATAGCTCGACTGGTAGCCCTCAACGTCCGCGACCCCGCACGATTCGAGTCTTTATTCGATGAGATGCCCTCCACCGCTGACCCGCCCCTCCCCCGGCAAGCCCCAGACCCGACGTGTGTTTCGAGTGAAGTCCGGACAGAACCAGTCCCCAAGGTACAGGCAACCGACGCCAACCTAGGAACACTGGGATCCCTGCAGAAACAACTCGTGGACGTGCTGGCAGGTTTCATCGAAGATGGCCTGTTCCCCATCGACCCCAAGCGAGTGCCGGCCTGCATCGATGGTGAGCTTGAGCTTCCTTTGATCAATGAGCTATGCACCCCTTTTGCGGCCAAACAACGACGTTTCTCCCCCGAAGAACGGCGCATGATTAGAGCAGAGATCCAGAAGTTGCTTGACCGAGGAATCATTCGTCCCTCAGTGTCACCGTGGGCAGCGCAGTGCCTGTGTGTGCGGAAGAAAGACGGAACCCTCCGCTTGTGCATTGATTGGCGGGTACTTAACAAGCTCCTGGTTTCCGATAGTGGAGGTCTTGGCGATATGCAGACAATTTTCGACGGGTTGAAAGGCAAACGGTACTTCACTCAGCTGGACCTTGCTTCCGGTTTTCACCAAATCGAGATTGCAGAAAAAGATCGCTACAAAACCGCGTTCAGAGATGCAGATGGACTGCTGTATGAGTTCACTAGGGCTGGCTGTGGTTTGACAGTTCTGCCTTCAGCGTTCACACGGAGGGTGAAGTCCGCTTTGGGGTGTTTAGAAGGAGTGTTCAGCTGGCTCGACGACATTCTCATCGCGAGCGCCACCTGGGACGATCACTTAGCCAAACTCGTTCTCGTCCTCAACCGTCTGTTAGCGGCGGGTCTGTCAGTTAATTTTGCCAAGTGTATTTTCGGCTCCTCCTCGCAAGAATTCCTTGGCATGATTATCGATAGTACCGGCCTACACCCCGCCCCGACCAAGTTGGAAGCCATTGCACGCATGCCGCGCCCCCAGACAGTCGAGGAACTCCGAACGTTCCTTGGTCTGACGGGCTACTTGCGGCAGTTTGTACCCAACATTAGTCTGACCGCCGCCCCCCTCACTAACATCCTACGCAATAAAGACTTCGCGTCTAAACGCGCACGCAAGAGTACCATCGCGTGGGATTTAGAGGAGGAGCAAGCGTTTCAGTCTTTGCGCTCCACTCTAGCCTCGCCTACGGTTCTCGCATTCCCCGATCTCGACAACACGTTCGAACTACACACCGATGCTAGCACAATAGGTGCGGGAGCAGTTCTTATGCAGACCATCGACGGTACGCCTCGCGTGATTGCCTTCGCTAGTCACAGATTCTCGCGTACAGATGCCCGTAGAGGCCCCACCGAACGAGAATGCATGGGAGTGCTGTGGGCTGTGGATCATTTTCGACCCTATTTAGCGGGTAGGCAGTTTACGGTAGTGACCGATTGCTCCGCTATAACCTGGCTGTTTCGAAGTCGCGAGTTGTGCCCCAAACTACACAGATGGGCACTAAGACTGACGGAATATGATATGGTGCTGGTATGGCGAGCGGGAGTACAGCACGTCCTACCGGACGCCCTGTCGCGGCTGCCGCACTCACAGACTCCTCAAGCCGATGTTGATGACTCCTTTCCCGACGATCTTACGTCGAAAGAACCATCCGAGTTCGTAGGACCCCGGGGACCGAGCCTTGATGGAGTTAGGTTAGCGGACGTAGAGGCAGTAGGTGTAGATGGAACAGACGGGGGGGATTGCCCTTGCTATCCACCGTCAGAACCGTCCACTCATGCTACTAATGACGCTCGCCTCCTTGCCCTACAAGCCCTGCCCTTTGCCACGTGTGCCGCACTAGAGACAGACCCCGGTACGCTGCGCCGCAGTAGCAGGACGCGTACGCCTTCCGTACGGCTACGTCCCCTCAACGACATCCAGCTGCCGCCCATCGAGCAGTTGGTGGATCAGGAGCACGATCACTCCAACACGGCTACACCAATCGAGTCGACTCCGTCTTCACCACCGCCCACGACGGCCCCCAAGTGTCGGGTTCACGCTGGCCGTGACGACCTTGGAGAGGTGCTTTCAGCAGGGGGGGAGGTACCGCGTTCGTCAGAAACCCGCCACACCACGGAAGCATCGGCCATCCACCGGGCGGCTCAAGTACTCACTAATCCCGAATCCTTGGCGCGAAGGCAACGAGCCGATTCCCATCTGGGCCAGGTTCGTGAGAGTTTGTGTGGTAGTAATGGCGCAGGCGCGGGTGGAGTTGACACTACCGGGTACGGTTTAGATGACGACGATGTAATCCGGTACGCCGACGAAAGGGGTAGGAAACTGCCAGCCATCCCTGAAGCCATGGTAGCGGACGTACTCGCTTTGGTACACACGCTGCACGGACACGCAGGAGTAGGAGCTACTTTAGCTCTGGTACGCGATCACTTTCACTGGCCCTCGGTCACCCGCGACACGAGACAATACGTGTTATCGTGCGGGTGTCGAAGACGCAAGAGACCGAACAGCAGACGTCTCGCGATGTTGCCCGGACGCCCGCTAGAGCCTTGGGATGAACTGCAGATCGACATCTTAAAGTTGGACACGCCTTCTCTTTCCGGCAATAAATATGTCCTACTGGTAGTGGACCGAGCCTCCAAGTTTCCATTCGGTTTTCCTCTAGCAACCAAGCAGGCAGTAGGCGTGGCACGGATCCTTACCGAGCTATGTTTAACCTTCGGCGTACCTCGGGTGATTCGGTGTGACGGTGGCAAAGAGTTTGGAGCGGAAGTAGTGACACACTTGTGCCGTTGGCTACATGCAGAAATAGTGTTCGGACCGGCCGACCATCCACGGGGTCAAGGGGCCGTCGAGAGGTTAGGAGGTTGGCTTCAAGAGCTGTTGGCAGAGCTATGTAGATCATGGCCCGAGAGATGGGACGAGTACGTGTCCCCAGCAATCTGGATCAAACGCACTTTGCCAGACGTTTCCCTGCCCTCTCACATGACCCCTTTCGAGCTGCTTTTCGGTCGCAAACCCCGCACGTCGTTAGACTCCCTGGTGCCCCTATCAGAAGAGACAGGACAAAGCGGTGGTCTTGACAACTTCGTGGAGCGCCGCAAGCAGAACCTCCGAGAAGTCCGCATTGCGCTCGAGAAACGTCACAATCAGAGGGTAACCGCACGGGCCCACGCCAACGCTACTATCGCGAGACCCTCCGCCGGAGTCCTGGTCGAGAAGGGAAGCCTCGTGTTGGTGCGCGAGTCCGAGAGCAGCAGACATCGCGACAACCGAGGGAGGAAGCTCCAGCACGACCACTACACAGGCCCTTGGAGAGTCACAGAAGTAGTGCGGGCAGGCATAAGCGTACAAGTAACGATGCGAGGTAGAAAACAGCGCACCCGAACTGTGTCCGTGGCAGATGTCAAGCCATTCCACGTCCGACCCCTAACTCTGAGACACTCCCTAGCCGACGAGTTCGCACAGTATGCTTGGGGCCCCGATTTCAAGATGCCGTCGCATGGTATAGACTCTGCGACGTTCGACTCCATCGTAAGCTGCCGTGGGAGTGGAGTATTTCCCCCTCAGGCACGGCTAGGTGGGAATACAAAGGAAAGTCGAGGGAGGGAGTAGAGTCGGGCTGGTTGACTGAAAGTGAGATGCTAAAAAGCTTCACCCCTCTGCAGTTGGATGGCTTTATTGCACTCTGGCATTTGTATAACCAACAGTCTACTAGCGACACAGCCCCTGTCTCAGTCAAACCTCGTGCGCCCCTCTCTCGACGTGTAGCCTTGACCCGATTCCCAATAGGTTTCACTATCTGGAAGGATTTTGGTGGCGGCCTCCGACTACAGGGCCAGGTGTACGATTACAGAGACCGATACTGGCGAGTACGCTACAGCGACCAGAACTGGGAAGAGCTGACTCGCCGCGAGATGGAGCAGTTGAAGAGCTGAAGCGGTTCCGAGCATCAAGCCAGTATACCGCTCTCTCCCCTTACCGTGCGTCGTTCCCTCTCGGCCTCGCTGTGCCACTCTCTCGTTTCGACGCCGTGCGTTTCCCTCTCCCCAGCGTTCTACCCGTCCGCCGCTCGCTCGCTCCGAAGCCGTGTACATGTTCTGCTCTCTCGCTCCGACGCCTTGATCGTAACACCCAGAGAGCAGAACTTGGAAGGAGCCGCCTAGCCACCATAGGGAGCCGATGCAAATTTGGAGCGATACTGAGCGTTTGCCGAGGAGACGAAGAACTTCTGCTTTTACCCTTCGTGGTTTCGTGTTTTTGTATGAAAGGGTTGGGATCGTCTAGCGAGGGATCCGGGGGTTTATACGCGAGGGGTGTGGGATGTATGTTATGACGACGAGAGTGTTTTTTTTGTGATGGGTTTGCTTGGAGGCGTATCTCTGCTTCTGTGCCAATGATAGGCGTTTTGTGTGAGTAATTTAGTGGTTCGGTAACAGCCAGTCGTTCTGGCGTGAATCAGTTAGGTACTTTTGTGTGGGGGTTTACTCTTCTGTGGCTCGTAGTAGGCAGATCGGTGTCTATGATTCGACCTCCACGAGTATTTGCATTCGATTTGGGGGGACCCAAATCGCACGGGTTTTTTTTTACTGTTGACCTGTTCGGAGCACGCATACCTGGCGATTTGAGCCTAGCTAGGCGTGAGTGTACTGCGCCTATTTATAGTGGAAAAGGTGTAGTAGGGAGACTATTAACCACGGAATATTAGTCAGGCGGCCAAACTCGCAGTGAAAACGCAGGGGTGAGGGTTTTTTATCGGGGATTTCCCTCTGATGGCCCTTGCGTTTTCGGTTTGTTTTCGCCTATCCCCGAGGCTATTATTTTTGTGTAGAGCCTTGCGGTTCCTCGCCCTTGGTTATGGTCATAGATTGCTATAGCATATTGCTCCTTTATTCGCATTATGCTAGGGGGGATGTTACGGTTCAGGACCGTTTCAGGAGTTACGACGGCATGCATTTTTGTATCGGTAGGGGCCGCGTCATTTACGGCCCCCCCCCAATTTGTGGATGGTTTCCCTTTCGGACCAATCCATCTTGCCACTTGTGGTCTTTGCTCTCGACCTGTGGTATAAAGCAATCAGTTTACCATCTACATACCTGGGAGACCTTCTCCCTAGCGTCAGAAGCACGCTATACCCCTCTGGGACACGTGCGAGCCCACGTCTCGACTCGGTTGGATCGTGGCCAGACTTGAGGTTGGTCTTACTATTTGTATATTTTAGGCATGTGTTGTAATCCTGTTCTATCCTGTATCTGAAGCGGACTGTCGACGGCTGATTTCTTAAAATAGGCTCATGCCCGTGCTGCTTGCCTCATCCTGACCCAAGACCTCATGACCTATACGCTCCCGATCCATATCATATCTTTGATCGCCACGATGGCACAACAACAGTGACAGTCGAATAAGAGGCAAGTCGACACAAAACCCCAGCTAAGAGAGTGGTATAGCTGGATACAGCCAAGCATCTATTAGGACCGACCAGGCTCCTTAACCCAATATCAGGGGGATACAGACCATCAGTGTTTTGCTATACGTTTTCGTGATAATACCTAGGCTTTGGGGTTGTTCACACAGATTCAGTTTATATACATATACTCGACGTCACGCGCACAGGAGGTACATGAGAAGGCGTATACCAGGTATCATAACAATTGGATACACACATGTAGGAAGGAACGAATGCATGTGCAAGTCGCCACACCACGCACAGGTACACATTTGTGAGACGCTAAACCGAGATGGAACGTGATGACCTTTGGTATGATCTGCGCAACCTAACAGGATACTATTTGTCGCTCCAAGCATAGTGATCGAGGGTTGAAGGAACGAATCGACAGGTGTGATTGGAATGCCAGTACGTGGTGGGCAGTTTCTGTTCTGGGGGGGTGTTTGTCTCCACCTTGCTGCAACTACTTCGACAAAAAGCATACGAGGCATGCGATTTGGAAGTAGGTCTGCACGAATGCCGTTTTAAGACGCGTGATTGATTTTAGCACGAACAAGTTTCACGAGTGGACAGTGTCCGTGCTGGGGGGGTGGCGTAAACGTCAGTACCCTCAAACACTTTTTAACTCGGAATCAAATATTTACCTTGGCTAGCGCCAGCAAGTCGATGCGGAGTACCTTGAAACGACCTAGGTCACTCGAATAGAGGTGGCGCAAACGCCAGTAGCTTCAAACACATACTTAACTCGGAATCAAATATTTACCTTGGCTAGTGCCAGCAAGTCGATGTGGCGTGAACGTCAGTACCTTGAAACGACATAAGTCACTCGAATAATATTTTTGGCCCGGAGTAGAAAGAACTCATGAACTTCCTACAGCCCGTGATGGATGTATACATAAAACGACCTCCACATTCGCAAGGAATACCTACTCTCAATGCAGAGAAGTTTGAGATCATCACTAAAAGAAAGGCCTATGTAATATATAAAACGCGTGATACGCGCGACCGAAGTATCACACACAGCTTGCAAAGGACTAGCGTGGAAGCTGGCAAAGATGAGCTGGGAAGAAATCCTCGATCTCTTAGCTGTTTCTTTTGTTCTGTCAATATATCAAAATGTGGTATCCATACCAAGAAACTAGAGATATCTGGACGAACTTCAGAGTAGCAGATGGATTCTAACTTACGTAGAAACATTTGTTGAAGGAAGGTACAGTGAGAAACGTCTGGCGAAGGCACGTGAATGGTGGAAGCATCGACATAGTCCACTGCGCACGCTGAACCGTGACAAAGGTACGTGAAGTTTTGCCACATCGATGCAACCAGTACGTGAGTATATTGGAATACTGATCGGTGAACAGTTATAACAGGTTTGACAAGTCAAGCCCGCAGATATATATATAGAGGGGCAAAGTGGACAGCCACCGCAGCGTCTCGATAGTGTGGCCACGTATAGCCATACGACACAGGACTGGCAGAATTATCTGCAGTCTCAGTTAAAGGTTAGGTGGTGGGGTAGGACGATGGTAGCTTTCAGTGGAATGCATGTCTGGCCTAAAGCTTAAACGTGTAGGTTATTGTCAAAGTGCAGGCGTAGGCCTTCGAGAGGAACCCCCACCTCAGATGCAGGTGAGCCAGGCAGAAAACATGTTTTTTCGCCGATGAGTACATGCTCCGAGCGTGTTAGACAGATGTGGCGCTGGCAGTTGCAAGTAAAGACTGTACGAGGGTCAGGTCCGCCGCTCTTCTCAACACCGTCCAAGGTCAGCACCGCGGGAACAAGAGGAGCTGCAACATTGGGCCGACGGCTATAGACGGGGGGGAGGAAGGCTGAAGAACATCTGGACGAAGGTCAGGACCGCCGTTCTTCTTACCACCGTCCAAGGGCAACACCGCGGAAATGAAGGGCGCTGCAACATCGGGCCGACGGCGATGGATGGAAGAGGAAAGCTGAAGAACATCTGGACTAAGGTCAGGACCGCCGTTCTTCTTACCACAGTCCAACACCGCGGAGAGGAAGGGCGCTGCAACATCGGGCCGACGGCGATGGATGGAAGAGGAATGCTGAAGAACGTCTGGGCGGTCAGGACCGCCGCTCTTCTTACCACCGTCTGAGGGCAGCACTAAGGGAAGGAGATGAGCTGCAACATCGAGCCGACGGCGAGGTGCGGAGGTGGAAGGCGCAGGCGCTGCAGCGGTCCATGATCGTAATACCCGCTGAGCACCGTCGCTCATATGCGCCGGTCTGGGGGGGTGTCCGAGGAGGAAAGCGCACACGCTGTCGCCGGGCTAGCACCGGGGCGCCGGCTTTGTGCCGACAATGGTTATGTGTCGGGCAGGGGGGGGGGTGTTACAGCGGGTGGCGCCAGGGAGGGAGGTTCATAGCGCTGTGACTGTCGTGACCAGCGCTATGGGGAGGATAGTACGGCGCGAGACCACTGTCCTGATCGGGGTCACGCGTCGGGTCTATTCGATAGACAGAGGGCAAGCTTTGGTTAGCATCCCCTGGGCGGATCTTATAGGGGCAGGGAGGGTCCCCGGTGTGGGAACGCCTTCGGTCTCGGGTACAGAGCCAGTAACGAGGTTCCGGGACCACCCGGTGTTTACAAAACACCACCAAGAGTGAAGAAAGAAAGTCAAAGCCAAGTGATCTATGATACCTGTCCTATCGACCCCCAGCCCCTTGGGCCCTGCCTTGCCCGTCATGTCCGTCATCGTGTCTGTGATGCTTCGTTGAGTGTTCACGCTGACTGCTTGCATCTACTGCATTGCATCGATCCACGTTCTGCGTGACCCGATCATTACTGCTTGAAGGCACTTCCTCGAACTCCCAAACAACAGGTGAGCCGGCCTCAGATATCTAACGAGCGCAGGTCCTTTTTACGGTCTGAGAGCTGTACCCTGCTGCAACACATAGCCACAAACAGGCCAAACACGAGAGGGGGATCTACAGCTAAATAAATGCGCTCGTGCAGCATAAATAGCTATTTCAACACAGCTGAACCACTGTAGTACGCACAACAGGCGCGATGGATTTTGTTTGGACTCCTGCGAGGCTATGTGGAGGTGTTGCCTACTGAGCTATAGGGGTAAAAAATCATTCGATTTCCCAGCTCAGGGTGGTACTTGTAGCACCCCCCCCCCCCTCTGAACAACAGGATACTCGGGACGCCGGTACCGTATGCGCCTGTGCGTTGACCCCCTTCATTGTTATACCCGGGGAACCAGGGAGATCTTTTTCAGGGACGCACGCGCAAGCATTTCTTCAAAAGAAGCGCTGGAAGTGAGATGCAAGACCGTGTCCTCGACGACGTAAAAATTGAAGTTGATACATTCTGAGCTTTAGGGGCAAAAACAAATCAATCGAGTACCCAGCCCAGGATAATCCTCATAACAGCTTTCCCGGAATACCAGGGATGTCCCATGGTAATCTTATGGGGTCCTTTGAAGGTCCCATAAATTCCATGGGAGCACAGTAATCCCGTGGAAGTCTCATGGAAGTCCCATGGGACCCCTTTCGAAGTCAAACGAAGGATAGGATGTTTCATGGGAGCACATTGGAAGTTCCATGGCAGCACTATGGAAGCTTGACCATCTCATTGGGATCCCATGAAGGTTCAATTGGAGCACCATGAAAGTCCGGCGGGGTCCCGTGGCAGCACTATGGAAGCCCCATGGAGATATTCTCAATATACTCCTATGGAAACTTCCTCGTAGTCCCACGGGAGTTAAACGGACTTTTGCAATTCAATGGGAGATTCTCACGGACGTCCAATGGGCTGTAGTCCCATGGAAACACCATGGAAGTCCCATGGGAGGCCTATAGGAACACTGCAGTCTCATAGACGCACCTTGAGGTTGCCATAGAAGCCTCAATCTACAATCCCATGAAAGTTCCCATAAGATGCCATGCTAGCGACGCACCGTAGAAATCCCATGGTATTTCCATGTGACTATGTTCGAATGTGCTTGTTCAGTATTTGGACGGTTTCATGACTATTTGGGATATAGGCGTATTATGGGTTACTTGGTGGCTGGTTCTGTCGGTGTACGTGATACCCACATGGTCATTCATTCTGTCTCTTCCCTGCCGGGAGAATAATACTAAAAACCTGAATCATCTTCGTTCTTCGCCTGGGATCTATCAACACTCTAAAGTCTGTCAACGTTGGCAACCTAGGCTCATGGGTGACGAACTAGAGGTATTGGGGCAGGGCCTCGTCCTCGAGGGGCTGCAGCTGACGGCCGAAGACGGAGAGGATCCTCAAACGTACGCCCAGCTTCTCGACGTGATGGTACAGATTGGGTCCGGTAGAAGGCAGCCGCTATCTACCGTAATTGGAGCAGGGAGAGATGCTGCAACGCCATGGTCGGAGCATTCCAAAGTTGGCGACGGCAGCCGGGAGGGTAAACGCGTTCCGCGGAAGATGGCCATCTCGGTGGAAAAGGGAGCGGGAATTGTCCTGGTACTCTTAGAGTATGCTGGAGATACGACGGCGTGCTAAATGGAGAAGAAAAGCCCTGCGGTCGGAGCAAAACCGTAGGCGCATGCGTGGGGAGTGGCACAGAGGATAACAAGTCGTGCGAATTTTTACGTGCGCACCCCACCCAGGGAGATTGCGATGGGGCTAGGAGCTGTGGGGATTGCAGACATATCTGCACATTTTCGCGTAAAGTCGCACGGTGAGCCAGGCCGTGTGCACCCGGCCACCCATATGACATGGTCGCGAAAGCCGCGTACGTGATGCGCGCACTCGCCTACGGTGTGGTAGTGGTCGAGGGAGCGGACGCGGGGGGAATCGGGTGCTGCTGCAGCAGTACTAATAACGAAGGAGGGCACAATTGCATCGGTAACAATTCGCGTGGCACAGCATTCGTGTGCACACGACGACAGCAGCAGCAACAGAAGCAGCAGCAGTGGGAGGTCAGGAACAGCAGCAGCAGCAGCCGCGCATGGTCAGCAGCAGCAGCAGCAGCGGGAGGTCGTGGATGGGGCAGGCATGGTTGGATCGTCTGCTGGATCTCTTTATGGGCCCAGCAACACGCGGGGCGAGGGGATATCATCTACACTCGTAATGGTAGGTCTTCGATCCACTACGAATTACATCGTAAAACTTGTTTCCTTGTAAGACGAGGGTAGAAATTCCGTGAATTGATTCGTAGTACGTACGAATACGTATGAAATGTGCGATAATGAGGTTATATGATCCGTACGCAAGTATTGGGCTTCTTTTCCCGGAAGATATACGTGAAAACCCCCCCGCTCCCCACCTGATAGTTGAAAAGTCGTATTTTTGTGTCTTGGTCAGAAATGTTAATGCCGAATACGACATCCACTGTGCTTCGTTGCGCTCCGTGTTCGATGTGGGCAGGCCCAGAAGAGCTACTGGGCAAATAACATTCATTAATATCGTTTTTTTCAAAGGTTTGGAGAGAGTCGGCGTCAAGGGTGCATTTATGTTGCGGGAAGGTCGTGAAGTGGACAGACAGGTATCTCGCCAGCTGGAGCTTTTTAGTGATATATATATCATTTACCACTGGTTACAGATCTCTGAGTAGTATGGAATAATATCTTTATCCCGGGAAAGTCGCAAATGGTACAGAAGTATACTACTGTCTACTTGACGGTATACGTAGCCTATAGTTTCGCGTCGAGTTTCGAAATAAATGTTTTTCATGTTCAAATCAAACAGTCTTCGGGGTGTAGACAGGACCAGAAGGTGACTGGTGGGACTGATATTCGGTAGTTTGATAGATTGGCGAATTAAGAGTACGTGGGTGCACCTTGAGAGGTGTATTGCAGATGCAGCGATATTGATGGATACTGATTTCATTGAGTTGCAGGGGTTTGTCTTTGTACTGCTGTCTATTGGTTGCAGAGTAAGGGAGGGTATGCATATTCTTGATGGGTTGTTCTACCACCAATATTGTATTTTCGAACTTGATGGGTGATTGAAATCTCGTTCGTGAGCTGGAAGATGACTTTATGTGGGTAAGGGTATGCTTATTCATGATGATTGGTTATTTCACCACCACTGTAGTTTTTACAAACTCTCAAGTGGGTGACAAGTGGGTGAAGAAAAACTTGGTTGACGAGGATGAAGTATTTCATGAAACAAGGAGAGCTAGTGAGCTGAACCAGGATCAAGGAGTGTGGTTTTTGGTTCTAACCACAAAAGGATATTGTTTCGGGAATAGTAAGCGCCTGGCAAACTCGATAGGGAAAGATATTTGGTATCTCGCGTTACCGTTACGATCTTAGAATATATGGTGGGAGTAGGGGGCACAGGGAGACGTGTGTCCCGGGGAACGGCGTTCCTCGCGACCTCTATCATTTTTTTATCGCTTTAGTTTTAGTTTTTACGGCATTGAGCGGTTGCAAAGGAGATCTGCAATAGTTTCATACGGGAGGGAGAGGTTTTTGTTTGTCACGTACAGGTTTCCCCTTGAACGTTTTAGTTGATTTTTGACATGGAGATGAGTTTTGTTTTGTTATCTTGAATTGTCATGGCTATTTGCTGAAAAAGCAGGAAGTGTGTTCGAATGTGCTTGTTCAGTGTTTTGACGGTTTCATGATTATTCGAGATATTGGCTTATTTTGGGATACTTGCGGGTTGGTTCTGTGGGTGTACGTGATACCGACATGGTCACTTATTCTGTCTCTACCCTGCCGGGAGAATAATACTGAAAACCTGAATCACCTTCGTTCTTCGCCTGGGATTTATCAACAGACTACGCTTTTTCCATGTTTGTATCATGGAAATCCAAAGGGAGCACCTTCAAGCACAATGGAAGTCTCATGAACATCCTATGGTATTATCATTGGCAGTTCATGGTATTATCATGGGAGCATCACGAATGCGAGCCCCATTGGAGTTCCTATTAAAGCACCAAGTAGCATGGGAGTCAAATGGGACCCCTAGCTTGGGAGTATGTGCTTGTTTCGTGCACGTCCCAGTGAAGGGACTCCTATGTGACACACATGGAAGTCCTACAGAAGCCGAGTAATAGTCCCATGGAAGTCCCCCGGAATTACCATGAAAATCCCATGGCAGTCCTATGAGACTACCATAATCCACAAGAGTCCCATGGAAATACTGTCTTGCATGAGAGTTCCGTCGAGTTCCGTGGGGTTCCATGTGAGCACCATGGACCCCTATGGAATAAAGCCCCCTTGAGCGTCTATATTCCGATGGATTCCGTGAAAGTCCAACAGATCACACAGAAGTCCTATGGGTGTCACATGGAATTCCATTGAGAGGTTCACGGGAATACTCCTACGCCAATGGGAGTTATGTGGAGGCACCATGAGGATGCAATGATTCCAGGATAGTTCTAGTGGAAGACCATCGAAGCCGTTTTTACACAGACCTGCGTATTACGTTGTTCCAATTTTTTGTGTCCAGGCCAAGTCTTATGTAGTCGGCAAATAGGATTGAAAAAGCCGGTTTCCGATCGGTTATTTTTCCGACTGGAATGTTAATAGCTACCCTTCTTATCGTCCGTCGGATCGATTACACAAGCTCGTTTGAGTTTTTTCTGGAGACATCTGGTGTAAGGGAGTGACTTTCAACAGATTGGTTGTTATTAGTTCCAAGAAAAAAGGATACATAGGGCAGGCGGAAGTCGGTTTGAAACTGCTTCCCTCGTCGTAATGCTCGTGGGGTCAGAGCGGTCTTCATTTTCCAGCAGCTGCGCCCAACCACACATACATGCTGATGCCTCGCTTCCTCGAGCAGCGAGTGAGCTTCACACGCGGAGCGTTTTCTTCCAACTCGTTCTCGAGGCCATGGTGGCGCTGGGTTTCTTCGAGAGTCGCTGAAGCTACAGCCAGCGCAGCGGTTGGCAAATTTCATCGATACCGCGCACTGCGGCCATCGGGTGCTGTCACGTGCTGCTGACGGGGGTAGATAATGATGAATCACGCTGACTCCCGCCGAGCAGCAGCAGAAGTGACAGCAGCCAAGCCAGCGTCGCAGATATTGTGGTGTGGGGTGGTGTCGTATGTCGTGTTGTGTGGGTGCGTGATAATTGTACGAGTATGCGGCGGGACTTTCTATTATTTCCGATGCATGAATACGACTGGCGAGTTGGAGCGAAAATCTCAGTTTTTCGACTGTCTCGTCCAGTTGGAAATCACAATCGAAAAATCTTGGGGTTTAAAGGCGCTTTTTCAACTGCATAATAGTGCCAATTTTTGTCTCCGATTGAAAACCGGCTTTTTCAATCCTGGTTTCCGACTGCATAAGAAGTGGCCTCACTGTGTTCAGTATTGTCGCTACTATCTATCGTGAAGGACTAAATTTACACTCCTTTCGGTTCTTTGAGTGCCTGGTATCAGGTTTATACACAGTAAGATCTCATCTACGATGCTGATATTGTTGCTGAGAATGCTGCTAGGGCGTTGCAGGGAACAGGGCGGGCGCGGGTACACCAACCCGTAGTATGGGAATTTTCCCGTGGCGATCAAATGACGGCCACGCCCACTTCGATCACTTCACTCCTCATCTGCACTCCTTTTCCTCTTTTTCAATTTGATCCTTTTCTTCCTCTCTTTTCTTGGCATCGATGTCTTTTTCTCTTTCATTTCCTCATTTAACCCCATAAGACCAACTATTATGGGAAATTATTTCTGAGCTCTCAGAACTGGGTTTTTAGGCCGAATACACGCGTTTTACTCGGCGGGAAAGCCAAAAACACCGATAGACTCCTCAAAATGCTCCCCGTAGTTTTTTTGCGAGCTTTCAGGAACAATTTTCCGTTTCTCCAGAGTCCTATTTTAAATTTTGGAGCAGCCAATCACTTTTCTCTGGAGGGTCAGAAATAAGGCTGTTGGTCAGAACTGGGGCCAGAAATAGTGGATCTTCGAGGATTTTGGATGAAAAATGAGCATGTCCTCAGAACTGGAAATATGGACGAACAGTCCTTCTACGACTCTGGAGAAACGGAAAAGTGCTCGCGAAAGCTCTCGGAAAACTAAGGGGAGCATCCTGACGAGTCTACCGGTGTTTTTGACAGTCCCGTCGACTAAATCGCCGGTTTTTCGGCAAAAAAAAGCCAGTTCTGAGACCCCTTCAAAGATTTCCCATAATAGTTGCCTGTCCAAACTATTAAATATTTATTTTCTTCATCACCAGTGATCTTCAGACACTTCGATGCCACCTCTGTTCCTCTCTCCACAGAGATAAAGCCTCGAAACGAAGCATTACGTCACTCCATGAAAGCCTCATGGGGATAGTATAACATAATCTAATGGGAGTCACATGGAATTCGCATGGAAAGGCTACAGAAAGTGTCAAGAATATTGCAATATTTTCCCTGAACAGTAGGCTGCAGAGATTGGCGCCATCCGACTTTAAACTGACCGAGCAGACACGCTGAGTGTCGAGGATGTGAAGAATGGGTGACTCTTGAAAAAAGCCGCTTCAGGGCGGTAAAGGCTTAGGACGATGAACTGTGGTAAGTTCAGATGCGGTTTGACAAGTACACATGGTGGGTGTGCAAACACTCAGTTCCTCAATCTTGATGGTCTCTTACAGCAATGTCTATCGCGACGGCTTGTTGTTGCAACTCGTCGTCTACAAGAACTGCTGAAAAATCAGCTAAATATCTAGTTACACATAATGCGGTGAAACCAGTTGAACCGCAACTTACGAAGCGTTGATGTAATAGGATATGTACATACGGCCTATTCCTTAACACTCTCCTTCAAAGCAAGTCGAATTGCATAAACGATACCTCAGGGCGATAGTACATGACTAAGGTTCTGATCATGTAAAAATATCACCAGCACTTGTTGGAAGCGATAGAAACAATACTAAAGTGCCTATCGTGGCTCACGATCACTAGCACTTGCTGGAAGCGACGGAAACATTACTGAAGTACCGATTATGGATAACGATCCCTAGTACTTGTTGGAAGCAACGCTACTTCTTCACTAGAACACTGATAATGAACACAAAACCAAAAAGCTTGTGCAGTGTATCTCTCCCACTCCCGCGAAAGTAGCAAGTAAAGCCAATCGGCAAAACGGAACCCCGACGGTTTGATCATCTGAACTTTCTGACTTTCAGACCCTGAATCCGCTGATCAACTTGAAGAGGGACCATGTGTCTTTTCTTACTAAGTGATTTCGTGCCAATGTCAGCAAGCTGGTCCGCTGTTGGCACACATTCGACGGTGATTATGCCCTCCTCGACAAGTTCCTGGATGAAGAAGTACCGTACGGCCAAATTTCCGGCGACTTGCAGAGCCGAGGTGTTGTCGATATATAGTGATACCTTGTCGAAGCGCGTGCCGAACCCCAGTTCCTTCATCATGTTCGAGCAGAACACCGCTTCCTTCGTCGCTAGCGCGGCGGCCACGAGTTCTCCCTCCATACATAGCGGATTGCGCTGTCAGTCCCTGCAGCCCCACCTCGGAGCTAGTCGGGGCGTTCGCAAGGAAGACAATATACGCGGGCATCGACTTGCCGTTATCCGGGTTGTTGCCCCAGTTTGCATCGGAGAATGCAGTCAACTTGGAGCCACCTTGCTTGTACGTGATGACGAAATCCACCGTTCCGGCCAGGTAGCGAAGAAGATGTTTGGCTGCCGCCATGTGAGCTTTGGGCGGTTTAAACATCCCCCTTGCCAGTTTATTGATGGCGATATATATGCTTTTTTTCGAGTCACTTGTCCAAGGTACATTACTCTGCCCGTGATGGCCTGGAAACGCTGTTTCTCCTCTTTACTTAGAAGCCTCTCCTCCGGCTGGTCCAGCGACAGCTCTTTTCCCACACCAGGCGTGTACGTTGAATTAATTGCAGTCTACCATACCGTACCGCTCCAGCAGGGGCTTGGTATATTTCTCCTGGGTGATGGTCACCGTCCCCTTCTCGCGGTTACAGGTAACACCCACCCCGAGCACGAGTGACACGCCACCCAAGCCGTTATTGAGAATCTGTTCATGAGCTTCTGCTTGGTCCGCCTCATCACCAGGACGTCTGTTCCCAACAAGAGAACGTCGTCGACATACACATTCAGGATACAAAGGACACCGCGCTCCGAGTAGGTGCACACGCAGGGGCCCGACTTGAGACTTTGGAAGCCAATTTCCATCACATATTTGTCGACCGTGTTCCACCCGTGGGACTCCGTTTTCGTCGAGTTTCTCGTATCCGGGTGACATCTTGACGTACACTTCCTCTGTGACATCGGAGTTCAAAAAGGCGGTGATGTAGGCTAGCTGCCAACACTCCATATTGTATTCCGCCGCTATTGCCAGCACCATGCGGACGCGCTGGAGCCTGCAGACGGGCAAACGTGCTGCTACAATCCATACCTGGTAATTGCCCTCATTCTAGTACCAACAACGCGTCCCTTGTGTGAGTTGTCCGCCTTGACCTTGTAAACCCATCTACTCCCGACAATCGTGCGTCCCGCGGGGACAGAGGTCACCGGCAGGAGGGTGTAGACATTGTTTGTTTTCGGGCTTGCCATTTCCTTGTCCGAGGCCGCTTTCCACTGCGCTTTAGCCGGTAGAGTCGTGGCCTCTTGAAAAGTGTTTGGAGTTATTTGCACATTCTCCCCGGCCGAACAGCTTTGAATTGTCGTCGCGGCGTAGGCGTATTCGACGGCAAAATCTGCTCCGTACGTCTCATGCGCGATACCCGGCAGGGCTTCCTTGGTTTAGAGCAGCAGCTCACGGAGTTCAGACTGCACGGGCCCGGTGGAGATCGCCGCAAGGTGAACAGAATGTGAACGTTACACCTCGAAAACGATTGGGCTGCAGTTACGGCACGCAAAACTGCAAGAGTCGTTTCTTGATGCGAATACCCCCGCTGTTGAAGCTGCTGTGATCCAGCCAGTGGTGTTTCCATGGACGCTCTCGCGGGTTACATCGCCTGCTTATAAGAATCGAAAACAACCTCAACCATTGAGGACCAACGCCCCAACGGGTAGGGTGGACAGTAACTGGTCCGAGTCCGGCGGGAAGGCCTCATAGCCTTGGTTTTTGTTAGTGGGTGAGCTCGCGCAAGTCCCACACTACCCGGGAGAGATGACTCTCCCGGGTGGCTATCTCCACCGCACCGGCTCCTCTCGGGGGTCAGGTCGGGTCAACGTGCCCAACTGGGCTAAATTGACACACGACACGAAATTGGGAACGTGGAAGTGTGGTGAGCTTAAGCTTTATTTTTACCAATCCGCCGGAGGATAAAAAAAAAAAAAAAAAACTCCCGCGAACCTCCGTCCATAGGCTTTCCCCCAGGCATCGCCCATTCTTGCGGTGGTCCTGCAGCTCCTTCATGTAGTGTGGCCCTCCTATTAACAGTGATCTCGCGGATCCGCTCCAAGAGTTCGTTCAACGGTGGATTATTTGAGAGCCCGCCGACGGCGTTGTGGTCAGCAGAAGGACCGGGAAGTGATTCCAATATGGGCGTGTAATCGCGAAGATCGCGTAGAAAGTCGTTGTCTGTGCTGCAGTTGTGGTCATTTGCGGTTGCTTGGAGGATTAAACTGCTGTGAAGTTTCTTCCACACGGTGGCGGGAATAGGCGCGAAGGTGTCTCGATGAAGATGACGTTCCGGCTCTTCATAATGCGCCTGGTGGCCGGATTTTACACTCGATGACTCTTGTCGTTGTCGCTGTACCCAACCAATCGTCTCTCCATCGCTTTGAGTTCAAGCGTTTTAGAGTAGGTCTCAATATGGACGAAAGCCCGGGCACCGAGATCTGGCTCTGTTCAGTGTAGTATTTTGTACGGAGACTGCATGCTGATAGCAGAGTGCGGCGCCTTGTTGCCCAGAAAACTTTGGCAGTCCGCTGTCGGCAAGCATACACCCAACCATAGCTGCAAGAGTTAGTCCTATGCAATCGGAAATGCCAATATACTGCGGCGTATTGGTGCTGGCGCACTTGAGCGACCTTTCCGTCTGACGGCAGTAATCCAGGAATCTTTGCTGGCGAGTTCACCTCCTTTGTCCACGCTCAGCCGCTCGACGTGGAAACCACTTGGAATCGCCACAGATTGTGGCAATACCTGACATGAGCTGAGAGAGTCGTGCTTGAACTTCAGCAAATATGTCTCCGTCCGCTCGCTCATCGGAAAACCTTGTAATGTACTTGTAGCCCCCGAGGGCCTCTGGGGTTAAAGTTCTGACTTGGCCCCGGAGCACTCCCTTCGCAGTACCATTCAATTCCCCCCCCCCCGGTTGTTGACATTTTTCGTGGGTCGTCCAACACCTTATACTCTTCCAGTCTGTCCCGAAACCGGGGCTGATGGCGTCGTCGATATAAAATCCTGACGTGTCACTGTCTACCACCACATATAAGGTATCGTTGCTGTCGCGTGTCAGCGGCCTGGCAGTGGGACCGATCGTGAGAGACGACCCAGCTTCCGTACTGGTGACACTCCCAAAGACTTCGGGCTGTCCATGGGTGTTGTTGACCAATCGGGCATAAAGGGAGTTGGCAACGAGAGCCACAGCTGGTGGAAAATAGTCACCATCACTTGGGCACGGGTCGTAGCCGTCAAACCTCCGACAATGTGGTCTCGGAATTCCAGTTGATGGGCTGGTTCTTCCTCGACCATGAGATCGGATGGTCGATGTAGTTAGCGGCATAGTTGGCGTTACCGGCGTTTGCACTGCCGACACCATGCTGGACGCGGCAGTCCGCATAACTATGCATAGTGCTCTTATGGAAAGAGCACCACTGATTTCTATCTCCTCATCTCCTCGCGTCTCCTGATCCTGCACTTCTGTGGCGAGGCAAGTACTGTTGTTGCTGGTGTTGCTGACTCTCCGGATTGGGCCAACGCCGGTGCCTTCTTCAGGATGGCGTAGTCCGGTGTGACGTGTCCGACTCTTTCGCAGTAGTTGCACTGGATGACACTGCTGGTGTCCCCTACCACCTGCATGGCAATGCCGCCACCTGCGATCAACTTAGCGTTGACGGAGCGCGAAAGGTTGTTGACGTACATAGTATGTACCATACGCCGAATATTGTCCAGTCCAACGTGCCGCTTCTCTTAGCTGGCGGTTCGCACCTTCTCATACGCGGGCCAAAGGGCTTGTAGAATGATGTCTTCGTACCTCTCGTCGTGTACTGTCTGTCCCATTTCCTCGAGGAGATCACGGCATTCGTCCGAAACAAAAAAGACGTCGTCCCGATCCTGGCCGGGCTCCATCTTCGTGTTCACGAGTTTTTCGTGGCACGCTCTTCTGGATTCCTTCGTGTGGCTGTTATATTTCTCAGAAAGAGCATTCCACGCCTGCTGCCCCGCCCCATCTTCTGGCCGCTTCCCCTCGGACTTCTTAACGGTGTTGTTGGCGGAGCCAGATGTGGTGACAAGTAGAACACTCCAGAGACCTTGATTACCTGGAGCTATTTGTGCTCACCGGCAGCATTAATTAAGCGTCGCGGTGTCGGTGCCGCCCGAAGTAGATGATGGCTTGGCCTTGCCTTGAAACACTTCGATTACGGCCTTCCTGTAGAGAGACAGGCAGATGCGCAGCTTGGTCTTGTCTTCTTGAAACGACGCCTTGTTCCCGCCGGCGAAGACGGGGCAGTTCTTGATAACCGTCTGGGTGTTGTTGGACGCCACGTCCTCCATGACGACCTCTCATGCTGAAGCGCAACTGTTCCTTCGAGACGCACGATACAGTAGATATAAAGACGAATCCGAGTCTCGGTTGATGTACGGTAGAAAGCAAAGAAACACAGAAACAAACGTACGTAAACAGACTAACAAACGAACGAACGAACAGATTTACCAACAAGACAAACTCGCTCGAGTCTGTGTTAGAGTATATAGTATTGTAGATATATTAGAGTCGACAAAGACGAACCCGAATCTCCGCCGCGGTGTTGCAACATAAAACAAACATCCGCCCGAGTCTCTGTTGGGTCGCCGAATCGCGGAACCGAGCTGTGCCGTCGGATTGCTGAAAACAAAAAAACTGAGGAGCTTTGTGTGAAATGAAAATAAAGCGGAGGAGCTTTGGGTACAATTCCCAGCTGCTGCTCCTACTCCGGGCCCACGAAGGCTCCCGATGCGCGTGTCGCGCTGAAAAAAGATGGCTCAGAGACCTGTAAACAATATTCGATGATATCTCTGAACAGTGGGCTGCAAATATTGGCGCTGTCAGTCTTTAAATTGACCGAGCAGACAGGCTGTGTGTCGAGGATGTGAAGAATAAATAGATGGCTCTCCAAAAAGGCCGCCTCAGGGCAATAAATGCTTAGAACGATGAACTGTGGTACGTTCAGATGCGGTTTGACGAGTGAACGTGGGGTGTGTGTCAACACTTCAGTTCCTCAATCTTGATGGCTGCTTACAGCAACGTCTGTCGACGGCTTGTTGCTGGAACCCTTCGACTAGAAGAACTAACTGCTGAAAGGTCATCTAAAATATCCCGTTACTTTTTTAAAATAAATTTTGAAATACGTCAGGTGTGAGTTCGACTGATTAAATAGTTGATACTCAACTTTGCAAGTTGAGTAATACGCCTCGTCTATATTCCATTTTTACCTAATTTTACAAGTATTGTGATAAACCGAGCGCGCGTATTCTATATGTGATTCCTTGTCAAAGATATAGGCCAGCGTATAATGCGGTGTAATTAATTGAACCGCAACTTACGAAACATTGATTCAATATTATATGTACATACTGCCTATTTACTAACAAAGTGGAGCACTGGAAGCTTCATGGGAATCCCCGTTCCATGGAAGAACCCTGGAAGTCCTATGAAAGTGCTATCGAAGCCCGATATAGGTCCTATGGGAATCCCATAAGTTCCCTTGGGGAACCAGATGGGAGCCTCATGAACGTTTCATGCATGGGAGTCCCATGGGGATGATAAAATCCCATGAGAGCTCCATGGAAGCCCCCATAGGATGTCCATGCGAACACTATGGGATCCCATGGAAGTCCCGCGAGAGTTAGGATTCCCATGCGGAAAAGGCCAACAGGGATTCTACAATCCCGTGGGAGTCGTATGGAGATCTTATTATGGAATCATCACGGGGAGTCTAAAATAGTCCCGTGGGAGTTCGATTGAAGTCCCATGTAATAAGGTCCATAGGAGTCGCATGGAGACCTCCCGGAAGTTTCATGGTGATTTTATACTTCCTTGGCGCTTCTATGGGACTTTAGTGTTCCCATGGGACTTTAATGCTGCCATAGGAGCCTCGTGGGACATTCATAGTTCTACCATCACATATAGGACGCTCACGCGGCTCGTATGGGAATTCGGCAGTGCTCCCGTGGGACTCCCATGGGACTGCCAGGGAACTTCTATGATTCTTCGATGAATCTTCGATGGTGCTCCCATGGAACTGCGATGGTGCTTCCATGGGATTCCCACAGGACGTCTTAACCTATGCTGCTTCGATGAATCTTCGATGGTGCTCCCATGGTGCTTCGATGGGACTTTTATTTGCAGCACTGCCGCCATGAAAGTGGCGTGGGGCTTCCAAAACGTAAGGTACATGGCAGAGCAGCAATGCTCAATCGGAATGTTCGTATGCGGAGGCAGGCTTCACCAAAAGCCAAACTGCGGTACAGTCTAACCGCGCGAGCAGGAGGCTGGATTCGACGACAAAGGAGGAGGGACACAAAGAATCTACGAGCGGGAAAGAGACGGATTGAACTCACCCTGCGCGATAATTTTTGTTTTTTTTTCGTATCAGAACCGCAAGTGCGAGGAGCTTTTGTGTTTGAGACAGGGAAAAAGGGCAACCGGCTGGAACGAAGTAGCAATGAGAGCATGTGCGATCGAGCGGGCCAATTGGGCTAGGGCGATGAGGCGGTCATGGAGGGAACGGCAGCAGGACGGCACACGGAGACCCAAGACCACCGTGCGTACCACCACGAGATCAGCATGCGGTTATCATCCTTAGTTCTGTATTTTTACGAGGCACTAGTATGTACCTGTTATCCACGTCACTGGCATTTGTAGTGTTGACGCGTTGTTTACTCTTCATACTAGGGAATTGTCCCCACATTTACCAAGGACGTGGTATCATGGCTGCGCTGCACCTTTTTTTGTCAGATAGTCCGGGAAGAAATAGCGATCATTGATTTTGTATGGTGGGTTTTGGTTTGATTGCTCTTTTTTCACTGCATGTCCGCGAGTCGTCACTCTGACAGAACCCCAGACAGCGGGCGTGATCTTCTCTGTGTTCACGACTACCGTGGGTTTCTTACGTTGCAGGCAGCACCCCAGACAGCAACCGCTGTAGTTAGTAGCCACGAGGTGGTTTGTCGTGGGAACTGGAAGAACTCTCATACCGTAGTTGAATGGACAACCGCGACCATGTCAGTTCAGTTTGTACATGGTTTTTATTTCATGTATGCGCCTTCTTCGGCTCAGGGACCATAGATAGGGGTCCAGAAACATAGATAGGTTGTTCGCGCGAAGCGCGAAAAAAATATAAAGGCGTTTTTCTCGGGCGAGCTAGAAACCAAACACTCGATAATAATGGGAAAAAATAAGAAACAGGAACGCTGGTCCAGTGCGAATTTCATATTCGTCAAAGGTACGTTCTACACTGAGTTCAGTATAACCGCTATTAAATTTCTCATTTTCTTGTCCTTTACTCTTACAGTGGGCTCATTTACCTGTGTTCTGGTAGAGGGCCAGATTCTGTTTTCAGCGTTAAAGGTCGACTTCATGTAATAGTGCATATCTGTTCGAGATAAACTCCGATTGCGAAACGGTTTCTCACGTTGAATTACCTGGTACATTACAAATAGACTGGCAGTACCGGTATATTTGTTGCAGGTGAAGGGCTGCGGGCGTGTCGTCACAAAGATAGACAACAAAAAACTAGAAAATACATTATGTCCGTACTACTGCAGCTAGCTGCTGCTCTAGAATTTTATCTCTGACGATATAGAACGATCACACAAGAGATACTCAACGCAACGTGACCGATGGAAGTGGTATCTCGTATAATATACTACTATGTTGAACATGGATGCATGGAGAGTTGACTGGCGATGTAAAGACGAAGTTCACTGCACCTTAGACAACACACAGAACACAGAGTCTACGTCGCACTCGATCTGGAGAGTTGTCGGGTGATGTAAAGACGAAGTTCACTGCACTCTAGACAACACGCAGAACGCAGAGTCTACGTCGCACTCGATCCTCTCCAAACAAACATACAATGCACGGAAAACGTCAAAACGTGTGTCGAGAAGAAAACGATTTCAATCGCAAAACGTATGTTCAGCAGCAGCCAGTGCTACACTGAATCCTTCACGTTAGCCCATGTTACACGTCAGTGGCAACTACAGTAAAGAAATCGCCTCTGCGACCACGCCAGCCATATTTAGAGTCCTCGTACGACCCACGGACCAAAGGGAACTTGCATGGAGGAATTTCAATTGTCTTCTGTTTTTCGACGAATACGTTTTGCGTCCCTGGGCCAGGGTCAGCAGGCACGACACGCCGTTGCTCGTCCAATTATGGGTCCAGGGTCGATCTGAGACCACCCACCATTGCGGTGTGTTCACTCCTGGCAACCACCGGATTCATCCATCGGTGTACGACCGCCATCCCCTCCGTTCACCCCCCCTGGCGATATCCACCCGCAATGCGCGGACTCAGATCGTTGCCCCTGCCTCCACCGTCCCGGCCGCGACCATGAATAGCGCCAACGGATCCCGCATTGAGGGGTTGGGAGCAAAACTTCGAGTCGAGGCCACGGCAGTGCTTGAAATCTTGGTCAATGCTTGCTGCATCACCCCCCTGACGACTCCACGGCGACTTTCATGATCGGGAGCTATCCGCGTTTCTCAGACACCGAAGCATAGCTTTGAGGTTGGCTGGTTATCTTCCTGTTGATGGCAATGGCGAGTGGAGAGTGCAGAGATACCGGCGGTAGCCCTGAATATGAGGGACGCAACAAGAAGGCAAGGATAGCGTTGCCGCGACAGCGGTGATTGGTTGCGGCCCGAAAACGACTTCGAAGCGTGTCCGCAGATTCAAGTGAGCAGCTACTCTTGTACATCCGAAAGGTACGCGCATTTGACACAGTTTACATACCACATTATAGAAGTTATATTACTACAGTAGCACCGCTATCTATTTGTTCAAGAAGGCTAGCTAGCCATCTCCCTGCCAACAAGAGTACTCCCCATGCCTTCGCACGACTCGTCACCGAGAGTAGGCTGCCAACACGCGCATTGAAATTTACAAGCCTCTACATGTTGTTTGGATAGTTTTATAAGCATCTTCACCCGCCGCTCACCAGTATATCCCTGTCGCCTGGTCGTATCAGACCCACGACTTTGTCGTCCTGACCAAAGGCGAGACCGATCCACTCGTTGCCTGATCTGGCTCCACCTGCAGCGTCGTCGCCTTCATCATCAGTGTTATCTGGCAATGCAATGGAAAATCATGCGGTTCACGCCAGATGAGCGTATAAGACAGTGAAACTGAAGTCTCAATCACACGCAAGGGCTACACAATATCGTTCGCTTGCATCAGAAATGTCAGACTCCACCACACGCAAAAAACGTAGAACATTTACACGCATGCCGCCATCCTTACGTCAGAGCTCCAGGAAATGACCAATGACTCACCTGCTCCCTTTGCGGTGTTCCCCGTAGGAAGGCCCTCGTTGTTGAAGTCGCCATTGCCTCCGCACCATCGTCCTACGGTCGCTTGTAAGATTCCGCCTGCGGATGATATATATATATATATGCCCCGCGACGCTAAATCTTCAAAAGACGCAGGTTCAGCAGACTCTGGCCGTGTATTGTCTTGGCATACACGCCCCCCCTCCCTCCCTCCCTCCCTCAGCAAACCCTCCTCCTTCCTGGGCAGCACGCTCGCCTCTACGGCTGCATGAAATCCCTCGTCACCGTCTGCTGCGATTTCCTGCAGGTGGGAGATAGGGCGCCGGTTCCGGGCGCTGCGTCCCGGCCTGCGGCAGTAGATATCGCATGTCGTTCTGTGCAACGCTTTCTCGTCGCTTGCCCGGCCTTTCATGACACAGGTATTGGCGGCGACCTGGCGTACAGGACGAAGGCACCTAGTAGTGTTTCCCTCATGATCTTAACCGCTCTCCACAGCCCGACCAGTTGCGTCCGAGCTTCCCCGTGACAAAGAGCTTCACGCGCGGAGAACAGCTGGTGTTGTACAGGCGCACTTGTTTCGCGGATAGGGCGTAGACGAGACCTGTGCCGCGGAGAGGGGCGTAGACGAGGGCGGGAAGGACGAGGGTACTTCTGTGTGTAGCACTTGAGGGGCACTGGGCGTTACGGTTACGTATTGCAGTACCGACATATTCGATAATAGAGCTTTGACCGGCCACCGTATTTCCTCGATAAGTTTCAAACCGGGCGCCAGGTCCTCAGGTGCAGGGAACACAGAGGCGAGGCGATGGCGCACTTCGAGTCGACCGTCGTTTTGCACAGAACGACCGGATTGAAGGTATCATACAACCTTAGTCCCGCTGCGTGTCGTTGAGACGAGCGCTCGTGCAGCGGGGGAACGGAATGGCGCCGTTCGGCAACTGCTTCCCCAGCAGGCATACCGTCATAGCGGCGTGTTATCGAGACGAGTATGCTACCAATTTCAACTCAGCGAGCGGGTGCAAGTGCGAGGTATTCGCCGCTTCTACGCCGCAGTTGTTGAAAGCCTGCGCAGCATCCGTTTTGATCGCGATACTAGTCAGTGCAAGGTGTCCATCGAGCAGAAAGGCGGTCGCCGTGCAAGTTGGTGCAAAGACAAACACTGAGTGCAGGTACTCCTCCTGCCACAAAAACAAGGGACGCAGGAAAAAAAGCGTACCCAGATGTTATTTGTCATAGCACTCGTGGTTGGCTACGCTCATCTTAGTCGATCCTCGAGAGCAGTAGGGAACGTCTCCTGTGTGAATCCAGCAGGGACCCTCTGCAACAGGAAGAGGAAGGGCGTGTCGCGATGCGGGAGTGCGTTGATGGCCGCCACGTTTTGCCCCCCGAATCGACCGTCTCCCACCCGCGTCTACACCAAGAACCCAGGGTTCTACAATATTTGACCTTGTCGTGGGCATGCCGTGGCATTGCCATGGCACTGCCCATGGCATACCATGCCGTCACCACGGCACCCCATGGTGTGGCACAAGATTTCATGGCATGCCGTGGGGGTTGTCATGACATGCCATGGGTAGCACCACCGCCGCGGCACTCCATGGCAACCCCACGGCATGTCATGGCAATCTCCACGGCACCCCAATGTCCACGGTACCTAGGTTAGGGTTGGGGTTGGGGTTAGGGTTAGGGTCCCATGGTATGCCGCGGAATATGCTGTGGAAGGTTTTGCCGCAGGTGATGCCGCGGCATGCCTCGGCAGGTCGCGAAATATACAATAATGTACATACCTCTAAGTCCTGAGCCTGGGCTCGTAGGAGAGCTCGAGCTGCCTGGTCGGCGGTTTCCTGCTGCTGCCTGGTCGGCTGCTGTTGCTGCTGCTGTTGCTACTGCTGTTGCTGCTGCTGATGTGGTGGTGGGTGTGCTGCTGCTGCTGCTGATGTGGTGGTTGATGCTGCTGCTGCTGCTGCCTGCCTGCCTGCTGCTTGCTGTCGATAGTGCTGGCACTGGTCTTTCTGTCTACACAGCAGTAGTAGTAGAACGTCCTTCCCGTTGAAGTCGGCTGCTTTACGGGTCCTGTTGCTGGAGGCTGTTGGTACTCTTCCTGGCACTACTCCTCCTCTTCGGCGTTTGGAGCCTGACACGGAGAGCTCTGACCGCCTGGTCTGCTGCTGCTGCTGCTGCTGCTGTGCTGCTGCTGCTGCTGATGTGCTGCTACTGCTTCGCTGCTGACGATGTGTTGGCGCCGCGAGAAAGGTGCCGCTCGTACACGAAACTTGACAGTGCAGTGAGCGGAATTCGAGCCTCGGGGTGTTTTCGGGGCGAGTTTGGCCTCTTGGCCAATAGACATCGTCGTAAGCAAAAGTCGTAAGCTATCTCGCTCGGTAAACCCCTTATAATATCGGGTATTGACCAATAGGAATGCGTCGTAATCAAGAAAAATGCCCCACCTTGGTCGCAGTGCCCTCATCCGGGCCCGGAAGTTCTATTATTTTTCATTCTTACCCCCGAACTAAACATCCCTTATTATTATATGGGGAACCCTCCGAAACCGTCTCATTCCTTCACTGGTTTATCTTTTCTATCCGTTACCCCCGAAACACCAGGTTGCCCCTACGATAACCTTCCTCTTTTTTTTTGCGTAATAATTGATTAGCGGAAAGCGTAAAAGCGTAATTTAGCTACTTCGTTGAAAATCGACGAGCAGTGGGTATGCTTAACCCTATGCGCGACAAGCCAGGAAGGCACGTACTGGGGGGGGGGGGAGAGAGAGACGACACCTGTGACCACGGCTTGTCCAGAAGAAGCTGAGGATAAAACATCCTGGGAGTTCGGCTGGAAAGTAAAAGTGATTTAAAAAAAAAGCCAGAGTAGACAATGCTAAACATGTAGTACTGGTAAGCAGAGCACAACGTATTTTTTTCATTAAGTTGTACGCCCTGGACAATAGACCCACAATTGTTTATTTTCCCATTGAGAATAGACCAGGGAAAAATCCATCCATAGTTGTCGCCAGAAACAATGGACGCCAGGAAAATATGAGATTTACATTACCAGCGACAAGAGGCGAGAGTGAAGTATATCGATGTATAGTGCCAGCGACAATACAAGTATACGAGGGGGAAATATGTATTGCCAGCGGCAATAGGCGAGGGGAAAATGTAACGATAGATAATGCCAGCGTCAATTGACGAGGGGGAAAATCTATCGATATATATTGCCAGCGACAATAGACTAGGGGGGAAACAATCGATAGATATTGGCAGTGACAGCATACGGGAGA
The DNA here is from genome assembly GCA_031763025.1 of Macrocystis pyrifera. Taxonomy (NCBI): domain Eukaryota; class Phaeophyceae; order Laminariales; family Laminariaceae; genus Macrocystis; species Macrocystis pyrifera. The sequence continues at coordinate 10,461,107 of JASSKH010000014.1, read as the reverse complement.
AAAATCTGCCGATAGATATTGCCAACAACAATAGGTTGTCAAGCTAATCCATCGCTGACCATTACCATCCGCAACGGATTTGAGAGGTATGTCATCCATGGCCATTGTCAGTCACAACATATTGTGGGCGGTAGCAATAGATAGACATTGCCGACAGCAATATACGCGTCCATTACCACGCTATACACGGGTCTTTAATTTTGCTGCCGTGGCCTTCGTCTATTGTCCAGGGTCGAAAACCACGTTTACATCTATGCATGAGATTGTATTAAATGTTCATCGAAACGCCCATGCTTTCTGTTTCGTTGGTTGGCTTAGCTTTGGAATTAACGGCAAACCAAAGCACAAAACGTCCTCCAGGTAGCGGCAGCAGCAGTCAAGGGAAAGTAAACGGCAAACCAAAGCACAAAGCATCCTCCAGGTAGTGGCAGCAGCAGTTGGTGGTACGAGGAGCATACCCAGGTTCTCCCTGCTTGTCAGCCTGGTACCTTGCTACCCTGTCTGCCGCTTCCGTCCTGCGTTCGTCAACTATGCCCGGCCCCTCGGCGTCAGATAATACGAAACAAACAAGCAAAGCAGCCTAGTCGTCCACCCACGCCATACGACATTTTCAATGAGGCTTATCAATCGAAGAAAGGAAGAGAAAGAAATACAACGAAAAACTCAGAGGATCAGCGCAAGAAATAAATTGAAAACAAAAAGAAGACAAAGGAAGACCACGTTACAACCAGCTGCACCAGTTGGTGGCACGAGTAGTATAGGCATGTTCTACTTCCTGGTCTGCCCGGTGCCTTGCTGCCCTGTCTGTCATCTCCTTCCCACTTTCGTCCACTGCAGTTTCCCTTCTACTCCTCCTGTTGTTGCTCCCCCTCCCCCCATTCCCTTGGCCACCACCCACGGCGGATGCGCGGCGCTGCCTACTCAGCTCAGCCTCAGCCTCGTGCCACCTCACCATTAACCGTTGGGCTGCTTCGAGGATCCCCTGGTACCACGTCCCCGCCCTTTGTGCAGCAGTGGACCACAGCGCGGTCTCAACTCTTAACACCAAAGAGGCAAGTTCCGTTGACCCTTCGGTGGCTCGGAACGCCCTAAGGTCTTCGACTATGTATTTATGTCCGCCAGGTCTCGGGTTCTCCCCACCAGCCATCGCCCCGAACATTACCCGACTGGTTAATCGCGCCTTGCTTCGCCGTGCCACCTTCCCCGCAAAGAAGCGCCGGGGGTGTTAGATGCATGTGCGGTGAATGAGAGCATCACTCGTGAAAAACTCGTTTTGGCGTGTCGAGAGGCAATTGTCTCCTGTGCCTGGGTGTGGCTTTGTCGTGCGTGTAGAGAGGCCTCGAGGTCCTCCTGTGGCTGGGTATGCATTCGGCGTGAGTGCCAAAAACTTGTATGAATACTACCGGTGTCTTGCTTGAGTGAGGCTGGCCCGTGGTATACACCATGACTGATACATCAGCCACACGCATTTAGGTATCGCATACCTAGAAACGATTCGTACAATGTATCGTATTTACGTACGTACAATTGTCTGTTGGTTTCCAGTGCGCTGTTCAGCAGCACGGCTTGATCTGAGAGGATGATGCTGTGCGTGCGGGTGCCATCAGCGCCCACTTAGCGGTATTTCGGGGTAGTTTCGGGGTAAATTTGGTCGAAAATATTGCATTTTTCAAAATAACGAAAAAAGACTCCGGGGCTATCGACGTAGCTCGCGACGGCGGTCAGGGCAAATGTTGATCCACGTTACATTTTTTTAATTCAAAAGATATGCACTAAAACGTCAAAGGACATACTGTCCTGCATGGACCGTAGGATACAAGGCTCAGAGAAAAAAAACGAACAAAAACTCTCCTTTAGGAGACCTGCGCGTTTGCCGGTGTCTTTGGAGTTCGGAACATCTACCTCCACTCCGAGAAAAATGTACCTTGTTGCTGCTGTTGTTGTTGTTGTGGTGGTTGTTGTTGTTTTCTTCACATTAAACCGTTCTTTCTACCCGTCGACATCCAGCACAACCAATGTCCGTGCCGATTCTTCGATCCTAGAGAGCTACGACGTACAAATTATGTGGTCACAACGCTACGCCACAGAGACACTACGTTGCCACGTATGTAATGCCGGCGTCCCCGGTGGCTTGGTAGGTGGTCCGCGAGAGTATCAAGATCAATTTCGTGAGTTCGAGTCTCACCGAGTGCATGCTCGTAGGGACTTTTTCTTGAATAAAATTGATTAGCGGAAAGGGCGAGAGCGTGAGTTCGCTGTACATTCGAAGCAAAGAGAAAAACAAAAAACAACAACAAAAAAAAAACAAGGAAGACAATCCGAAAGAAAAAAAGGAACAAGAAATAAATATAAGAAACAAACCATCGTGCCCCCCCCGCAGGGGATCTGGCAGACACTTGAACAGAACTATTAATAGCTGGAAAAAAATTAGAAAAATAAGAAAAACACCACTACTCGTCGTCAACAGAGTAATGTGAAGCGGTGGCCGATATAGGGTAGTGGTTAGGGTGGTGGTAAGGGACGCAGGTGGTTCTGGCAGCTGGAAAAAGCAGTGCTTCGCTTCTTCTGATTTAGATCTGCTTATTGATGGCGAGAGCTGAGGAGGTGCTCTGGTAGAGAAGTGAGAGGTAGGGGGGCGGGACTCGACGCCCAGATATACTCGTCCCACCCCACGCCACACGCTCTCCGAAATTCCTCTTATCTGATGTACTCCTACGGAACTTTCGTATGGCTACCGATCGTTGTTCTGCTAATGTAAGAACTTCTCGTTTCGTAGTCCTATGAACATTACTCTCGTCAAACGGGCTATCCGCCCTAGGGAACATTCCTAAAAGAACGTTACTCTCGACTAACGGAATATCCGCCGGGTTAATCCATTCTTCGGATTGTTCTCGTATTCGTGAGACTACAACACTGCAACATATTATCTATATATATAGCCCATGAGTACTCCACTCATATCACAGTAAGACCAACTATTACGGGAAATTTTTGAAGGGGTCTCAGAACTGGCTTTTTTTGTCGAAAACCCGCGATTTGGTTGTCCACTTCCACGAAAAAAGGCTTGATATTGATTGAAGAAGTCGAAATGGTGGGGGGGGGGGGGGGCTGCCCTGGCCCGCCCCCCCCCTGCATGCGTACGCCTTCATTACCCCTATATAAAATGGCCGGAGGGAAGAGAGAAAAGGGGGGGGGTCGCCTCGTCCCTTTTCGCTTGCTTACGCCTCCCCCCCCCCTCCACACAAACGAAACGCGGTCGACCTCCTTACCGGTCGCGCTCCGCTCGAGGAACGCCTCCCCAGACGCCTCCACGCCGGGGACCCACCTCGACCGCCAAACGATTATGAGTGCAGTGATTCCGTTCCAAACGGGACGTGCGATCGGGATTAAGCCACTACTAATCGACCACTGTGTGCTTGTGCTTTCGGGTGGTTCCGTTTCTGACGGCCCGTTCGTACCAGGAACCCACCACGATTGCTAACCGACTATGTGATGATTCCGTTTCTAACGGCCCGTGCGTTCGGGATTATGCCACCACTTACGCGTGCTTTCTAGTGGTTCCGTTGCTAACGGCCCGTGCGATCGGGAACCCACCACGAAAACTAAACGATTAATATGTAATGATCCCGTTTCAAACGGCCCGTGCGATCGGGATTAAACCACTACTAATCGACCACTATGTGCCTGTGCTTTCGGGTGGTTCCGTTTCTAACGGCCCGTTCGTACCGGGAACCCACCACGATTGCTAAACGATTATGTGATGATTCCGTTTCTAACGGCCCGTGCGATCGGGATTATGCCACCACGAAAACCAAGCGATTAATATGTAATGATTCCGTTTCAAACGGCCCGTCCGATCGGGATTAAAATTATTACAAATCGACCACTGTGTCTCCTTCCCCTCCGTTTGCCCATCCGCCGTGGAAATTTGTTGCGGGAGGGTGGGCGGGAAAAAAACAACTAGATGACTCCCTGACGTCCCTTACCCGGTTCTATTCAGCTCGTGCAGGGCCTTGCCCGTCAGCTATCTATCCTGGATACTCGCTGCACCGACGACCCCGCTTCACACTGCGCTACCGCTGTTTGCTCGTATCTGAACTACGTTGGTCTTTCTTCATCAATCATCCGGAACTTCTATTATTTTTCATTCTTACCCCCGTACTAAACATCCCTTGTTATTATATGGGAAACCCTCCGAAACCGTCTCATTCCTTCGCTGGTTTATATTTTCTACTCGTTTCCCCCCCCAAACACCAGGTTGCCCCTACGACAACCTTCCTCTTTGGTTATCCACTTCCACGAAAAAATGCTTGATATTAATTGAAGTAGCCGAAAAGGTGGGGTGGGGGGGTGGGGGCTGCCCTGGCCCGTCCCCCCCCTGCATGCGTACGCCTTCCTTACCCTTATATAAAATAGCCGGAGGGGAGAGAGAAAAGAGAGAAAAGGGGGGGGGTCGCCTCGTCCCTTTTCGCTTGCTTACGCCCCCCCCCCTCCACACAAACGAAACGCGGTCGACCTCCTTACCGGTCGCGCTCCGCTAGTGGAACGCCTACCCTCACGAGACCGCGGTTCCTTTCGCCCTTCGTCCGGATATGTGTAAGGACTGTTCGGGTACTTTGAAGCCTCCCAAGCGGTCCTTACTATCCCGGGCGGAGTAGCACCTATAGTATTTAACCCCATCTCGTCCCTTGTCCTGGCTGTCTCTCAAACTCCCCCCCCCCCCCCCTCTAAATCTGGATGGGTTGGCGTCGAGTGGCGACGACGCTGTAAAATCAAGCCACCAGACACTAGACATGCAATGTACAGACTGCTCCTTCTGGCACAAATGCCACATAGACCAGACCAGACATAGACGCTACGCAAACAACAGCTCAGAAACCAGACCCGCCGGTAAAGCAAACACAACACAGAATACACGATTCACCGTTATTTCCCATAAAAACACAACCAGATTTAGACATGAAATTTCTCAACTAACATTTTTTTTTCCCCACACCGAAACGCAAAAAATCGGATTTAGACATGAAACAATTGAACTAACCAGTTTATTTTTTTTTTTTTCCCCCCATATGATTACAAAAACCGGATTTAGACATGAAATTACTCAAATAACATTTTTTTTTTCCCCATACCGAAACGAAAAAAAAATAGGATTTAGACATGAAACAATTGAACTATCCAGTTTTTTTTCCCCATATGATTACAAAAACCGGATATAGACATGAAATTACTCAACTAACTATTTTTTTTTTCTCATACCAAGAACGCAAAAACCAGATCTAGACGTGAAACAATTGAATTAACCAGTTTTTTTTTTCCCCCCCTTGATCATGACACAAAACCGGATTTAGACATGAAATCACTCAACTAACTTTTTTTACCATACCAAAAACGCAAAAAACAGATTTAGACGTGAAACAATTGAACTAACCAGTTTTTTTTTTTCCCAATATCATAACACAACCCGGATTCAGACATGAAATTGCTCAACTATTCATTTTTTTTTCCGATACCGAAACCCAAACCAGATTTGAAAATGAAACAACTGAACAAACCAGTTCTTTTTCCCCATATCCGAACCCAAACCAGTCAGACTTGAAAAAGTATAATAGTTTCTCCCATGTCATAATACTGGTAGTAATGGCATAAAATATAGACCGAAAACCGAGCATGAAGGTGGACCGCCTCACATGCGCACACATAGATACGGCATGGTCACCCCAACATGTTCAATTCACATGAAGGTTGGGTCTTGTGGTAAGATACCGGTAAAAACTATACCGATTTCCATTGGGCGATGGAAATCTGGTGTGACATCATTCCTAAAATCCCCGACATTTGGTGCGCACATACCAAGCGCTAAATGAAGGGGAGGGGTGGATGATGCATGGCATGAAGTCAAGACCTATTATACTCATGAAACAAACACCTTGCATTTGATCGACCACATGACCTAACAGAAGGAGCACCAAGCAGTACGTAGATATCTTGATATCTTGAAGGATAGAAGCCGGTGCAAAATGTGGGGGGATTGTTGGCCAAGCTTTCGGCAGTGAAGGTCTACTCGGGAGCATTAGTGGGGTAGTTACCCATGGTGAAACGTACATATGACGGAGAAAGCGACGTACGGGGCATCCCGATGTGTGAGTAAGACTTTGTGTTATGCAAGCCGTCCTTGAACCTTGCACAGTAAAAATGACCTCCCTGGAGGAAAGTAACCAGTACAGCAGCGGGGCAAGAAGATAGAAGATACGATCGTGGGACGCCAGGATGGTTACCATGCAGATCGCCTGACACAAACGTGGGGTACTTGTGTTAAGGGTGTTGAACTTGGCTCCAGGCTACGAGCCCGTGTTGGAGACACTATTTAGGGTGGTGCGCCGACAAAAGAACTGGAAGACACCAGACCCTCAACGAGTACTAGGATTGGGAAGTCCCAGTAACTTGAACACTTCCCACTACCACTATGAGCACAAACAAGCTGGAGATATTCTCGGAAGAGATTAGGAGAAAGACGGCGAGGAAGGGTGGGTGAGAGAAAGAAAGATTGGCAGGGTAAAGTACTAGTAGTGCTGATATTTGGAGTTCCTAGCGACATGACAAGGATTGAGTTCAAGAGGAAGTGCGATGAAGTAGGACTGTACTGCTTTGCAATAGGAAACGTAGAACGAGAGGGAGAACACTTTCGAGTAACTCTGAAGCTGAAAGCGAGCATGGAGTGGCAGAGGATAGAGACAGAAAAAGTGTCGGCATGGGTTAGAAGACTAGGATGGAGAATATGTATAGCTAATGGAATAACGAAACTAAGACGTAGTCCTAGGGTGAACGAAGGTAGGGGGAAGCAGGAAACAGCAAGTGACTCAAAGGGAATGGGGGAGAAATATAGGGGCGCAGAACAAGCAGACAAGAACAGGAACGGAAACGAAAATAATGCTCAAAGAAGAGATAACAGAAATACTCGTGGCGACAACGGAGAAAGAACAGGTAATACTAGAGCGGATAGTGAAACGAAAAGGAGGCTGAGAATAGGATCATGGAACTTATGTGGCTTCGCCACGGAAGAGCGCAAAATAATCGAAATTGCCGAACAAGTAAGGAAGCGCGCCCTAGACATAGTGGGAATTCAAGAGTCGTGGGAGAAAGAAGGAGGGGAGATAGGATCCAAAGTTGGATAGTACGCATGGATAGGGATAAAGAGGAAGGGACATACTAATAGCAAGAATAGGGGGGGGGGGGGGTGGGGGGGTTCCTAGTCAAATAATACCTGTGTGGCATAATAGAGGTGATCAAAGACACTAAATTCGACGAAAGCATATTGATGAAGATTCCAGGGGATCGGGGAGCGAAATATTACTTCTTAGGACACATATATATGCCCCCAGAGTCGAAGAATACGATAAAAGATATACAGAGGAAGTTCGGAGAAGTAGCAGTAGATGCACATAAGTATAAGAGGCAAGGAGAAGTAGTACTGGTGGGAGATTTTAACTCAAGAATTGGGAAGGCAAGCAAACTGAATGAGAACAATGGACAATATGGGGAAGTAACAAATAATAAGAATGGGCAAGATATGTTGAAGTTCTTCAAGCACAACGAGATGAAAACGTTGAACGACAGAGTAAAAAAGGCAGAACCGGAATGGACTAGACAGTGCATACAAAAGGGAGAAAGCTCTGTCCTTGACTTTATAGTAGTAGAAAATGGAAGTGGTAAGGAAACGGAACTACATGTATGCGCAGCGGACATAGGAACTACGGATCACGGTATAATATGGACAGACAGTCAACATACGAGAGTTATCAAACATAGAAGAGGTAGGAAATTGTATCGATGGAGAATAGATAAACTAGAAGTAAAAGAGAAAAGGGAAGAGTTCCAAGAAGAGGTGGCCAAAAATGCAGAGAAATCTTCCGAGCTGTTGGAAACAGTAGGTACAACAAGGAACGATATAGAAAGGGATGATGCAGGAGCTAGGATAATAGAAGGATGGGAGCAGTTGGTCAAGACCACAGCAAGTAAAGTAATAGGGGGAAGAAGTTGATAGTATGCAACAGAGCGGTAATATGGTGGGATGAAGAAGTGAAAGAGGCTATAAGAGCAAGGAGAAAGGCACACGCAAGGTATACATCGAGTAAAACTTCGACTGGGGTGGGAGGAGTATGCTATAGCTAGAAAGAAAGTAAAAGAGATGGTAGAGAAGAAGAAGTATGGGATATGGAAAGACGTAGTAAATAAAACGAATGAAGACTTTGAGGGCGGGATGAAGCAGATGTGGGTAGGGATAAAAGTGATACGTGGCAAACACGCAGGAGAGGCAGACACGGGAATAGCTACTCCAAGAGCACAGAACGGTAAAATGGTTAGTAGTTCGAAGGGGAAAAGGGAAGTACTAGTAAAGCATTACCGAAAGCTAGGAACACCCACAGCCAACGAACGTTCGATGCAGAATTCGAGAAGGAAATCAACGCGTGGGCAGAGGCGAACGTAGATACACCAGAAAGGGAAGACAGTGGTTCGGGAGGGTTACAGAGAGAGTTCACAAGGGAAGAAGTAAAGAAGTGTGTAGCTAAACTTAAGAATACAAAGGCAGCAGAGGCAGACCAAATGGTGAATGAATTTATGAAGTACGGGGGAGAAGGAATGCTTACCATGATGGTCATGTTGTATAACGGGGGATATGGAAAAACGAGTACGCACCTAGGAGGTGAGAGAGAAGGAGTAGTAGTAAATTTATTCAAGAAAGGAGATAAGGCTGACCCGGGAAACTATAGAGGGATAACGCTACTAAGCACAGTAGGCAAAACATTTTGTAAGATTTTGAACGATAGAATGGGAACGATGATGGAGAAGGAAGACAAAATAAGCGAAGGGCAAGCAGGGTTTAGGCCAAACCGTAGCTGCGTAGACCATGTGTACACCTTAGGTAAGATTATTCAAGGTTGGAAAGACGCGGGACTAACAATGTACTGTTTCTTTCTAGATGTGCAGAAAGCCTACGACACAGTATGGAGAAATGGATTGTGGAAAAAACTGTGGGAAATAGGAATCAGAGGAAAGATGTGGAGAATGATGAAAAAGATGACGGAATGTGCGAGAAGTGCTGTGATGTTGGACGGGGAAATATCGAAGTATGTTGATATTTTACAAGGAGTTGCACAGGGATGTATGTTGTCATCTAACTTACTCAAGATATCTATTAACGACCTGATAGTAGCAGTCGAGGGAGCAAGGCAGGGAGTCACGGTAGGGGAAGATACGGTGTCGGGATTGATCTTTGCGGATGACTTCGTGGGGATATCAGAAACACCCGAAGGATTGCAGAAACAAATAGAGAAGGCGCTAGAATACACCAGGAAATGGAGGGTGACGGCGAACGTCAAGAAATGCGCAGTAGTTGTTTGCAACGAAGATAAGGTAAACCCGGTAAATTTCAGTTGGAAGTGGGGAGAAGATGAATTGCCGATCGTAGACCAGCATACATACCGTGGCGTAGAGATCTCAAAAGATTGCTCTTGGGATACACATATAGCAAAAGTAGTAGGAAAGAGTAAGGCATAAGTAGGCAAGATGGATGCGATCCTAACAGACCCGAACCTTGACACTAGGATTAAGAGGTGTATCTTGATGAATGTGATAGTACCAAAGCTAGAATATGCACGAGAAGTATGGGAAGGGAACGCGAAATGACAGCAGCTAAAAAAATCCTAAGATGCTCAAGTACGACTAGTAATACAGTATTAAGAGCAGAACTGGGAATACGCCCACTCAAGACAAATAGAGACATGAGAAAGTTGAACTGGCAATATAAAGTAAGGAACATGCCAAAAAAAGAGGTTGCCAGCCATAGTTGATAGAGCTGTATGGGAGAAAGTAACAAAAGGGCGAGCTGGAATAAGGTGGGATGGCGTAGTTGAGAAAGTATGGAAGGATATAGGGGGGGAAACCAAGAAGAGATGATGTCCGCCGGGAAGTTTGGGAGGTACAAGGCAGAAGTAGAAGAAAGGATAGAAAGAACGGAAAGGAAAGCGCTAAGAAACAAGGTGGAATCGGAAAAACACTTAGAGATATACGGGGGATTGAGGGAAGGAATTGGAATGAAAACGTATTTGCATGGCCCAATGGACTTCACGAAAACGCTGAAATGGCGCTTTCGTGTAGGGGACCTGGACCTGCCAGAAAGAAGAAAGAGGTACACCAGCAGCCGGGAGGAGGAGGAAGTAGACGCACAGATGTGCCCGTGTGGCAAAGCAAAAGAGAGTAGAACTCACATAGTAGGAGAATGTGAAATATACAAGGAGGAACGGGATGTGTTAGAAGAGGAGATGAGGAAAATAGACGAATGTGACATGGAGGAGTTTGATACAATGAATAGCAGCGAGAAAACGATCGCTCTCGTAGGAGATAGATGGTGGCCACAGGAGGCCAAACAGGAAGGGGATAAGATTAGCAAAACGTTTTTATATATAATATATGGAAACAAGGTAATGAGCGCCCAATTGTTGGAGGTGTCTCTATTAGGAGTAGGAACGGTGCTCCGTCTCGAACGGGATGCGCGGTCAACGGTCAAATGACTAAGGCAAGCAACAAATGAGTACCCCCCCCCCCCCCCCCCCCCCCCCCCCCCAATGCTCCAACACCTCTGATACCCATACCGGGTCTTCCATGTTAGCCCTAACGTACACCATAAACGAGTCCGACGACCACCTCCCTTCTTTCTTTATCACTGCCTCTGGCACTCTTCTCGCGGCTAGTCTGGTTGCCCCCCCTATTCTCCCCGAATGCAACGCGAATTCTTCCGGAATCAGACTTGCCCCCGCTCCTCTCCCCTCTTCCTTCCACCTCCTCCCTACACTGGCGAGGCCCTTCCTCAAGCACTGGGTTGCCTTCCCCCTGGACCAGACTCTCCAACCGTCCGTTCCTCGATATGGCATCAAAGGGGCTTCCCTTGTCAACTCCCCGTCATTGTACATTTCGAAAGCTCCACCAATAGCCCCACTGCCCCTCCTTCCTCTCCTCCACCCCGTCCTGATCTTGTATTGACTAGTACCGCTCCCTTTCTTCCTTGGTCTCCCTTCGATCCTCTGAACCACACCTCTACCTTACGTGCTTCCGAATGCTACCCTCCGCCAGTTGATCGTTATCTCTGAAAAAAAAACGCGACATCCCCCTGCCTTAAGCAGTATACCTTGTGATACACCCCTCTCTCCTTGGCAAACAATTCTGACGCTCGCAACATAAAAAAATAGGACAGTGCCAGACCTATCCATAACACCCTCCCCCCTTCCGCCCATGATGCAGTGCTTCCTTGCACCCCCTTCAGCATCCCCCAAGTCAATGGTCTTCTTACCCTCTGCTGACTACCCGTCTCTACGTGTGCCCTGTTGATACCTTGCCTCACCGATCTGATCAATAGGTTACTCATGGGCACCGAAAGTCCCACGAACTGCTCATGGTAGAAATAAATCGCCACTAACTTGCCTACTACCGTCGACTCCTTGTTCCCTTTTTTCTGTGGAGCAGTACCCCATGAACTCGACCAACTCCCCCACTAACCCCATTTCCCCCATGTCGTTCTGCAGCCAACACCCCTTCCCGACCAACGATCTCCAGCTCACCCACATCCTCCAATTCGCCTCGTAAGTTTTTCGAGACGAAGCTGCAACTCTTCCAAATGCGTACTCTCTCGCAATATCTCCGAACACATTAGCTGCTCCCCCGATCCCAGTTCCTGCACCTGCCAAGCGATTTCGGGACATTCTGCGTTCTGTTTCTCGGGAATCTGTTCCTCTCGCCACCTAGTCAGACCATCTGCCAACCTGTTATCGACCCGTACGTGCCTAGCCTGAAACACCACCTTCCCCTTGCCTCCAACGCCCCCATCATTCTCAGCAATGCCCCTATTCTCGCTTGTTTCTCACCCCCCCCACGACACCTATTTACCCAGGTTACAGCTGCTTCGTTATCTGCCCTAACTGCCTCCCCCTTCCTACCCGGTCTCTCCCCCCTCATGTCTACCATTACGAACGCCGTCACCACCATGGTCATGACCTACAACAGGTCAATAGAAATTAAATCAGCTACCGCCTGCCCCCCCCTTATCGTACGTTTCTGCACCTCTTCTGGCAGGGCGAATCTCCAGTACACCCCCATTTCCATGCACAACCCCCCTATCGCTGTCAATGAAGCGTCCGAAAACCAGGTTCTACCCGGCCGCTGCTTCACGAATCTGAAAGACGGTGCTGTTATGCTCTGCCCCCCGTACCCTCCTCCGTCCCCAAGAACCATCTCCACCATCCCACGTCTGCCATGAACTCCCGCGACAACCGTAGAACTCGTCTCGCTTTTTTCTTCTTTCTGAACCTACCCCACGCACCCCCCCCCCCCCAGGCCCGCTCCACCCCATCAAGATTCAGACTGGATAACTGCAGAAGCCGACGGACGAAGTACCGTCCGGGCCGGATTACAAAGGATGCGTGGTGCAACTTCCCTGCTAACACTAGCACCTCCCTCACCGTTGCCGTCTGCCGCCCTGCTGGCCAATCTGCGAATCGCGCGCGTAATTCGTCCACTTTTCGTTTCGGGAGGGCAATAGTCATGGTCTCTGTGTCAGCATCGTACCCCAACACCTCTTGTTGCGTTGCCCAGCCTGTCACCTTTTTTTTCCGAAAGTAACGGCTCCTCCCCTTCTGACCTCTCGCCCATGGCCTGCTCGTGGATTCCCGCTAGCGATCGAGACAAGTCCGAACACCGCGCCCCTTCCGGATCCCACTGAACCTCTACTGAGATGGCATCATCCATAAAAAAAAAACACAAAGGCTGGGTCGTCCTGCCCTCCCCCGTTCGCTGGCCACACTACGCACTCTGCCGGCCACTGGGCTACTGGACGCCCCGTTGCCTGCGCAACCGTCCCGTGCTCTACCGCGCGGTCTCCCGCCCTCGAGAACGACGCGGATGCTCTCGTGGTGTTGCGTTGCGCATGCTGCATCGCAGCTGATATCACGCCCCACCACCCCGGACTACCCCTCCACCCAAACTGCAAGCGCAAATCGACGTAAAGGTACTCCCCCAATACGTACCCGGGACGCCCGCAGTCCCGGAACCTTCTCTGCTTGCTTCTTTGGGAAAACAATCGCCCTGCCCCCCGCCACGTCCGCAGCCGCTTTTTCCCACACTGCGTCGGTAAATTTCTGCGCGCTTGAATGGTTTCCGTATGCAAGTTCCTGTATGAGGTCCCCCCCTGGCCCAACGTCTACCGGTACCCCCACGCGCGCTATGTGCCTCAACTTGTCGATTTCCGGGAATTGGTGCTTGTCTCCGAAGAACGCTTGTTCGCGCTCTGGGTCCATGTGAGGTGCTGTCAACGAACCCCCCAACCATTGCACAACCCTCCCTACCCCCCCCCCTTCCCCCGCCCCGGTTACCCGCGACAAAACTGCTCCAGCCGTCGTAACTAAAACTCGCACTAAGCTTGCCGCATTCACCGACTTCCCCGACGACTTCCCCAACAACCCCTGTGCAACCTCCCAACGCTTCTGATCTTCAACGCGCCGGCCGGATATCGCACCTGTTTCTGACAAAACCACCGCGCGCTCCCTCACCCGAAGCCAAAACGGTCCCTCTGCGCGAAATTCCGCACATCAATGTTGCTCAGCGCTGCTACCCGCTGTGTCCCTTCCCCCTTGACGATGAAAGTCCCTGTATTCGTACCCAAAGCATCCGCCGAATCAAAGGGTGGGGGTTTCCCATCCCCGCGCAGTGATGACCAGACCACTGTTGTGCGGTTGCTCTTGCGCCACATCGTCTCCGCTACTGATGGCTTGCTTCTCCGCTCCCCGCCTCCCCACCCCCATTCGCCCCCCCCCCCCCCCCCCAACCTTGCAACCCGGACGAGAAATTCGATGCTCCCCCCCCCCCCCCGCTGCGGCCTGGTGCTGAGTAATGAACTCATGTCGTCCCCCCACCCCGGAGCTGCTTCGTGCTGCGGCTGCCGGTGCTACCTCCGTGCTCCCCTCTCCCACGGACTTGTCTCCTCCCCCTCCCACCCCCACTGTCCTTCGGGTGCCCCCATCTGCCGCTGTCGCGACCCCGACACGTCTATCTCCCACTCGCTTACATCCCCGAACCCCCCCAGGCCTGACTGCTGCTGCTGCTGTAGCCGCATGCTTGGCCGCTGTTGCTGCTGTCGCGGATTCGGTACTCCCCCGATCCTACCCCCCCCCCCCCCCCCCCCCCCCCCCCCCCCCCCCCCCCCCCCCCCCCCCCCCCCCCCCCCCCCCCCCCCCCCCCCCCCCCCCCCCCCCCCCCCCCCCCCCCCCCCGTATGCCCACCCTTCTTGCTGTGGTGCCCAGTCTTGCTGTAGGTGCTGTGGTGTGCCCCGGCTATGCGGCTGCTGCAGTGCCTACCCCTGCTGCTGCTGCTGCTGCTGCTGCGGCGGCGGGCCTCCCGGGCCCCAGGGTGCCTGTGAGGGCCCGTTAAAGGTCGTGAGCGGATGGCTAGCCCTCCTCCCCCCCGCCTCCTGCTGAAACGAACTCCCTCCGCCCGACCACGGGGGGCCCTGAACCTCGTTTCCGGGGAAACATTGGTCGTTGCGCTGCGATGGGGCATGTTGCATGGAGTTGGATTGCTCGCGGTTCCCATACGAGCCGTTCCCACGCCCCCTACCCGATCGCATGTGAGCTCCTTGGTGTACTGCCTGGCTACCCTCAAAGTGCACGTTCCTACTCGTACCCAGGCTACTCAGGGTATTTGCTCGCACTCTACCGTCGTCGTTGTTGCCCGACCCTCCTGCTGAAGACTGATCGTCCTCCGCGTTACCGGCCGCCCCGTCCCTTGGGTCGACCCCCGCCTTGGCCCTGGGCCTCCCACAAGATGGTCGTGCTCCTCGTCCTGCTGCTGTATCGCGGTAAGAGGTTCCCCCATCCTGCTCGTCGACAATCCCAACGCACAGGCTCAACGACTGCTGACCACTTGACGACTCCTTGACGTCCCTTCCCCTGTAAAACAACAACTAGACGACTCTCTGACGTCTCTTGCCCGGTTCTATTCAGCTCGTGCAGGGCCTTGCCCGTCAGCTATCTATCCTGGATACTCGCTGCACCGGCGACCCCGCTTCAGACCGCTCTACCGCTGCTTGCTCGTATCTGAACTGCGTTGGTCATTCTTCATGAATCTGGCTCAGCGATCATAGGTAGGGGTCCA
The DNA here is from genome assembly GCA_031763025.1 of Macrocystis pyrifera. Taxonomy (NCBI): domain Eukaryota; class Phaeophyceae; order Laminariales; family Laminariaceae; genus Macrocystis; species Macrocystis pyrifera. Next base: position 10,445,909 of record JASSKH010000014.1, on the reverse strand, counting down.
GATTTATATATAGGGCTCAGGGACCATAAGTAGTGGTCCAGAAATATATATAGATTGTTCGCGCGAAGCGCGAAAAAAATATAAAGGCGTTTTTGTCGGGTGAGCTACAATACCAATTACTTGAAAATAGTGGGAAAAAATAAGAAACCAGAATGCTGGTCGAGTCCGAATTTCTTATTTGTAAAAGGTACGTTCTATACTGAGTTCAGTATAACCGCATTCAATTATCTCATTTTCCTGTCATTTACTCTTACAGTGGGCTCCTTTACCTGTGTTCTGGTATAAGGCAAGATTCTGTTTTCAGCGTCAAAAGTCGACTTCATGTATTAGTGCATATCTGTTCGAGATAAAATCCGATTGCGAAACGGTTTTTCACGTTGGATTACCTGGTACTTTCCGGATAGACTGGCAGTACCGGTGTATTTGTTGCAGGTGAATGGCTGCGGGGGTGTCGTCGCAAAGATAGGCAACAAAAAACTAGAAAATACATTCTGTACTACTGCAGCTAGCTGCTGCTCTAGAATTTTATCTCTGAGGACACAGAAGGATCACACAAGAGATACTCTGCGCAACGTGACCGATGGAAGTGGTATCTCGTATAATATACTACTGTGCTAAATATAGATGCATGGAGAGTTGTCTGGTGGTGTAATGACGAAGTTCACTGCATTTTAGACAACACACAGAACGCAGAGTCATCGCCTTCGGTCTTCTCCAAAAAAACATACCAGGTACAATACACGGAAAACGTCAAAACGTGTGTTAAGAACAAGACGATTTCAATCGCCAAATGTATTCAGCAGCAGCCAGTGCTACACCAAATCCTTCACGTTAGCCCATGTTAAACGTCAGTGGCAACTAAAGAGAATCGCCTCTGCGACCACGCCAGCCATATTTACGAGTCGTCGTACAACCCACGGACGAAAGGGAACTTGCAAGGAGGAAATTCAATTGTCCTCTGCGTTTCGGCAAATACATTTTCCGTCCCTGGGCCAGGGTCAGCAGGCACGATGCGCCGTTGCTCGTCCAATTATGGGTCCAGGGTCGATCTGAGACCACCCACCCTCGCGGTGCGTGCACTCCTGGCAACTTCCGGATTCCTCCATCGGTGTACGACGACCGCTATCCCCTCCGCTCACCCCCCCCTGGCGATATCCATCCGCAATGCGTGGACTCAGATATTTGCCCCTGCCCCCACCGTCCTGGCGGCGACCATGAATGGCGCCAACGAATCCCGCATTGAGGGGTTGGGAGCAAAACTTCGAGGCGTGGCAACGGCAGTGCTTGAAATCTTGGTCAGTGCTTGCTGCATCACCCCCCTGACGACTCCACGGCGACTTTCATGATCGGAAGCTATCCACGTTTCTCAGACACCGAAGCATAGCTTTGAGGTTGGCTGGCTATCTTCCTGTTGATGGCAATGGCGAATTGAGAGTGCAGAGATACCGGCGGTAGCCCTGAATATGAGGGACGCAACAAGAAGGCAAGAATAGTGTTGCCACGACAGCGGTGATTGGTTGCGGCCCGAAAACGACTTCGAAGCGTGTCCGCAGATTCAAGTGAGTAGCCACTCTTGTTCATCCGAAAGGTACGCGCATTTTGACACAGTTTACATACCACATTATAGAAGTTATATTACGACAGTAGTACCGCTATCTATTTGTTCAAGAAAGCTAGCTAGCCATCTCCCTGCCAACAAACGTACTCCCCATGCCTTCGCACGACTCGTAACCGAGAGTAGGCTGCCAACACACGCACTGAAGTTTGCAAGCCTCTACATGTTGTTTGGATAGTTTTACAAGCATTTATACCCGCCGCTCACCAGTATATCCCTGTCGCTTGGTCCCATTAGACCCTCGACTTTGTCGTCCTAACCAAGGCCGAGACCGATCCACTCGTTGCCTGATCTGGCTCCACCTGCAGCGTCGTCGCCTTCATCATCAGTGTTAGCTGGCGATCAAATGGAAAATTATGCGGTCCACGCCAGATGAGCGTATAAGACAGTGAAACTGAAGTCTCAATCACACGCAAGGGCTACACAATATCGTTCGCTTGCATCAGAAATGTCAGACTCCACCATACGCAAAAAAAAAAAAGTAGAATATTTACACGCATGCCGCCATCCTTACGTTAGAGCTCCGGCAAACGACAAATGACTCACCTGCTCGCTTTGCGGTGTTGCCCGTAAGAAGGTCCTAGTTGTTGAAGTCGCCATTGCCTCCGCACCATCGTCAAGCGGTGGCTTGTAAGATTCCGCCTGCGGATGATATACATGCCCAGCAACGCTAAATAATCGAAAGACGGTTCAGCAGACTCTGGCCGTGTATTGTCTTGGCATACACGCCCCCCCTCCCTCCCTCCCTCCCTCAGCAAACCCTCCTCCTTCCTGGGCAGCACGCTCGCCTCTACGGCTGCATGAAATCCCTCGTCACCGTCTGCTGCGATTTCCTGCAGGTGGGAGATAGGGCGCCGGTTCCGGGCGCTGCGTCCCGGCCTGCGGCAGTAGATATCGCATGTCGTTCTGTGCAACGCTTTCTCGTCGCTTGCCCGGCCTTTCATGACACAGGTATTGGCGGCGACCTGGCGTACAGGACGAAGGCACCTAGTGATGTTTCCCTCATGATCTTGACCACTCCCCGCAGCCCGACCAGCTGCGTCCGAGCTTCCCCGTGACAGAGAGCTTCACGCGCGGAGAGTAGCTGGTGCTATACAGGCGCACCTGTTTCGCGGATAGGGCGTATACGAGACCTGTTTCGTGGAGAGGGGAGTAGACGAGGGCGGGAAGGACGAGGATACTTCTGTGTGTAGCACTTGAGGGGCGCTGGGCGTTACGGTTACGTATTGCAGTACCGACATACCTGGTATTCGATAGAGCTTTGACCGGCCACCGTATTTCCTCGATAATTTTTAAACCGGGGGGCAGGTCCTCAGGTGCAGGGAACGCAGAGGCGACGCGATGGCGCACTTCGAGTCGACCATCGCTTTGCACAGAATGACCGAGTTGAAGGTATCATATAACCTTAGTCCCGTTGTGTGTCGTTGAGACGAGCGCTCGTACAGCGGGAGAACGGAATGGCGCTGTTCGGCAACTGCTTCCCCAGCAGGCATGCCGTCATGGCGGCGTGTTATCGAGACGACTATGCTACCAACTTCAACTTAGCGGGCGGGCGCAAGTGCAAGGTATTCGCCGCTTCTACGCCGCAGTTGTTGAAAGCCTGCGCAGCATCCGTTTTGATCGCGATGCTAGTCAGCGCAAGGGGTCCATCGAGCAGAAAGGCGGTCGCCGTGCAAGTTGGTGCAAAGACAAAAAAAGAGTACAGGTACTCCTGCCACAAAAAAGGGACACAGGAAAAAACGTACCCAGATATTATTTGTCATGGCAATCGTGGTTGGCTACGCTCACCTTAGTCGATCCTCGAGAGCAGTAGGGAGCGTCTCCTGTGTGAACCCAGAAGGGACCCTCTGCAAGTGGAAGAGGAAGGGCGTGCCGCGATGGGGGAGTGCATTGATGGAGACGGACGACGGACGACCGGTCGAGGCGATGTCGAGTCTTGTAGAAAAAACAAACTGCGTCACTCGTTCTGACGAAACAGGCAAGTCTGCTCTTGACCACCGTGATAACACCGCCAAGTTGGTACCGGTAGTTGTTTAGCTATGCTCTGGATCAAGCCTGTAACATAAAAACAGAGTAATACAACCCCCAGTTCACCTGTGAGTACAACGGAATGGGCGGCTTCAAGCCGTTGCCCCCATAAATCCTGAACCTGGTCTCGTAGGAGAGCTCGAGCTGCCTGGTCAGCTGCTTCCTGCTGCTGCCTGGTCGGTTGCTGTTTGCTGCTGTTGCTGCTTCTGTTGCTGCTGCTGCTTCTGCTGCTGCTTGCTGTCGATAGTGCTGGCACTGGTGCTTCTGGCTACAGCGGCCTTCCCGTTGAAGTCGGTTGCTTTGCGGGTGCTGCTGCTGGAGGCCGTTGGTACTCTTCCTGGCACTGCTCCTCCTCTTCGGCGTCAGGAGCCTGACACGGAGAGCTCTGACTGCCTGGTCTGCTGCTGCTGCTGCTGCTGCTGCTGCTGCTGCTGCTGCTGTGCCGCTACTGCTCTGCTGCCGATGATGTGTTGGCGCCGCGAGAAAAGTGCCGCTCGTACACGAAACTTGACAGTCCAGTGAGCGGAATTCGAGCCTCGGGGTGATTTCGGGGTGATTTTGGCCTCTTGGCCAATATAAATCGTCGTAATCAAAAGTCGTAATCTATCTCGCTCGGTAAACCCCTTATATTATCAGGTATTGACCAATAGGAATGCGTCGTAATCAAGAAAAATGCCCTACCTTTTGTCGCTGTGCCATGACCGGCTCAGGGACCATAGGTAGGGGTCCAGAAATATATATAGATTGTTTCGCGCGAAGCGCGAAAAAAAATAATATAGTGTCTGCGCAAAATATTTTTGTTTATCAAGAATTTCCGTCGGAAAGGTAATCATAATCGAAAGCCTTTCGGCATGCGCATAATCGTAGACGAAAAACAGTTAAATATTGGATTCTTGTGTTTGAAAAAAAACACTTGCGGCAGCGGCAGCACTTTTTTTTGCACCAAACGAGCCGAACACAAGAAGTCGTGCAAGCAGCAGCAGTACCTACCTGCAGCAGCAGCAGCAGCAGCAGCTGCAGGAGCAATAAGCAGCAGCAAGCACTAACAGGCAGAAGTGCGATCTATCTTGCGCTCCTCGCTACTCGCTGTGCAAGCAACGCCGCCACAACGAGAAGATCGCCCTCCTTCTTCGTCGTCCTCTCTTCCCGAAAAGGGGTCGAAGCGGCGAATATCAGGGGCGTGGCGGCAAGAGTGCACGTGCTTGCAGCACCAGCAGCGCCTGCGACAGCTCTTGCAGCAGCGCTTGCTTGAGGCAGCTCTCTCGCTTCCAGCAGCGCTTGCCCGCGCTCGCAGCAGCGCTTGCTTGCAGCAGACCTTGCTTGTGTGCAGCAGCGCTCGCTTGCAGCAGCGCTTATGTTTGCAGCAGCGCCTGCTCACCGCAGTGCTTGCTTATTGTCGCAGTGTTTCCAGCAACAACAGCACCTACTTGCAGCAGCAGCAGCAGCAGCAGCAGCAGCAGCAGCAGCAGCAGCAGCAGCAGCGGCACACTATATGCAGTAGTAGCAGTAGTCGGTGACGTACAGCAGCAGCTGCAGCAGCACCTACCTAGTAGTACCTGCTGCTGCAGCAGCAGGCAGCAAAGGCATGCAGCATCAGCGGCAGCAATTCTTCTCGCAAAACTCCGCCGGTAGCAGACACATGGTCCGAGGGTCCGGGCCACTCTCGGGGCAAGCTTGGCCAATCCAAAGCGTCCGGAGAGTTTTCGGCCAACAGAATGCAGCGGTCGAATCTCATATCACACAAATATGGCTCTAGTATAATATGCTATCCAAAAATGCATAACTTCGTCATTTTTATGCAAATTTGATTAGGATATTTGATTAGTCGTCGGTAACGGGGGAATAGATAAGCAAAATTCGTAATATTCTTTCTTTTGCGCAGACACTCTAATATATAGATACCTGCTTACCATTCTTTTCTACATCCCTGGCTATGTACCGCCTCCGAATACTACTGAAACCCAATATCACCTCATACCATGGATCTTATATGTCGTGTTTCTTGAGTACAATCAACAACCTGCTAGCAGTAGTCGGTCCCTAGGTCCATACTGCCTTACACTTAACAATAATCGCAAATTCATTGGTGCAACAAGTAAAATGTCAGCGTACCGGGTACGCGAACACAACAACACAAACCAGGCCACAGCAGAAGATAAGAACAAAAAATCTCAAAAAATATATGGGTTTTAGCCAAAATCAGGTACACCCGGCCACCTTTCGGCCAAAATCAACACCATTCTGAAAGACAAGTACAAAACACACTCCAGGCGCCCTGCTATTTACCAGGCTGACATCTGATTTTGGCTCTAAAAAGCCAACGTATACCTGACTTTTTCTTCTCTGTACTCTGTATACGCTTTCAACTGTTTATGGCCAACTTTGAACCAATCAGAGAGGCTTTTTTTCCCTCTCCGTATGCGTCTGCCTTCCCTCGGTTGGATTTTTTCTGTATTGACGTAAAAATTCTGTACGCGTACGTCGTACCTAAAAATACATACACCTCACTTTTTTTACGTTCTTCCAACCAAACTTGTAGGAGGTTTTACGCTCAGCGATCTTCTGGACAAGCCGTGGTCACAGGTGTCGTCCCTTCTCCCCCTCGGTACGTTTTTGTCGCGCATAGGGTTCAGCATTCCCACTGCTCGTCGATTTTCATCGAATATACAGCTAACTCACGCTCTCGCGCTTTCCGGTAATAATCAATTTTGTTCAAGAAAAGTCCCTACCAGCATGCACTCGGTGAGACTCGAACCCACGAAATTAATATTGACAGGCTCGCGGACCACCCATACCAAGCCACCGGGGGCGCCGGCTAATAGATGCATGTATAAACTGTAAATAAATACGTACATATGCCAGGTACCTGGTATATATGTATGTATATATACATACTACTCTTTGGGGTGTTCAATGTGCTTCAGTTCTGTTGTGATGTGTACTCTGTCGTTTTCAATTGTCACAGCAGCAGTCTATACGGCACCATGATTACACGGCATTTCGTCTGCACCACCCCGCGCCGAGGTGGTCTCATATACAGTTTTGGTACGGCAAAATGATTTCGTGCCGGAGTAGGCGGTTCCGCGAGGACAGTCTAGAAGCTTTAAAGAAGCTGTCAACGGGGGGGGGGGGGCACTCGAGGAAATACTCTAGGCGCTCCCGCCGTTTCAAAACAAACGAAGCATATTAATAGTGACTCTCTGCAGGTCCAAGTGGAGCCCGTGGTACCTAAACCCTAAAGAAAACAAAGCAGTTCAGATTTTGGAGACCATGTGGCACGTCGTTAGATAATGCTTTAGGCGCATTCTCCTTTCACCGGATTTTCATGGACATAAAAACACCGCTCGCGGCGCGCGTTTTTTACTTGGTTTTAGAAAGTATCAGATTTGGGCTCAAACGGATCAGGTGCCTGATACCTCTCTGGTTTTGGCATTTGCCCAGAATAAAATTCTCTTTTCACCGGATTTTCATGGACATAAAAACACCGCTCGCGGCGCGCGTTTTTTACTTGGTTTTAGAAAGTATCAGATTTGGGCTCAAACGGATCAGGTGCCTGATACCTCTGGTTTTGGCATTTGCCCAGAATAAAATTCTCTTTTCACCGGATATTCATGGACATAAAAACACCGCTCGCGGCGCGCGTTTTTTGCTTGGTTTTAGAAAGTATCAGATTTGGGCTCAAACGGATCAGGTGCCTGATACCTGGTTTTGGCGTTTGCCCAGAATAAAATAGGATTTGAAAGAAAATACTATTAATTGGCGTAACGAACTAAGAATTTACAAAGGTTTCTCCTAATAAGATTAATAATAGAAGAAAATAATATCACCTTTAATACCCAAAAAGGACAGAGCTGCTGAACGGCCAAACTGCAAAGCAAAAACAAGGAGAGGAAGATAGCGGCATACGGACGGCGGGGAGAAGAAGGGAAACAAAGAAAGAAAGAAGGCGAAAAGCAAGAACGAAGAGAGAAAAGAGAAAAGAGAAAGTACGTACGAGGTATCATATTATGCGTAGTAAGCTCTCGACAACATCTTTCAGAAGGTACTAATATTCTTAAGGCTTATCACAGTGACTGAGAATCATGACGGGACGGGACGGGATAGATTTGACTCATTTGGCGGAAAAAAAAAAAATGAAAACGGGACGGTAAAATGAGGACAGAAAAAACTGGTGGGACGGGACGGGGGACGGGACGGGGCAGCGGGTGCCAAATTTCTCCACGGGACGGGACGCTAATTTTTTTTTTCCTCGGCAGGAAGGGACGGTAAATATTTTTTTCCTCGGCGGGACGGGACGGTAAATATTTTTTTCCTCGGCGGGACGGGACGGTAAATATTTTTTCCACGGCGGGACGGGACGGTAGTTTTCTTTTTCTTCGGCGGGGCGGGACGGTAAATATATATTTTTTCTTTTCCGCCGCAAGGCCGGCGCGGTTGTACGTGAAAAAAAATTCCCGCACACCGGTTCCACGAAGGGAGCCGTCCCGACGCAGACGTTTTCTTCTTGACCCGCGAAGCCCAAGCCCCGAGAAGAAGCGCTGCCACTACACGGACGACGTCTTCTGATTTCTTCCACCCCTACCCCAAGCGCTGCTATTGCGTTGCCAGCTCGTGGTGGCTGTTCTGACACATGGTTGTGCCTGCGCTGTGTTACTGGTGGTTGTGGAGGTGGAGGTGGTGGCGGCGGCGGCGGTGGTGATTCTAGTGCCGCTGCTGGTCGATCGACCCCGCCCGTGAGATAGGCATCCATGGCGTCCGTGTCGGTCACACCAAAGATGTTATGAGACAGCACTTTCACCCCTTGACAGACAGCAACTTTGCCTCGACATTGACATGCTTTGACTGACACCAAACTACTAGGTTTCAATGTGTAACACTCGGCCCTACATCCTTGACAGCGCACGTTTTGCGTCCCGCTTGATGACTTGTCTCCTGAAATCTTTTTGGGCCACACACCAGTACTGGTGTGATCGTGAGTTGAGTGGTCTCTGCTGTTTGTGCGTGGTGGCGAGCCTGTGGCAGGTGTTGTGTTATGATACTACTCTGCTTTCAGTTGCGAGTGGAAATATCAAGTAAGTATGAAGATTCTTTTAAAACAATGAAAAGAAAAAAAAACAACACCACCAGGTATGCACTTACTACTTGGTGGTAATTTTCATTCTTTTTCGTAGATGGTAATATTTGTACTTAACTTCATTTGAAGGTATATAAAAACAAACCATCAACCAGCTGCTGATCAACATTATCAGCACAGCTTTTTCTAGCAGAAGTAAATGTCGTGCCCAGCAATTTCATACCACTGCAGACCGGCGTCCCCGGTGGCTTGGTAGGTGGTCCGCGAGCCTGTCCAGATCAATTTCGTGAGTTCGAGTCTCACCGAGTGCATGCTCATAGGGACTTTTTCTTGCATAAAAAATTGATAAGCGGAAAGCGCGAAAGCGTGAGTTGGCTACATTCGATGAAAATCGGCGAGCAGCGGGAATGCTGAACCCTATGCGCGATAAAAACTAAAGGCACGTACCGGGAGGGAGAAGGGACGACACCTGTGACCACGGCTTGTCCAGAAGATCGTCGAGGGTAAAACCTCCTACGAGTGGGCTGGAAAGTAAAAGTGATGATAAAAAAAAAAAAAAAAAAAAATGCCCGCCGGAAGCGGTGTTATGACGGGACGGAACGATAATTTCCTACGGGAGAGATTTTGTCGGCGGGACGGGATGGTAATTTTTCGGTGTCACGGCGGAACGGGACGGTAATTTCCAACGGGACAGATTTTAAAGGCGGGACGGGACGACGGTAAGTGACGACGGTCAGGGATTTTGTCGGCGGGACGCGGGACGGGACGGGACGGCGGGACCATTTTGACGGCGGTTTTTTACGTCCCGTCCCATCGTTACCGCCGTTACCGTCCCGCCGAAATTACAGTGATAAGCCTTGAATATTCTCTTATTCTGTGTGCGCCCCTCCTTTCCTAAAATCGGGTCGAAATATCGTCACGGGGCATACATACATATTCTAAACTTATTTCCGTTCGTTCGTAGTCGTACTCCGTTTTGATGTCATGGTTTTGTTTTATTGCGTGTTTTGTTGTGTTGTCTGCCATATCTCTTTCTGCGGGGCACGTCATTTTTTCAGGGGGAGCGGGGTTATTATTAATAATAATCTGTTTTCCTTTGTTTCTTTCGATCTTTCTCTCTTCTTTATAGAATGTGTAAGTATTTCGTGCCTTCCGTATCGGTATACTCTGAATACTGTACCCTATACCAAGTATACCAGGTGGCAGTGTACTGCAGATATCTCTGTCGTAGTTTTGTGGGACAGAGCTTGTTTCTCTCTGCTGCTATAGTATTGTGGCGAATCGGCACAAACCACAGGTTATTTTCGTAGATGTCGACGGGTAGAAAGCACGGTTCGATGTATAGAACACAAATACCCATCACGGGGAGACCACAGACTGGGGAAGAATTCAGGACAGATTAAAGACCGACTGGAGACTATTGTTAGTATCACACAAAGCGGTTTGTGAAGGTTTTTTTTTTTGTTTTATTTTGTCATTTTGCTCTTGTTTTTTGTCCTGCTTGTGTTGTGGTGTTTTCGTACCCGGTACGCTGACATTTCACTTGCTTGACACTTGAATTTGCGATTATTTTTTATTTTCGGTCTTCCTCTGTCTCACGGTCTGTGACCACGGAATCAGTATCTCTCTAGGACATGTCAAGGAATCAGGACGGACACTGGGTGTACTGATGAAGCTGGGTAGAAAGGACGATTTAATGTGAAGACAACAACAATAGACGAGATTGAAATGGAAGCAGTACCAGTACAACCGGCGTCCCCGGTGGCTTGGTAGGTGGTCCGCGTGCCTGTCAAGATCAATTTCGTGGGTTCAAGTCCCACCGAGTGCACATGCTCATAGGGACTTTTTCTTGCATAAAAAATTGATAAGCGGAAAGCGCGAAAGCGTGAGTTGGCTACATTCGATGAAAATCGACGAGCAGTGGGAATGCTGAACCCTATGCGCGACAAAAATAAAAGCACGTACCGGGGGGGAGAAGGGACGACACCTGTGACCACGGCTTGTCCAGAAGATCGTCGAGGGTAAAACCTCCTACGAGTGGGCTGGAAAGTAAAAGTGATGAATAAAAAAAAAAAAAAAAAAAAAAAATAAAAAAAAAAAAAAAAAAGATGAGGCGATTCGCATGTGTGTGTTCTTCACATTAAACCGTTCTTTCTACACGCGGCCTCAACCCATAACAACACCAAATGGCCAAGTTCCGTTGACTCTTCGGTGGCTCGGAACTCCATAAGGTCTTCGACTATGCATCTATGCCAAGTATTGAACTGTCCGCCAGGTCGCGGGTTCTCCCCACCAGCCATCGTCCCGAATATTACCCGACTGAGTAATCGCTCCTTGCTTTGCCGTGCCACCCCCCCCGCAAAAGAGAGCCGCCGTTTGCGAATGGTCTTTTCGATGCTCTCGCAACATGTGCGGGGACATAAGGAGACCCTGCAGATAACGAATTAAACCCGTAATATTACTGCATGCGACCACCAACCTTTGGAAGCCCCCGAAAACAAATTACACGTGGGAGGCAGCGCAGACTGTTGAAGAGCAGTACTGGTAAACCAAACACCCCGAAGTCGTCCCCTACGTGGGGGTACGATGGTTTGTTGCTATACTGAAGTATATACATATACCAGGTATATTTTTGTTTCTTTTTTTTGTTTCTTTTCTCGTTCGAATTGTCTTTGTTTTTGTTTTTGTTTTTTCTCTTTGTTTCGTTTTTGTTTCTCTAGGTCATGGAATGTGTATGTCGTGCCTGTCGTACGCAGTATGATGACATGGCATTGCATTACATACGTGGCAACGTAGTATCTCTGTGGCGTAGCTTTGTGACCACAGAACTTGTATCGCTCTAGGTTTGAAGAATCGGCGTGGACACTGGTTGTCCTGGATGTCGACGCGTAGAAAGAACGGTTTAATGTGAAGAAGAAAACAACAACAACAACAACAACAACAACAACTGGTAAACCAAACACCCCGAAGTCGTAGATTTAGTGTAGAATTTAATACCACGGAGCCGTTTTTTTTGCTACCCAATTTTGTTAGCGTTCTCCAAAAAGCCGTCATTATTCGTATATATATATGTCTTCATTGGGCACTTTTTTGTTGGCGGGCCTATACTGTAGCGCATTCGGATTCGGATATCTCTTGCACAGTGGGGGGGCGGATTTAACTATGAACCTGTTAAGAACGACAGGCTCAAGCTTTCTATAAAAATGTCGAATCAAGGTAAGTTAGAGAAAGACAGCTGAAGCTAGGCATCAAGACAAGAAACAGCAGTCATATATAGCACAACAGAAAACCGCCTTCGGTCCTCATCCGATATTGATTAGACGGTTCTGCCGGACGGTATTTAATAGCACATCATCATAATAATCAACTATTTAAACAGTCGAACTCACAGCTGACGTATTTCAAAATTTATAAAAAAAAAAATAATCAGAAAGCGCGAAAATCATCAACCAACTCCAAGCGGCGGGGTATTGCCGATCAGAAAAGCTGTGTATATTGAGTATCGTTGTGACACGGTACTACTATTGCTGAAAGCCCGGTGGGTAAATACCTGTTGGGTTCAAGTATTAGGATCGTATTTGTCGTGCTTGGGACGCGTATCGTAGATGGAAAATTATGGGTTTTCCAAGCGAGGCACGAGCTCGGTTCTTAGTCTCCGCGTGCACGGAAGGAATAAAGTTACTCTTCTTCTATCTCCAAGCGACTCATCGGCCATGATCGAACCCAGAAGTTAGTTGTTTCTATCGAAATCCCAAATCCCAAATAGTACCTATCATGTGTTACATGTACTGTATATATATGTACCAGGTGTATCTATAACGCCCGAGAGCGAACGTGTGCGTGTTCTTATATATTGTGGTTCTTTCCACCAGTCGACATCCAGCATAGCAACCCAGTGTCCGCGAGCGCGGCTGCTCTCTACCTGTCCTACCTACTACCTGTAGAGCTACGACAGCACCGTCGTGGCTCGTAATACCGAAATATTAGAAACATTGCCTGGTAGAACGTCTGAGATGGAACAATAAGGAGCTGTAGGATCGAATGCGACACTCGCTATCCTGCCTGCAGAAAACACGAACATCACCTCCTGTGCTGTTGGATCACCTTCTGCTATTTTACAGGTGTGTGCTTGCTGTGTTTTTCATATATCAAGAGCAGAAGAGGCCAAGAACATGTACGATAGTGAGATTCACCAAAAACACGTACTTGTACATCAAGACCTGCTGCAACATTTACAGGGAGTATTAAAAAATTTCCGGTGTCTTGGTGTGTATGTCTGTCACGTGTGAACTGCTGTAAACCAACTTTCGACTGTCTTGTGTACCCCGGCCCTCACGTGTCGATCTGCTGTTTCAGTGCGCGAAATGGTACTGGCCGAAATCAATTGGAAATCGAACCAGCTGTATTAAGTATTATCGTCTCGTCGACCCTGGTGGCATCCAGGGGAGTCTCTGGCCAGTAGTCAATCGCGAGGGAAATAATGGAAAACGCGTGCGGTTCACGTAGCTTGCAAAGTTGAGTATCGACCGATCTGCCGATCGGTTGAACTCACAGCTGACGTGCTTTCTTAGTTTCTTATAAAAACATAAATATTGGCAACCTCATCAGCTCTGATACTATTAATAGAAGGCTAAAACATCATGGGCAGTAATTTGATGTCCCTTTCATACAGCAGCTTAGTGAATACTCGCGGCCATGTTACAAAAAAAAGTAGTTTGCTTTTCACATTGATTTCATGTACGTATCTATGCGCCTTCTTCGTCTCCCGTATTTTTAGGTTGGAAGAAGAGTCGTCGTGCTTCCCAACCGAATTTCGTTTTTCATGGTTTTGGGTTGTTGTTGTTGTTTTCTTCACATTAAACCGTTCTTCTACCCGTCGACATCCAGCACAACCAGTGTCCGTGCCGATTCTTCAATCCTAGAGAGATACAAGTTCTGTGGTCACAAAGCTACGCCACGAGGCTGAGGCAAAGCTGAGTAGACAGCGCCGTGCATCCGCTGCAGGTAGTGTTAGAGGGAATGGGGGGAGGGGGTAACAGCAGGAGGGGTAGAGGGAACACCGTACAAGTGTATAGGGGCAGGGGGGGGAACAGGAGGAGTAGAAGGGAAACCGCGGTAGAAGAGAGTAGCAGAGAGACCGCAGATAGGGTAGCAAGGTACCAGGCCGACTAATAGGTTGGACGTTTCTTTGCTTTCGCACCGCCAACTGCTGCGGCCGTTCGGTATGCATTTTGATTTTTTTCCCTTCTTATCCTTATGAAAGAAGTACTACATAGTGGGTGGGTGACGAGCGTATTTTGGCCCACTCACTATTGCTCTTTTTACTTAGTTAAGTGTTCACCGGGATGCATAGTCCCCTTTTTCCTTCTCGTATCTTTCCCCTTGCACGTCCCTTTTGGCTCATGCTCGGGGTAAGTATGTATGTGTCTGAGCTTTGGCTTCCCATTTTATTTATTTATTTGGGATTCTTCTCCTTTTCTTTTTCTTTTTCTTGCTCTTTTTCGGTTTGGTTTTTTTCGTTGCTTCTCTTTCTTTATGGTGTATTTTGGTTGCTGGCGTATGTATGTATGTTGTGTCGGCCGCACCTAGTGCGAAGGCATGGTATTACGTAGGCTATTAATGCATTACGGTGTGTTATCTCTGTGTCGTAGTCTGTGACCACAGAGCTCGTATCTTTCTAGGGTGAAGAATCAGCACGGACACTGGGCTTGCTGGATGTCGACGAGTAGAAGAACGGTTTAATGTGAAGAACACACACACACACACAGAGATACTACGTTGCCACGTATGTAATGCAATGCCATGTCATCATACGTACTGTGTACGACAGGCACGACATACACATTCCATGGCTTAGAGAAACTAGACGAAACAAGGACAGAGGAAAAAGACAAAAACAAGGACAATTCGAAAGAGAAAAAGAAACAAGAAAAAGGAAACAAATATATACCTGGTATACGTATATATAGCAACAAACCATCGTACCCCCCCCGTAGGGGACCTGGCAGACACTTGAAAAGAAGGAGCTAGAAATAAAGAAAAAAAAAAAGAAGAAAAAAAAAAGAAGAAGAAGAAAACACCACTACTTGCAGTAGTCGTCAACAGAGTAAGACTAAGAACCAAGAGAAAAATAACAGGCAAACCAAACAAAGCACCTATTGATAAGGCTCCAGCAGCACCTTTGGTTGTTTGATCGTTAAATAAAGTCATTAATAATGTGAGGACAACGATGACATACTCGGTGTCCCTTCATGGTGGGGTCCATATACGAAGACTGTGCCGGTACCAGATACGTACCTGGTGTGTGTGTTCTTCACATTAAACCGTTCTTCTACTCGTCGACATCCAGCAAGCCCAGTGTCCCTGCTGATTCTTCACCCTAGAAAGATACGAGCTCTGTGGTCACAGGCTACGACACAGAGATAACATACCGTAATGCATTAATAGCCTACGTAAGACCATACCTTCGCACTAGGTGCGGCCGACACAACATAAATACATACGCCAGCAACCAAAGTACACCGTACCGGCGTCCCCGGTGGCTTGGTAGGTGGTCCGCGAGCCTATCAAGATCAATTTCGTGAGTTCGAGTCTCACCGAGTGCATGCTCATAGGGACTTTTTCTTGCAC